>WHPX01001457.1:0-323960 GCA_011057435.1 Actinia equina
TGCGGGGATCAGAAGTCAAGCGCGAAAAGTTGCGGTAACCATAGCTTAATGGAAATGTTAATAGGATGATACGTAAGAGTGAAAGGAATGCGGTCATTAGAGGGACGAGTGTGAGATGTGAGAGCGGTGGTACGATCAATAGTAGAAACTTTACGAATAGCGCAATCAATAACATGAGCAGGATAATTACGCTTAAGGAAGAAGGAACGCATCTCAGAACATTTAACAGAAAAATCAAGATTATCACTGCACAGACGACGAAGACGAAGAAATTGCGAGAACGGAATAGCGTTAAGAGTGTGCTTAGGATGAGAAGACGAGTAGAGTAAATAAGAATGGGAGTCAGTAGGTTTGTAATGGACACTAGTGCTAAGACGGTCGTCATTAACACTAAGCGAGATGTCAAGGAAAGTGACTGATGTTTCACTAACCTCCCACGTAAAGTCTAAGGCAGGGTGAAAAGAGTTAACAAAAGAGATGAAAGAATCTAAGTCATTACGCGAACAAGAAGTAGCACCAATACAATCATCAATATACCGTCCAAAAAACTCAGGTTTAGGTCCAGTATATTGTTGAAAAACAAGGTTTTCGATATAACCAACAAACAAATTGGCATAACTAGGGCCCATCTTAGTACCCATAGCAACACCGTTTACTTGCCGATAAAACCGATCACCGAAAGAAAAACAATTAAGAGTAAGAACGAGTTCAGCTAAGCGTAACAAAGTGGGAGTGCTGGGCTCGAGGACAGGACGAAGATCGAAAAAATGCTGAAGAGCACGAAGGCCATCATCATTAGGAATAACAGTATACAAAGATTTGACATCCATAGTAAACAAAAGCTTAGAAGAGTTGTCAGGAAAGCGAAAATCATTAAAAATACTAAGAGCGTGATTAGTATCCTTAATATAAGTAGGTAAAGACTGAACAATAGGCAACATGAGAGAATCTAGATAGCTAGAGATGAGTTCGGTAGGACAACTACAAGCAGAAACAATAGGACGACCAGGGTTGTTAGCTTTGTGAATCTTAGGAAGAAAATAGACGTGAGAAGTACGGGGAGTAATAACAAAGAGGTTTTTAGCAGTGGAAGGTAAAGAGCCATCAGAAATGAAAGAGTTAACAGTGTCTTTAACTAATTTTTGATTGTCAGGGTAAGATCCTTATCCACTTCACAATAAAATTAGTATCAGAGAGTTGACGTAAAGCTTCCTGTTTATACAGGTCAGAACGCCAGACAACAACTGCACTGCCTTTGTCAGCGGGCTTAATAACAATGTCAGAACGATTGCGTAATTGACGTAAAGCCAACCACTCGTCCTTAGAAAGATTAGAGTAACTGAGTTTACGGTTAAGATTGAGATTAGAAATATCACGGCGACACTTATTGACAAAAAGATCAAGAGAAGAAAATTGTCCCTCGGGAGGGACCCAGTTAGACTTACGAGGACAAAGGCGCTCAAAGACATCACGTTCACAGTTAGAGTTAGAAGAGTCGGAGAAAAAAAGCTTTAAGGCGAGTACGGCGAAAAAAAGATTCAGAATCTTTCTTGACCTGAAATTCATCAGATTTCTTAGCAAGAGGAACGAAGTTCAAACCTTTGCTAAGAACTGAAACCTCAGAATCAGAAAGAGGTAAATCTTCGGGAATGGTGACAACGGAATGACTAGAGACATTGTGATTGCTATGTTCAACATGTGTAAAAGGATCAAAACCAACAAGAGACACAAACTTATTACGCTTAGTAACAAACAAAGACTGGTACAAACGGCGGTTAAGAATATAGATGTGATTACGAATGGAGGAAACTAACACTGCCGGACAGACATTAGACAAGTTTCTGAGGCAAGCAGCAATATCAAGAGTGAGGGCATCACGTTTACAACACATACTACGAATGGTGGAACGCATGACAGAGCGAGAGAAAGTGGAACAAGCAGAAGAAACATCGGAAAAATACTGAGTAGAGTTGACACCAAAATTAGAAGCATGAAACTTAACACGAAAACTGCTCATGTTATTGATCGCGCTATTCGTAAAGTTTCTACTATTGATCGTACCACCGCTCTCACATCTCACACTCGTCCCTCTAATGACCGCATTCCTTTCACTCTTACGTATCATCCTATTAACATTTCCATTAAGCCTATTGTTAACCGCAACTTTTCTCTGCTTGACTCTGATACCGCACCTCTGCTATTTTCAATGACCGCCCTCTCTTTTCCTATAAACGTGATCGTAATCTCCGTTCTTTCTTGGTCAAGGGAGTTCTTCCCTCTAACAAAGAACCTGGTACTTTTCGCTGTTCTCGTAAACGTTGTTATACTTGTCCTCACATAGCCTCTCACACTTCTGTTGTCGGTCCTAAATCTACTGTTAAAATCACTGACCATTTTGTTTGTACCACTTCTAATGTTGTATACTGTATTAAGTGTACCCGCTGTAATCTTTTATATGTGGGTGAGACTGGCCGCCGTCTTGGTGATCGCATTTGCAATCATCTTTATGATATTCGCAATAACGATCCCACCAAACCAGTTTCTCGCCATTTTAATCTAGCTAATCATTCTCTTTCTGACTTCATTGTTTTCGGTCTTTCTTTGCTTAACGGCAACAATGATTGTCGCAAGACCAAAGAAATGCGGCTTATTCACCTATTGGGCACTCTTAGTCCCAACGGGATTAATGAACGCTTTATTTTCAACTAACCTTTCCTTTTGTCTTTTGATTGTTTGTTTTTGTTTCCTTGCCTACCTTGCTCTCATTGGTTTCTTTTGTCTTATTCTATCATATATACACTCCTTTCTACCACTTCTTTCTCTTTTACTCCGACGAAGGACTAGCGTCCGAAACGTCAGTAAGTTTTTTCATCTTTTCACGGTGTATAATTTACCTTTTCATCATTATGGCAATATTATTGTGGCCATCCTCAAGGTTACATTAATACAATTTTGTGAGTAACAAAATTGTTGCTATGGTAAACTGCATTTGTAAAACAGCACAAACAAGGGAAAAGAAAATGAAGAAAAGAAAACAATGATAAGCATTCTCACCTGACACAGACTCAAACTTAATGAAGACTTGAACATCAGCCACTTTACCAAAAGGACTGATAACAGACATGACAGGAACAACCCTGCAGCAATACCAATGTTAATAATTTTACCAACAATTTTTAGTAAACACTTGATCCATGCTATGCATAATGTACAGTATGATAGCTTACACATTCACAGGATGACTTGCTGTTAACTGAGTTATTTCTGAAATCAATGCTTTTCCAAAAGGAATTTGTGTAGAAGTATGCACAGTCTCAACAACCAAAGAGCCCATGTCTGGTGACAGCAAGATTAAAAACAGTTTAGAAAGAATAAAACTAGAAAAAGGTTTGCCAAGTAATTTATTCAGTACCATTCAAATATGCAGCGAACTGTTTTGGTCCACTGCAGACAGGGTATCTCACAGATGTCCATCGGCTTTTGACACTCAACTTCGCTTGACCCTTTAGTAAAGGCCTGAAAATATTTCAATAACATTGGTGTTATGAACAAATAACAATGGACCATAAACATGATCGTATCCAAATAAAGCTTACCGAAGTAATGCCCCTTCTCCTTGCTCGCCCCACCATCTTATACGAATAGACACATCATCTGGATGCTTCTCCACTGTCCAGGTAAACTTGCTCACAGATACAGTGAGAAAACATCTTATTTGACCTTCGACTGAAGGGGGTAAACTAGTTGATACTGATACTTGCTCATCCTCTGAAGAAACTGGATCTATGACACGAAGATTAGACGCATGCAGAAATAAATCAATGATAGTTTCTCGTTGAGTAGATCCAGACCAAAACTAACCATCCTCGGAAGAAAATGCATTAGTGCGAGGAACCAAGATGAAGGATAACCATTATTAATAAATGGACAATAATAAAACAGCTTTTTACTTACCTTTTCGCTTTAACACTGGTTTTGACTTTTTCCCTGCCTTCCCCTTTCTCTTCATAATATTACTTCTATCATTAGATCTCTACAAATGATTCCTAATACTTTTAAACTTTGAAATACAAACATCAAACTGAAAACATCCGCCATTTTGACTTTCGCGCCATTTTGTTTCCCAGGATGCAACACAACTTGCTACCATGCTCTCACAATCCCTCTAACAACAGGACGCCCAGTAAACCACAATTATATATACACATATTTATTTGTTTGAGTTGTTTATCACTCTTAATAATTCAATCACTCTGTAACTTTAAGATTTTATAATCAATAATACACATCAGAAGCAGAATGCGAGTACAGAAACATGAATCGTTAAATTTTATTAAAGTAGGAATATGCGAAATATTTTACATATCTACAAGTATTCCCACGCGACGCATTCTAAATATTTACATGGCTTTTAAATATCATGTTCAGAACATTAACTACTTTTCTTCTCTCTTTTTATCAAACGGGCAATAATAATAGTATATATTGTTCGAGTCATTCTCAGTTGGGTGTGTCAATCTGACTCTCCTCAGGTTCATCATCAATACTTGACTGAATCTGTGGGAAAATTCCATGTTCCCATTTATCAGCACCTTCAAGTTCTCTGCACAGCGGCACCCTTAGACCAATTATCTTGTCGATTACGAACAGCAGGATGAAACTCGTCAAGCCTGTCCAAACTATGATTACCGCTGTCGATAAAAACTGCACACCCAGTAGCCTCCACCTTCCTCCTTTTAATACGCCAAACTCTGTGGATAACTTTTCAAGGTTGTCTACTTCTGAAAACAGCGCCACCGACAACAGTCCCCAGATTCCTGCAAAACCATGAGTAGGGATACAGCCCACGGGATCATCAATCTTTAGTCTGTTCATCAAAGATAATCCGAGACAGGCCACAGCACCACCAATGAAACCAATTATGAAACTCTCCCCAGGACGTACGATAGCGCAAATACCTGTAAGAAATGAAATAAAAAACTATAGTCAGAGATCATTCATGGTCGCTCAGTTGAATTCAAAAGAATTATGAACTATCTTACCCGTTATTCCAACCAGACCACCTAAAATTCCTGTGATAAACACGTCAATCAGGAGCTTGTTGCCAAACAAGGCATAGCTGAAATACGCAAATTAAATACAAGAACATCAAAATACATACATGTATCGATCCGAAGAACATAACGTTTGAGAGTTTACCTGTACATTGTTGAAAAGATACCGCCTCCAATTGAACCGTTTATGGTAACTACTGCAGCCCTGTAATGAGTTTAAAAAAAGTTAACGCACTTGATAACCCCTCATCTATTGCAGGTAACACTAATGCGGCTTTCTGACCAAGCTACACTACACTATTGGATTCGTCCTGACCTTGAAGCAAGTTTCCATTTCCCTCCAGTAATACCAAATGTGCTGCCACAGTTGAATCCAAGCCATCCCCACCACAACATGAAGGTACCCAGCAATACGTTGGAAGGTGAAGCCATACGCAAATGCCCTGACCCCTCTTCTTTCTCCGAGTTGAATCGACCAACTCGAGGTTTTAACATCATTGTGGCTACTAAACCACTTACGCCTCCTACCAAGTGCACAGGTCCGCAGCCAGCAATGTCAATAGCACCCATCTTGGCTAGCCATCCATCTTTTGCCCATAACCAGTGAGCAGGAAAGCAGTAAGATATGGTGTTTATAAACGAATACACCATGTACGCCTTCAAAGAAACCCGCTCAGCCATTGCACCTGATACTATCGTAGTGGCTGTAGTTGCAAAAGACAACTGAAAGAAATACTTAGCGAATAGACTCATTTCGTCATCATCAGCGTCCATCATAAAGTAACCAAGACCACAGAAAGAGTTGCTATTAATTTGCCCAAAACTGAACGCGAAACCAAACAGCCAATACGACAGCCCACCATAAACAACGTCAATGACATTTTTGACCATTACATTGGTCTCGTTCTTTTTTGATACCATCCCAGCCTCCAGAAGTCCAAATCCAGATTGCATTGTGAAGATGATAAATGCACTTGTCAAAATCCATGTAGCATCATCTGGATGAATAGGCTCTTCTATATTGCTCTGTACAATGATGTTTTTAGGAGTGCTGTTTAGAGCTGCTCCCAATGAACTGTTGTTGAACGCCATCTACACCTAAAAGCTAGGAATGTTTGATAAACATTAAGATGAATTCGGTAAGACAATTATGGCGATCCAAACTTCAAACTAGAGGTATAAAACAGCAACCAACATGCCGGCATAAATGCGAATAACAACCATGCAGCCAATAACACTACTTCAAAGTTACCTAAGATAAAATCGTGTTTGTTATTTTCAAGAGCAACACACAACTGAGCTCTTAATTGATTTTCTTTGAATATTTAAACTGCACCTGTCACTGCCGATTGTTAGTATAGGTTTTAGCGATGTAAGTATTCAATTACTTTTCTTTAAATATTCATTTTCTGAAACTAATAATTTTGTATGCTTTTCAATCAAAACAATTTTCTGCTATATCCATACAAATTTCTATTCATCCTGATATTTACATTCGCATTTTTTCCCCTCTTTTTTGGCGACAAAATAAAAGAATGCTATGACGGAAAGCAAGCATAAAATGAAATGAAATAAACGCCATTCATTTTATGGCCGGTTCATCTTCACACAAGCAGCTGTCAGTTTGCTCACAAGAATATTATACTCAGCGGCAACAACCAAGAGGTTGAGCCGATAATTTAAAGTAAAAGCCAAATCAAAAACTGGTAATTATGATTATCAAGATTTATTACAAATTATAAGTTTTCACTTAATGCGGAAATACATCTTCTTGACTATTTGATATAATGGCAAATATAATCAATAAACATTTACCTACCTTTATTGTTTTATGCCAGGCCTAACTTTAAGCTATGAAACTTTCTTTAATAAAGGAATCAGATTTTCGCAGACGGACTCTCAATGCAAGATTTTCATCATGTTTTTCATCTCGCTTTTGTTTTAAGTCATGACAGTCAAGACGCCAGCCAGGCTCTTCTTCGTGTTGGTAGCAGCGGCAAACATTTCATGCTGTGATTATTACCTTGGTGATATAAAGCATTTGAATTTAAAATAGAATGATTGACAGTTGTGTGAGCGCAAAGAATGTTGGGTAAGACACAAATGATGGCAACAATCATGCTTTGAAATCTTTATTTATTGGAAATTATCAATATTTTCATAGTCATGAATATCAAAAAATACTTTAACCTCATGACACCTGGCTGTAGGAAAATTCTTTTTTTCTTTTTTTCCAATATAAACACAGAAATATGTGCAATTTTGCATGTATTACAAAGCGTGAGCCTTTTGCCTGCGGAACTGTGTGGTGCATGTCTGTTAAACTCCTGGTGGTCGACTACACTTTCCATCTAGAACACAAGCAGAACATCATCTGCTTAGAAAGATTCGATAACTAAGATGAATAAAGGTTTTTAAATCTTAAAATACCTTCTGGAAACTCACATATAACTCTAAACATGCTTCTTGTCTTCTGTTCCCCCTCTAGAAACTGATATAATAGCAAACCTGTCCTTATTGGCAGGCTGGTCTGGTCCCCAATGTGATCTGCTCAATGGATGTCCACTTAACCCGTTTCCGATCAGTTCCTTCTTTCTGTAATCCAATGTGTCATTTACGAAACTCCACTCCTTGCCTTCAGGGTCGTAGTATTTAATGTTTGGTTGTGAAATCATCATGTTATCATAGCAAGAGCCAGCCTGCGAAGATGAATGTGAAAGATAACGGACCACCCAAGACTATTGTAGAATGATAACACCTGCACTGAGTGTGTTGCAGGCTAGAGGCGTTGAAAAAATATGTTCGTAACATGGCTGGCTCAGGCCTAGGAGGACTGCTGCAATGATAATAAGAACAAGTATTATGATTGGCTAAAACACACGTTCACTGTCTGTGAACCACTATCGTGAATGGTAAAGATTCGATTAATAACGGGTAACGGACTTCTGGCTTTCTGCGGAGCTGATGACTTATACCACCCGCGGTGTAGATCTACCTGACATATACTACCCTTAATGTAATAATAATAATAATAATAATAATTTAATCACTTGTGTGCGCAATCCATACAATGATCATGCGCGCATTACAATAATAATATATGTAGCTATATAACTATTTACAAATGAAATGAATAAATATATATTGTGAATATATACTGAAAAAACTATCAAAATGCTGATTTTAAAAGGTGGGTTTCAAGATGGCGCTTAACAAAGTAACATCTTTAATTGCGCGAAGGTCTGCGGGAAGTGCATTCCAGAGAACGAGTGCTGCCACAGCAAATGACCTGTACCCAATGTTTTCCTGGTCTTGCGATTACATGGGAAAGTAATAAACCTTTGCTAGATTTTAAGTCAAATATGTAATCAGGTGCGATACCACTAATAGCTTTGAAAACAAATAGCAAGATCTTAAATTGCACAGGTTCTTTCACTGGTAGCCAGTGTAGATCAACTAATAGTGGTGTAATGTGACAATAACGCGGTGCGCAACATATAGGTCTCGCGGCAGCGTTAAAAACGCGCTGTATTTTATTAAGCTGGCACGCTGAAGACCATACAATAGGCTGTTGCTAGTAATCAAGAAGTGATGTTATAACAGCATGCGTAAGGCGATTCGTTATACAGGATATTGTACATATGCATGCAGGATTGGAGTCTGAAGGCGTACGTTTTACCAAGTGACCATAATTCTTGTAACCATCAAGGATTCTATTCTTACTGGCAAAACTAGTTCCAGTTGGCCTGCAGTACGTACGGAGTCATTACCCTAGGTATATTTCAACTTCTAGTACTTTGTGGTTTAGAGTGCAGGCACTAAACCCGTGAAATATATTCAGTACTAATTAGTGCGTGCACTCTATCTTGTCAAGACAACCGAGTAATAAGTACGAAGGCGAGGTCAACCGGAACGTATGAATTACTTACTTTGGGGTTTCGAGTCTTTGAAATCTGTCTTCCCTGTGGATGAGTTGACTTTACCGACAATGTTTTGAATGAAATCTCCAATGAACAGAACCCCAAAGAAAAATTATTCTACACTTCCGGTTGACGTCGCCGTCGTCGATTTTGCAAATCTTAAAGTCCCTAATAGGCCCATCATGGAATGCTTGGCATCTACTTGCTAACGAACACATAGACCGATATTTGTTGGAATAGGATTCCTAAACCGCTTCCCTTCTTTTTGGCTAAAACAAATATCGACCAATGAATACAACAACAGCTAACTCAAAAACGTATTTATTCTAGTCACACTTTGTTTGGATGCATCATCATGAATTCTGTTGTACAAAGCTAGAGTGACAACGAATCTAGTAGTTACATTCAATAATTCAGACGACAATTGTATGCACGATGGACTGGAGGTACAATCTCTCCGAGTAAAAAAATGGATTATTACGAGTAGATTACATATTTTCGATATTTTCAATTTCTACAAACTTAACGCTATGATATGGGCGTTTTTAAATTTTACTCATTATTTTGTAGCAAAAAGAGTCGCAGGTAACATCACTGGTGTCGCCTAGCAAATATATACGCGATTTCAAAAACTCATGAATAATTCATAATTATTTGGTCCAATTGGCATCCACCGGATAAGTCACGTGTATGGACCTTTATACCCGATAAAGTCCTCTTCATTAGTATTTTATATAAAGAATACTAATAAGGACGACTTTATCAGAGATAAGGTATATCCAAATTTAGATGAAGACTTATAAAACTCATAAATAATTAATGAGGAAAACACAATAGAAATCATTAGAGGAGGTTGTATATCTGACAAAATCGTCCTGATTTGCATAAACTTTAACTCCAATTTTCTTAGCCAAATTCAATTTTATCTTTAAAATTATAGTGGAACATGAATGTATACACCTAGATGTTTCATAAGTAATATACAATGAGTGTCCGTGTTGTATCAGATATACAATCACTCGCCTTCGGCTCGTGGTCGTATATCTGATACAACACGGCCACTCACATTGTATATATTACTTAGAGCCTGGTCAAGGTTTGTCTCACATACGATCACCGACGACCCACGAAATCTAATTGACTAGCGATCCTGTCTTGATACTAGCATGCTGTCTTTAAAATGTGAGAGTCTTTATTGGGAATGACTGATTATGATAGTGACTCATAAACCTAAACTGCGCATGACAGGTACATAAGAACTGCTATCGATGTATAAAAGTTCATGTATTCGTGACGTATATGGTGGCTCCAGTTGAACCAAAATCTTATAAATTGTTCATGAGTTTTTGAAGCAATTTTAAAAACTCGTAGATCGTGTTTTATCAGGTCTAAAACCATTCGGCTACGCCTCGTTGTGTTATACCTGATAAAACACTCCTACTCGTTTTTTAAATACTACTTTAATACAGTTACAGTACTGGTTGATAAAAGTCACTTAGAAAGCACGTTATGCTGCAAGAAAATGTTTGATGCTATATAAAAAAATATTGAAGGAAATAAGATGAGAGGTTTGTATAAAATACGCTATGACGATGATGTGTATTAGTACAATTAAAGCGATTAGGATCCAAGGTTTGGGATTGGATTTCATGTAGATTTTTCTTCTCTTAAACTTCAGTGTACTTCTCCCCTACAAATAAAGATGGACACAGATGATAAGCAACTATTAACCATGAGGTGGGACGTACTGAGGAAAACGATTACTATCCATTACGAGTTTTACGGAAATAACAGTGGCAGTAAAAGGTGCATGATACAATCACAACATTTTCAATTATTTTTTACTGTTCTCTTAACGATTACATACGTTATGCAATGATTGATACACAACAACAACTGGAGAGTCCTAGGCTAACGTGTAAATGGAATAGCTTACCTTCATTTGTAATGAAGCAATTTTCACAATGAAGCAAAGAGTCTGAAACCATTAGAGGACTGCGCTGCTCTTTCGATCCAAAGATAACTTGACAGACGACACAACGGAAACAATTCTTGTGCCAATAGCGATTTAATTCTTGGACAAACAAAGCAGTGTCTTTGTTGATAGGGAGTCCACAGCTTGTACACACGATACGCTTTTGGTCGGCAGCAATAAACGTTTCATAGATAGAATATCGCGATCCATCTTCAATCTTTGTCCAGTTAGTGTTACTGTCCGTCTGAGGTCCCTGCTGACTGGTAGCATGTATGTGGACGTCTTCTCTAGAAAGACTCTTTTTGTAGTCTTCTTCTTCTCGTTGCTGCTGTTCCACCATCTCATGGACACGTCGCTGTTGCTCGAGACGATGCCGTTCTCTTTCTTCTGGTCCAAGATGCTCTTGCTCTCTGCGATGTCGTTCGCGACGTTCAAGCTCTCTGCGCTCTTGATCAAGACGTTCCTGTTCTCTACGTTCCCTCTGAATGCGTTCTCTCTCGTAACGTTCCCGATCACGATAATCGTGCGACTCACGCTTACGTGGATCATAACGCTCCTCATCACGATGATCTTCACGCCTGTGTGTGTCACGTGGGTCGTGTCGCACCTCATCACGATGACGCCTGTGTGTGTCACGTGGGTCGTGTCGCTCCTCCTCACGATGATGACGCATGTGTGTGGCACGTGGATCGTGTCGCTCCACATCACGATAATCGTGTTGCATGTGCGTTTCACGCGGGTCATGTCGCTCATCAAGATGATCGTGACGTTCATGTTCACGTGGTCCATAACGTCCTCTTTGTCTTTGTTCATCTTGTGTTCTGCGATTTTGTTCGTACCTTTCACGTTCTAGCTGTTCTCGTCTTCTACGCTCCTCTTCCATGCGCCCTTGCTCCTTTCTCTCTTGTTCTCTTAGCTGTTGTTCAACCCGTTCATGCCCCAATCTTTCTTGTTCTCGTCGTTCATGCTCCAATCTTTCTTGTTCTCGTCGATCAAGTTCCAGTCTTTCTTGTTCTTTACGTTCCCATTCACGCCTTTCTTGTTCTTCTTTTCTTTCGCGTTCCTTACGTTCTTGTTCTCTGCGTTCATGTTCTAGTCTTTCTTGCTCTTGCCTTTCAAGTTCCATTCTTTCTTGCTCTCGTCGTTCAAGTTCCATTCTTTCTTGCTCTCGTCGTGCAAGTTCCAGTCTTTCTTGTTCTTTACGTTCCCATTCACGCCTTTCTTGTTCTTTTCTTTCGCGCTCCCTTTGTTCCGATTCTTTACGTTTTTGCTCTTGCCTTTCAAGTTCCATTCTTTCTTGCTCTCGTCGTGCAAGTTCCATTCTTTCTTGTTCTTTACGTTCCCATTCACGTCTTTCTTGTTCTTCTTTTCTTTCGCGCTCCCTTTGTTCCAATTCTTTACGCCTTTGCTCTTGCCGTTGATGCTCCAATCTTTCTTGCTCTCGTCGTTCAAGTTCCAGTCTTTCTTGTTTTCTACGGTCCCATTCACGCCTTTCTTGTTCTTTTCTTTCGTGTTCCTTACGTTCTTGTTCTCTGCGTTCATGTTCTAGTCTTTCTTGCTCTCGTCTTGCATACTCCAGTCTTGTTTGTTCTCTACGTTCCCATTCACGCCTTTCTTTTTCTTCAAGTTCCTCTTCCATTTGCTGCTGCTTCAGTCGTTCTCGGTGAAGATGTTCTTGCCTTAAACGTTCACTTTCAATTCGTTCTTGTTCTCTTCTCTCGATTTCGTATTGCCCCTGGTCAGGTCTATTCCTCTGGTTTGCATAATACCGTGGGTCATCTTTTCTGGCGTAGTCTTCTGTTCGGTTAGCATTATAATCATACAGGTAATTCCAGATTTCCTCCAGCACTTTCTAATCCTTCAGAGTGTTCTTGTCTTAATCTTCCTTCTCCGTCATGTACTATATCTTTAGTTCCTAACGATTGGCGCATCTGAAGGTTTGTCAAATATTTTGCTTCCTCACGTTGTTTTCTGTTCTTCTCTTCGACCTCTTTTCTGAGCTTTTCCCGATATTCAGGGTTTTGGATGTTTCTTTTCAATCTTTCGTCCTCACTTAACTCTAAAGCTTTGAAAATATCTTCGTCCAAACCTCTACTTTTTTCCACAACTGTGACAGTTTCCACGACAACTGTTTCATTTTTCATGGCTGGAATGAGTTGTTTTTCAGTATGCGGATGACTTCTTGCAGCATCCCTTTGCTTTTGATCTTCGTCGAAATTAAATACTTTTGCCCCTGATAAGGATGGTGATATTAATACATTTGCCCGGTGTTGTTGCCTCGTCTGATCTGGTATAGCTCTGGGTTCCTCTTTAGTGTCAAGTTGAGGGACTTCTTCATTCGGATTCTTTTGAGAAACTACAACTGGTTCAGGTATCTCAGCTACCAAGGGTCGAACCTGTCTACCTTGTCCAACGATAGCAAAAACTTGTGGTCGTTTCAATTTCGTAACGACAGGTTCTACTTCTCTTTCACGTGTCTGCGCATTCCGTGGCTTTTGCATGTCAGGTTGCATGGCAACGTGTTTTTCTGCTTGTAATTCCTTAACTTTAAACGCTTCCGTTGGCTCTTCAGCTGGTTGTGTATGTTTGTGGCTACTCAAATCTTCCCACAGTTTCTGTTGAGCCTTGAAGTCCTGCGTACTTTCTACAATATTGGACGTTTCTGTAGTGGCAACAATTTCGTATGCTTGATCCCCTGGAATAGGCTTTTGGACAGGTTTTGAGTCTTTCGTCTTGTCATGAAGTTTTGCAC
Source organism: Actinia equina (assembly GCA_011057435.1). NCBI lineage: Eukaryota > Metazoa > Cnidaria > Anthozoa > Actiniaria > Actiniidae > Actinia > Actinia equina. The sequence goes on from WHPX01001457.1 coordinate 13,702, forward strand.
TTACGATCAAAGGCTTTTCAGCTTGAACTACCTCTGTAGCAACACCTTTACGATACTGGTCGCCTGTGTCTGAGGGGTAGTACGTGGGGTACGAAGTTGGCATTGGTTCTTCATCATATTTTTCGGGTTGAGACTGTGGGTACTTTTCTTGTGGTACAAAATCGTCTTGCGTCTTAGACTGGAAATAATGGTGATAGGTATTCTTCAGGCTTGGGTGGCTCGTGGTAGGAGGGTTGACTTGAGGGTTTATCAGCTAATCAAAGAATAAAAATACACTGTTTACAAACTCGCTCCTCTTCTAAAGAACTAACAACATAACAGCCTTACCTTGATCTGCTTTGTATTTTGGTAAGTAATCAGCTGGTCTTTTGAGTTTGTATATATCGGTTTCTCCTTTGACTTTTTGTTGTTCTTTTGAATCGTATGGTTTAGCAGATGGACGACTGTCTAACAGTTCCATTGATTTCTTGCGTCGTGAGCTTTCAAATTCATTCCAGCTGCGAGTACCAATAGTACGTGCGTGAGTGGAGGTCGTAGGTCCGTACCTACGGTCTTCCCTGTAAGAGGACTGATCTTCACTGTTGTGATGCTTCAGGCTCTGAGTGTTGAAGCAATGATGTAGTGGGTCTCATATCTTGTTCATGAGTCTGACCATATGGAATGGGGTCGGCATCATAAAGGGGTTCAACTGAACGTGGAGGATATTCAGTTGATGACTGTGGTTGGTGCCATTCTCTGCTGCTTTCCACTTGTGGTATGTTCCTGACTTCTATTTCATCATGAAGGGGTTCAACTGAACGTGTAGGCTGTGGTTGGTGCCATTCTCTGCTGCTTTCCACTTGTGGTATGTTTCTGACTTCTATTTCATCATGAAGGGGTTCAACTGAACGTGTAGGCTGTGGTTGGTGCCATTCTCTGCTGCTTTCCACTTGTGGTATGTTTCTGACTTCTATTTCATCATGAAGAGGTTCAACTGAACGTGTAGGCTGTGTTTGGTGCCATTCCCTGCTGCTTTCCATTTGCGGTTTTTTCCTGACTTCAATTTCTGGGTCAACTGATCCGTTGTAAGACTGGTATTGATTAGATGAAGCAGCACTTGTACCTGGGTATTTGCGGCTTTGCATCTCGTCATCTGCTATCACAAAATTAAAAAAATAATCAGATTATTACACCCAAGACGCATACTAGGGTTAATTCACCGTGCCCTAAAGCCAATGGGAACACTAGTTATCCCATATATACTGACTTACATTGCTCCGGTTCTTGTTGTTCCCACGGTGAGCTCTTTGTCTTGTCCCCTTCTTCGTACTCATAGTCAGACCATCTTCGCACTCTTCGTCTATAAGCACCTTCGAATTCTTCATCGTCAAGTCCCAGAGGCCCTCCATACCAACTACGAGCTCGAGACTCTCTTTCATAGCGTACGAGTTCGTCTCTGTCCACTAGTGATTTGGGCTGCGGTGGACCACCTTCTTTAGGTTTGAACTGTTCTGCCTCCAACTCCATGAACCTTTTTGTCAAATCTTTGACTTTCTTTGCTTTTGCCTTTTCTGATTCACTAGTGGAACCTTCCTTTGGAGGAGGCACAACAAAGTCGCGGTAAGACATGGAAACCTTAGGAAGCAGGTTTGTTTGGATCTTGAACGGCGGCTTGCTGTGCAAAGTTACTATAAGGACCAATACCACTGATTTTCCTAGGTCCAGAAGACTCAACGACAGGAGCATTTGACATTATTACATGATCCTTCACAACACTCTTTGGCGGGGCAGCAAAGTCTTTGTATCTCATGTTCTTCACATCAGGAACATAATTAGAATTCTCGACAGCAGTAAATGACGTATCAACTGGTTGTGATCGCTTCTTGTGATCGGTATCTTCATCTTCTGGCTCTCGATCCCAAAGCTTTTGGATTGGTCTCTTGGTAAGATCTTCAGCAGGCTCTTCAACAGGCCTAACTTTGATCCACTCATCACTGCCAAGAGACTTTTTCCTTGGTCTACCAGGTCGACTGATCGCTGCTTATTTCTTTTTTTCCTGGTTCCTTTGAAAGTTGTTGAACGGCAGCATTATATCGTTCTACTCGATCTCTCTGCTTGAAAACAGGGTAAGAGATAAACTCCTTATATTTCAGAGCGGGACGCTTTGCTCCTTCTTTGTTGGGTTCTTCAGGTTGTTGAGCAAAGGACGAATACAGCGTTGTCTTGTTCTTCGACAGTTTTCTGATTGAGTCCTCGGGCCTTTTCGTTAAGGAGTTGTATCGTAAAGAATCTTCTCTGGGAGGAGCTGGAGGGTATTGGGAGACAGGTTTTCGAGCCGCTTCATAGTCATTCTGCATAAAGACTTGATTTTGATCGGGTGAACTTTCCACAAAGTTCATGTCACGGGCCTGGATCCCTTCTCCTTCTACATCACGCATGACAACATCACCACTTCTCTCTGGCTCATAAGAATGAGTAGAGCGCTGATAATCGAACACGTTTGACATGGGTCTGGGCTCAGATCGCTTTGGTCGCTGGGTAGCATCATCAAATGACTTGCCACTATGTAGCTTTAGAATAGAGCTTTCCTAAATATTAAGAAAGAAATCAGGGTTGAGACCTGGTAGGTTGAACTAGATGAAAATTTTAAATTGCACTTAGCTGGCTTACCCTCTGAGCCTTGTAATCCAAGCTTTCAAACTGTCTTTTCTTTTCGCGCAGTTTTACATCGGCTGTTCCAGGCAGATGGATTGGTCCATTAAGTTTATCTCCAATGTCATACTCAAAGTCAGTCTCAATTTCACGGTGTTTTCCTTCTAATACCATAGTTTGCTTAAGAAAAATTCAACATATTGAGTTAGCTACACTTCAGTACACAAGTCTCGAAGAATTCGCCCGTCTAAAATGAGATGGCTTCAAAACCCACAACATAATATAGAACATGCCGATCATAGTCATGGATGTAACAGTCAGTCAGCCAGTCAGTCAATAACGTATATATTGTTTTACTTTATCGATCAGTGTTAGCTAATACCTGGTGAGCTGTCTTGTCTAGCTTCTCGTATTTACTGTGTTTATCCTTCATATTAACCGTAGCAGCACTAAGCACAGGTGCTCTGTTCTGTCGTTTATCGTCGTTATCTACTGCAGGCATGCGCAGTTCACCGTGTAGTACGGCACTTTCCTATGAATGAGGGTACGTATCCAAGAGAACAATGAATGAATGCATGCATCAAAGATGAGATCTTAGGCAGAATAACAGTCAAACAGAGATGATTTCGAATGGGTTGACGTGAATCAGTAGCATACTAACATAACCCGTACCTTGTCAGCTTGCCTTTGGAGGCTTTCAAATTTATTGGCTTTGTCCACAAGAGATCCTCCGCGAGTTAGCGAATCTCCACCACCCCAAGATTTCGGACGAGAACGTTTGCCTTGAATAACTTCAGATTCCTAAAACAAAAATCGGTCAATGATAATCAGTTGATACTCTCCTTTAGACTTGCCCCAAGTCGACATCTCTTGTTTCCCGAAAAAGAAAAAACAAAGCGGGCGGCGGACTTTGCGAAAGTCTAACCCTCCTCCAACAGTTTCTTTACTGATAATCATTTATATACTAAGTCAACAAACCTCAGATGTTTGGCGATTCATCTGCTCGAAGCGTGACAATTTGTCACGCATGTCACCAGGAGTTCTCATATTCAAGCCAACAATTTTTTTTTCTTTTGGGGGACTTTCTCCACCTTGAACAATCCGGTCACGCCTGTTCTTGATTGGGTCCTGGTCCATAGATAATAATAACAATAACAGGTCAGTCGTCATTACTTGTCAGTATGAGTCAGTTAGTTCATTTGTTAGTGTTTACTGTACCTTCCAGCCACCAAGAATCTCCTTCTTATGCTTGTATCTACTGTCACCTTCCTTCCACACCGGTTTACTACCAATACTTTTTCGTCTTCTATCTTTTTCTTCCTCAATAAATTGATTTTCCTTGTCTGACGCTGAGAAAGATCTACGACGTTGCCTCTCGACCTCGTCTTGTACCTAAACAATGATGGTTAAAAAAAAACAGGTAGACTAAATCAACCGTACCCGGAATTAAATTTGATTGATAATTGATTGATTAAATCTAATTGATCAATTCTGTTTCCGGTTCTTACCCTTTTGGATTCTTCTTCGAGCTGTTGGAAGGTTTGTATGTTAGTGCCGTAGTCAATAGCCTCTGTAACAATTTCGTATTTGTCTTTAATTGATTCGCTGGGCTCTGATTGTTGAGTTTCAATGGGTTCGTGTCGTATTGGTTCCGCACCTTCTATTTCTGGTAACTCTGGTAACTGGTTCTAAGGCGAGTAACATAGAAAATACTCTCAACGCGGGATGATAAAAATCAAATGTAGCAAAATAAAAGTCTTGTTTCTTAAAATATTTGAATGTATGGCATACATTTAGAACTGAGAATACTATTCAAGCAGGAATACGAGGTAATTGGGTAGAGAACAGACCACGTTATGTACACTGATCTTTATGCTAAAAACTCGATATATTTATGTGGCCGATTTTTATGCACTGTGGGAGTTACTGAGAGCAAAGCAAAACAAGCCTTACCTGAAGGAGATGTTCAAAACAAGACTCATTGAGTGAAGATGACCCAGTAAAGTTCAGAGTATCGTTGGCATATTTGCCAAGCCAGTAGACAGTGAGACCAACCTAAACACATTCATGCCAGACTGTTATCACATGCATTTCAAGTGGACTTTTAATTAAAAATATAGATATATGTCTCCTGTCTGGTTATAAAAAATACTTTGGTACATTAGTGTGTGCGCCTACAAGAAAAAGTTAACATCATTACGATAAAGTACATTATGTAGCTTTCAGGCCTTAATATATACGCGCCTGCGATTAAAACTGGCTTGAAGAATGGTTGCTATGGTTTCATTTAAACGAACACGTAAAGAGCGACTCAGCCACCAAACAAAGAATGAAATGCAAACAAAACATGGTTGTGAGAAATTCAACGATAACATAAGCAAATAGCGATTTCGAAGGGTCTTTTCTAAGACATAAAGAAGGTTTGAGTTCAAGACTGAAAATTAGGTGGAACGGTTGGCAATTATCTCATGAATTCCCCCCAAAACATTAGATAGAAAAAGCGAACGCAAGACACGTCATAACCTAGGAACGCCGAGTCCCAAGCGCCAGAGAGTTAGCGGGGGAGTGTAACAGCCAGATCTCGCATTTTTACAAAAACTTAAGCTTACGTCGTAGGATTACAACCACCAAAACTGACTCGGAAACTGTAAAAATGCCTAAGTTAAAATGAATAAAACTCAGAGCGGCAACGCATCTTACAATCGTTGTTATCGAGGTAACGGTGCGAATAATTCAATCGTAATAATTTCAAATAGGCATTTATTTAAACAAAAACAAAACAAAAAGAATTTATAGCTAAAACAAAGTTATTGCAACACGAAAATAGAACGAGCCGTCTGTTACCTAGATAGTAACCTCTTTTATCTCGGCGGTACTACATCAATGATCTATTTCTAAACGACCGAGTCGAAGGTACCCGTAACTTTGCCAGTGAACCTTGAAAATAAGTACAACCTCAGTACAACTTCGCAACTATTTTTGAACACCGCTTCTTGAGTCCAAAATTAATTGCTTAAAAACCTCAAAATATCGAAGAAATCTAGCAATCGTGTTGAGGATTACTTAGAATAGTATAAGTAGTCGATAAAGAGCGATAGCTGAGTTTATACTCTCGCTCTACCTTGCGTGTACATAAAGACTGGTCACTTAGGTAGACTAACAGATGGTTGCTTACCTTGGCAAGTCGTCTTTGAGATTCTTTGGCCCTTTCAAGTCTGTCACAGATTAACAGAAGATGTACCAGTTCAATAATTATACAACATATAATTAAGGGATACCAGCTATACTTCCTAATAAAAGTATACAATGGCTACCTTAACTCATTCAGTCTCAGACTCCTCGCCAATCTATCTCAAGCGTGACTAATAGCCTATCAATGGTAGTATATTTAACCATTAGCTGTCGCACAACACCAATAAGGATCAGTTCATTTTAACACCAACTTGGAGAATAGATAGTCTGTGTCTAGAAGGATGAACTTTTCTTGTCAATTAGATATAACAAGTTCCTTCCAACACCTGCTACATTTAGATGTATTATTCATGCCCGTTGTTGATTGTATGAATAAAGAATATAATATACTTTCAATCCATCTTTACGTATTCCACAAAAAATACGATGCCAAACAATCAAAGCCGTAAAACTATTTACTTTTATGAATAAATCCTTATTATCGACAAAGCTCCAATCAAATGAGCCTTTTTTCTAATCCACTGACTTATTTTACTTGTCTCTAAAATTCGTCGCGTGGTAACCAATCAAATCTAATGTCGTACTATCTATGATGAGGATTACACATTTTCCCGAAATGCAATAGGGTAATGATACGGTATATTTAGTAATCGAGTCTACAGCTTGATACATCCTAATATTTCCACGGTAATAATGGGAAGCCACCGTGGTTGTTGTTATAGGCAATAAACTAGTCTATTGTTCCTCATCATTAATCACTACGGGTGCTCTCTTAACATTAGATTATTTGCGATTGGGACGACTTCGGACACTTACGTTTGAAGCCCCCTATACTACCCTGCTTTAACACTGGTTCAAAGGCTGTCCTTGCTCCAGTGCTTCTCGGCCAACCATCCTTGGGAACTAGAGCGAGGTCAGCACCCAGGAAAACCCAAACTCCCTATCAACAAATGGACTGGTATCGACTTACACACTCTGTCCTCGTTTAACTGGCACCTCTTGTAGGTCTGTTACGTCAAACAGTTGAGATTTATCAAGGCCCAACGTCTCACAGGCCCTTTGGAACAACTTAATGTTATCCTGAAATAGGAAAGGTAACCATTCAGTACTCGTGATGTGATGACAAATCTGGGACACATTAAGTCTGGTGTTTGTACTTACTGTGCTCGCATAAGTTGTGGAAGAACGATTTATTCGTCCGATCGACATACTAGCCACATTAACAACAAGCCTGTGAAGTTAGTTATAAAAGTACATCAGTATTAATTTATTATTAGTATCAGTATTAATGAAAAACGGTGATAGATATAGGCTAATTAAAAACCAATTAACATCGTCAGTTGAATGGCCCAATCAGAATCCACGATCAACTCTGCAAGGGATCTTTTTGCTTTTGGGTATAAAAGCGCGATTACAAGGAGCAATTTTCTCTGCAGCTTGTCTTTCACCTGCGTTGCAACAAGTTGCATGGAGCATTGCGTAACCTACAGCGCAATTCGAAAAAATGTAGCGAGACAAATTAGAGCAATAGATGCCAAAAGTAGAATTCTGTTGTTTCTACTTTTGGCAACGATTGAGTCTCCTCCGTTGCACGAAGCAACACAAATTTCAGAGGAAATTGCTTCGTGTAATCGCTCATTAAATGGTTTGCAGGTCCATCACAACGCAAATGTCCTGTCGAACCTTTTTCTGGGGTTGAAGATCCTCAAAACGTCCTTCCTTTCTTCCTTCCATTCTTCCTTCCTTTCTTCCTTCCATTCTTCCTTCCTTTCTTTCTTCCTTTCTTCCTGCCTTTCTTCTTTCCTTCCTACCTTCCTTCCTTCCTTTTACTCAGTTCATATTGTACATCATCATAATAAATTTTTTAGCTAGTTATCTCTTCTTAACAGTTATGTACAATATTCACCTCACACGGTCTGTGATATAATAATGTCATTTTATCTGCCTTCGCGGGACGCCGTCACAATAAATCTAACATGGATTTAACCTTTTGACTCGCGAGTATTTTGTAGAAAAACATCGATCTACTACAATAAACACTCAGGCATGACAGATAAGTTAAGAAATTGGTTCAGTTTTATTATATGAAAACTCTAATAATGACAACGCGAAGTTCGCCAAAATGCAAGTAAATTGTTTTGAACTATAGGTGTCCACTGTAAGCAGAAGTACTAACAATAGTCTAGGCCACTACTAATAACCATAGAATGAGGGCTACCGACACGAGATATTGCATTCTACGGATTAGTTATTTCCTCAGGAATGACTGGAATTCATTCCTAAGATATTGCATTGCTTGTTGTGACATGATGACGAGGATACGTACTATATTTGCAATGTTGCAGAGCTGCATTTTTGAGACATCAGATTGATAAATTCAACGTCATATCTATATAAAAAGATATCTATCATATATCTAAAAGCATGTTATTATTCGAGCGTAACTCACTGTTATTATTTCATTTTTTGGGATCGAGAAGCCAAAAAATAGACTCATAAATCAAATCAGGAAAAACATCAAAAGGTACACTGTCTCTAGCAAGGCTTAATATTTTAAAAAGAGAATGATGAGTCATAAGTAACTAGTAGGGTTTCCTATCGTATGTATTAATATCATCAAATTAACATTTTCTTAAAACTTTTTGAAAATGACAAATGACAGGATTAGAATTGTTTTTTATGCAAATCAATAAGAAAATAAAATAGCATCTTAAAAATACTTCAACATTAACATAGAAAATACAAAATGGTATCTATTTTTCTCTCTATTTTTTTAAAGTACAGCACAGTTTCTTTTCAAATGATTCTATACAGTTTTCTCGGTCACTAATCGTTCTGGCTCAGCTGGAAGTGTTTATCCTTTAGTCCTAGGCCTTTTACAAAGTTCCGCATTTATTAACTAATCCATGTTTGACTCTGAACGACATAATAGACTCTAAATGCAAACAATTACAAAAAATCTAGACAATAAAATCAAGAAATATCAATAGCCATCAATAGCCCAAACCGCCTGAATATATCCACCACTGTAAATTGATTTAGCTAATAAATAATAAAAACATTGAAGTATGTTTGCAAACAAAGATATATCTTAATTAACATTTTACCGTCACTCTTAAAATCATTCGATAAGTATAATCCCCGAGTTAGGAATATGGAATCAAATTGGATAAATACTGATTAATTTTTTTTCCAGTTTATAGATGATACAAAATACGAGGGTCGCGAGGTAGTGTTTCGCGTCAAGTGGATTGATCAAATTTCTTACCTTTGTAGTCACGAACTTTACAATACTTCAACGTAAATTTATTTTAAATATATTCGTGAGGTGGGCCATGATAAAAAAGAATTTAAGGTTGATATATTTCGAAAATTATTGCTGATTAGTAGCAGTTAGAAGAAACGAGAGAAGTGTAGCAGTTTATCGATGTCATTGGAAAAGAATGCGTTGAATATATAAGACCTCGACTCGATTTACAATCGTCAACCAACCAAAACCAGAGCGATTATTTAAAGGGAAAAGTATATGAATTCTGTAAAGAAAGAAATTGGCTAATAAGGCACCTGAGCTATTAAAATTATAGACTAATCTTTGGTCATTGTTTAATAGTAAATCAAGACCAAAACATCCACTAGGCATTGTTATAGCAAGAGGCAAGAAGTCAACGATAGTCTGAACAGTTGTGGTTTAGAGGATATTTATAAGCTCTTTTACGCAAATTTACTATGCTAATTGTATTTTTATTACACTGAATACTCTAAAGACACACACAATGTATGTAAATATATCAAACAAACATGGCCGCGTCACACTTACTCGCAGAGTAAAACACCGTCAACTAAAGATTCACGAAAGTCACTGTGCTTGAATGGCGTGAACGTTATTCTCTGCAATAAAAACAAAATATAAAACTTTCCGAAAACTGTAAGAAACTCTCAACAATGAAGCCCAAAGCCCGGGTTTAAACATACCTCGATCCACCTTCGAGCTTCCATCAAACCCTGATCCATGTTAATCAACTTTGTGTATTCTTGTCTTAAATTCGTACTAGTTTTCCTGTCTTTTCTGCCGGAAAAATCATCCCTGACAGCCGCCATGACTGGTACATATAGTTTTAAACAGAGATTTAAAACTGCTGACTTAACTGGTGTTGTATAGTTACTGGTAATAAATCGTAATCTATGCAAACGAGTATTTCATTGTGTAAAGTTCACGGTAGAGTTATGTGCGTCTATATATACAGAATGCAGTGTACTCGAATATTCTAATGAGCTTTATGGATCACTGATCAGGGTCCACGATAATTCTTTTTATCAGTTTTTCCTCGTCACAGGAGTCAATGCAGGCTGCTTGCCCAGTCTTTAGAAACAATGACAACTATGAATCTTAACTTGATCGAAGATAACACTAATAAAACATCCCAAATATGATTTATGACTAATTTATGACCACAGGTATCCCAAAACAAGTAAATGAGATTTAGCATTGATAATAAAACACATTTTTATTGCGACCATACTTATTATGCTTAATTTACTTGTTTTACTGAAATGAAAACTCAAAAACAAACAACCAACAAACGATGTCAAACTACTACGACCAAAAGGTTAATAGGAGATTCAAAATGCACATAGTAGCACCATATGACGTCATGATGGATGAACCTGGAGAAAAGGAAAATGACGTCATTCACAGTACATATAACGAATTGTATATTATAATTTTTATGGTCTTACCACTAAATTCGGCCTTAAATCCTTTGTAAACAGTGAAATCATTACTGTCACTAACAAAACGAACCCACATTTGGTTGGATGGAGAAATGACTTCTTGAGGAATGGCTTCACCGCAGAACCTGCCCAGCATTTCTCCATAATTGTTCCAGACTCCCTCACGAATTTCTACGTAATCATTGGCGCAGTCTCCATCGTTGTTCGTCGTATTCTGCAGCTCAAATGACGTGAATTTTAGATGAACTTTTTTTCCATCAGGTACAGCGATGTGCCAAGTACAGAGATGCTCGGGTGGGTACAGTGAAGGGTGTTTAGGACTAGCAAAGCTTCCACTTGTATCATTCAGATAACTTTGACAGTCCCCTAAATAAGAAGAAAGAAATATATTCGATGATTCAGTTCGTCGCCCTGTTTACTTGATGATGGACTATAACATTTAGTACTCTTTACGGTGGGCGGGCGAGTGGGTTTAATGGGGTACGTCAAGCCAAGTCGAAGAATCACGTCTTACTTACGATCATCACTTTGAGCAGCTAGTCTGATTTCACCGTGGAAACCTTTAAATTCTGAGCTGCCATCAGTTCTAAACTTCAGCCATAGATTCCTATTTCTGTCATATGCGAGCTTACTGTTACGGATTTTTTCTTCGTAGGACAAAGACTTAATGTAGTTATGTGATAGAACAGAGCAGTATCCACTTGTTATCCAATGCACGTCATAAAAGCTTGAGCTTGATTGTAAATAATCCTTGTCACAGTAACGAGAAGGCTCGATTTGGAATTCGTCTAAAATCAAGTAAATTCTGTAATCATCTGGTCCAGTAATATTCCAGATGCAGGTAGTGTTGGGAGGGTACGTGTCTGGAAAGCCTGGAGATTGTACAATGTACCTCCACCCTGGCTTGAGCGATGCCGTTACATTAACAGGATAGTCAGGACAGGCTGAAAGGGTAACATCGAAAAAATGGAGTGTGAGCCGTCGTTTTTCTACACACACACACACTTTTTGCGAGAATTACATATTTTCCTAGAAAAGTAGGACAATTCAAATAACAGTAACTCTAGCAGAGTCTATATAGCTATTATAGGTGATTCAAACTCCACCCCAGGCCATCCCCCACAGGATGCAATGCGAAAATGATATTAGTGGAGGTCGTACTTACTGCTATTGGCAGATCAGCTGGAATGATAATAGCGAAAGCCAACAATTCGGCTCTAAATTATTTTGTTGCCAAGACGCGAGAAAAAATTACACCCTTCTTACAAATATCTGATAAGCAGTGGTGGTTTAACTATTTACTATTTATAGGAAACAAGTACTCACCAATTACTAGAAAAACTTGAGCTAAAAATCGAGAAAATAGATAATATAATATATCAGAAAAAAGTGAAAGAACACGCGGGTTGTGTAACAACAATAATGTCTACTGTTTCAACACATCATTCGATACATCTGTATTCTTGTTTCACCACTCTACGCGAAAAGTAAATAGGAGTCATAACTGATGTTCTTGGAACTAAATCAGTTCCTCTTCACTTTTAATATATATAGTGTAGATAATGTCTTAGCTGTGAACACGCTGTTACTTTGCTCTAAATGTAATATAGGTCACATATATAGTTGTTTAGCCTGCGTGCAACCGGCGACCTAACTAACTGTTGAGTCTGAGAGAAATGTCTGGCTTCACGCAGGATAAGTTGCTATAGTATTGCATATTGGCTGTTTCGATTTGATACGAGAAAGGAAAAATAGGAAGGCGGTAACACAGGACAAAATTATAGATTTAATGACCCCGAAAGCCCAATTAAAGAACACTTTATGAAATAATTACTTAGCTTTAATCTGCCTGTTTTACTCTCAGTATAGTCAGGCTCTCAGCTCAGTTGAAATACAACAGTTTAGTATAAATAATAATAAGTAGTTCAGTTTGGTGGCAAATGTATGGAGAAATCCTAAAAAGGGTAACAGGTCGTAATAAGCAAAAACTAGGGTAACTGACTTACCGGCAAAACTGAACACTGACAGCCAAGTCACTACCATGTTCAGTGTTTGGGTCATTGAAATGTCGAACTGATATGTAACTGAATGGCGAATTCAGTCTTAACAGGCTTTAAATGTACAGATCAGTTGACCCGCAAGTCACATGCATAAGTAACCGGAAAAAAATCATCGTGCATGCTGATTGGTCAAGTGGCCATGGAAGTTCCGGTTTCTATAAAAGACATGCGATGATAACTCTCAGTCAGTTAGTTGAGATGAGCTCAAAGAAAGCCCTTTTTTCGGATATTTTCTTAGCAACCTGACGCAAACTGACCCGAATCTATTTACTGTCTGGTCGAAGCTGAAAAAGAAAGCCTGCAATGACAGACAACTGAAACTACGTAAACTGACAAACTAGGTACTGAATTACCGTCTGTTTTTATTAATTGTATCAAAGCTAGGTACTGAGCTCGGGCTGCCTGATCATGATTTTGTAATGATCACAGATCATTTTACTGAGAACAATAGATTTGTTATAAAAGTTACCACCAAAACGAGTGTGGGCCGTACGTAGCCCTGGTGGGAAACTATTGTCACGGATACCATTACTAAGGCATATAACGTGGGATCAGTGACATTGAAAGAGAGAATGCCTCGCACCTCATGCGATGAAACCAGCCAAGCTATTACTAAGAATCATACAGAGCTCTGTAGGGTGTATCCCGGAAGGAGGAATCAATCAATCACTGTTTCCTCGTTAACTGACTAAATAAATGGCTGGTTTTACTATCTTAATGTGTGAGTTTTATACGGCCATCATACAAGAAGTAGAAATCATTAGTAATACTTGAATCACTTCAGTGAACGTTCAGTAGCTAAATTGCATGAATATGTTATTTCATTTTAGTAATTTTAATTTCCAGCGCTTTTAGGCTTTATAGGAAAAAGCGCTTTTGCAAATAACAATTATTATTATTATCATATACATAACAACAGTAAGCTGAGGGTAGATAATAACATACGTTTGTTTTCAAAACATGCACTGTGATTATCGTACAATAATGGTTTTATGGACGTCATTGGCTTACATTAGGTACATCGATCTTATCGTGAAACAAAAACTTATAACACATAAACATGAATATTGATCAATTTTGAATATATATATATAACGGTAATATGCAGAGGACAAGTTAGTCTGATAGAGATTACTTCAATAACACCTGATTTACCGTGTCTTGTTACAAATATTGGAACTATTTTCAGTTGCTCGTTCTATCCGGCGGCCTGTCCATCTATTAAATGGATTATCATCATGTTCTGTTAAGGCATGTGCTTTTAGTATTAGGCTTCCTGGCAGTCATCGTAGCAAGACCAAAGTGTAAGTTCGAGATACATCATTCAGTCCGCCACGCCCATACAGATGATTTTGCCACACCCCAGCCATCATCAAATAGTACACGAGTATATATTTAGATCGGGTTTTCGAAAAAAGGCAAAGGAAAAAGCTTGAGGCTTGATTCTTGTGCGCGCTTGCTTGTTAAATTCGTGTGAAGACGAACATTTACCTAGTAATACTGTAAGTGAAAGCTAGCTCTATTACCCCATATAATATACAGTTGCGTTTGTGTTTTTTTTTTCAGTGTGCAGCCATGAAGGTCGCTTATACAAGCATAACGATCAAATAACACTCAATAATTGCACGTATATCTGTACATGTGACACAGTTACTCAAGCTACTTCTGTATTCCTGTGTGTTCCTTTATGTGTTTGGTTTGTTGACCGTGCGTGCCCTAATGGTTACATAGAATCACATGTAATGGTCAGGTCAGGTCCACCAGCTTCTGGATGTTACTGTGCTGTCCATAAATGTATTAAATCCTACATCTTGAGGTGGGTGTGGTCTTCATTTATTGTAGGTGCGCCGGGAAAAGAAACTTGTCATGCGCACTACTGACACCTATCGAGATGTGATTTTTTACAATAACTTATAAATTTCTCACGCGCTGATTAGGTATTTTTTAACCTCAATAAGAGGCCAGACAGATAAAGCTTACGTCAACGAACGTGCTCTTTCCTTTGGTCGTTTTGAACGCTAAAAATAAGAAAACTAATAATAATAATTGTAAAAAACGAATAAACATCCGTTTTTATGTCTGTCCTTTAAATGACGATAAATTTCGCCATTACAGTGACAAGTGGTACATAATGCGGATCCACTCGGCCTCGTGAATCCACACTACTTTGACAATGTGATGACACAATTTTTCGTCAAGAGGACAGACACATAAAAAACGGATGTTAAACATTTTCTTTTAGTAGCCAGGCTGGCCAACAACAGTACAGCATTCAAAACAAAAAAGTGAAGGTCCGTTCAGGATCAAAACTGAAGGTAAAAATACAATATTCAAATATAACACATTAATAAAGAGTGAAAAGTATATCAGGTTTAAATGCAAAACTAAATAATTGCTGCCCTAATTAACACCTACAAAAGGAAACGTTTAATTGTATCTAGTGCCCTAATTGAAAATCGAAGCTTTTTAGGTTTCATAGTTTCTTACTCCTATCAAAATTACTTTATCATGCAACTAGTATCGTGTCTCACTATCAACGTATTTATTATAGGTATTCTCTATACAAGGTAACAACAGACTTGATGGATAAACAACGACATCGTTGAGTATTTCTGTTCTTTTGAATTGTGTTCAGCTGATGGCCACCATCGTAAAATAACTAAAGAAAAATAATTAAAGAGATTTCTGGAGGGAAATTGTACTTGCTTTTAATTAAACAACACAGTAAAGTTATAGGAAGAAATGTCAATTTAATATTCATAAAATACCTAATCAATAGTATTACACTGACTCACAGTTATCATCTTAGTACACAGTGTTTTATTTATTCAATTAGGTTGACAAAGCTGCATACTTTATGTTTTGTCCAGTACTAGCTGAAAACTGAACCATTGGTTACCTTAAGACACACAAAGTAACCTGTGTAGTTTAACCTATTATGGAATAAGAGAACATCTCCTTCAAGAAAACCAAAAATAAAAAAATATCCTAATGCAGTTGATAAGAATGAACTTCTAGTAACCAACAAGAAGCTACAGTATACTAGTAACCAAGATGACGGTAGTGTAAGTACTGCTACACATAGTATCTTGTATATGTACAGTATACTAGTAACCAAGATGACGGTAGTGTAAGTACTGCTAAACATAGTATCTTGTACATGTACAGTATACTAGTAACCAACATGATGGTAGTGTAAGTACTGCTACACATAGTATCTTGTACATGTACAGTATACTAGTAACCAACATGATGGTAGTGTAAGTACTGCTACACATAGTATCTTGTACATGTACAGTATACTAGTAACCAACATGATGGTAGTGTAAGTACTGCTACACATAGTATCTTGTATATGTACAGTATACTAGTAACCAACATGATGGTAGTGTAAGTACTGCTACACATAGTATCTTGTACATGTACAGTATACTAGTAACCAACATGATGGTAGTGTAAGTACTGCTACACATAGTATCTTGTACATGTACAGTATACTAGTAACCAACATGACCTGTTGTTATCTTTTACTTAACTGTTAGCCTATCATAGTACTTGCTTGATGTTTATGTAACATGTTCTTATTTAGCACTTCCATACTCATCATGGCTATAGTCGGCTTATTATTGCACTTGCTTGATGTTTATCCAGTAGCTACTTGTAACCATAGTAACAGGTTCTTATTTAACACTTCATTACCCGTCATTCATAGTTAGCCATTATAGTACTTGCTTGAGAATATCTACTGTAATATCTAATCTACATCCATGTCTTCTGTTTTACTTTCATCTTTAGGGGTTTTATCTTCAGATATTTTTTCATCTTCCTTGGTATTTTTAGGCTCCGATTCCATTTTTTCTTCTTTACTGTCTTTCTTTTCGTCCTCTTTCGGTGGTGGTTCAGGCTTCTTGGGTTTTGGTTTGCTAACAATGGGATTACATTTGTTTTCTAGTTGCTGAAAATGAGATTATAAACCAGTCTTTAGATATTTGATCATTATGAGGATGATTTCTACGAATTTGGCATGCAGAAAAATTGGCAGATGAGGTCAAAACAGCTTCATTTGGAGGACATAACAAAAGAATTATTGAGAACCTATCGACGTTATGTCTTCCACATTGAGCAAGGGGTCCATAAACCCATCTTGTTTTCAGGTGTTTTCCAATATTATCAAAACACATCTTACCTGTTTTTCAGCTATGATGGATGCTGTTAATACCACAGGGTCCTTGTTCTCTGGTATTTGGCTTGTGCATTACACTTGGAGTTTAACCACTCTTCCTTCTCTTTTACAGCTTTCTCAACTGTCTTTACTTCTTCCTCAGTTAGATGATCATACTTCTCATCCTATGATTTAAAATGAAACATTACCATACAAAATACCAAAGAAATGCAGCAGCATATATTAAAGACAATGTCTTACAACGATATGAGAGTACTATTGTTTACCTTTTGGACTATAAGATCTAAAACTTTCTTCATTTGTTGAATTGACCTTCCAAGACTTTCAAAGGCTTCTGATCTTGTTAATGATTCCTTATATCTGTTCACCACTGGATCTCCAATTTTCTGCATAAATCACAAGGGCATAAGCCATGAATATATATGCATTAAACACAAGGGGCATAAGCCATGAATATATATGCATTAAACACAAGGGCATAAGCCATGAATATATATGCATTAAACACAAGGGCATAAATTAAACACAAGGGCATAAGCCATGAATATATATGCATTAAACACAAGGGCATAAGCCATGAATATATATGCATTAATAGGCAATAGGTGTTTTAATGATTTGCTGCCCATACCTTTAAACTTGCTAGTTTGTCAACATAAACCTTCTTTTTTTGGTCCTCACCATCCTCATACAACCAGTTTTCTGCATCGTCCAATACCTTCTGAAATTTCTCCTTGTCAGCATCGCTTATAAAGTTTTGATACATGTCATATATTTTACTCCTCATATTGTACACATATTCTTCAACACTGTTTTTAGCATCAGCTCTTTCCTTCTCCAGTCTGTCCTGCATTATCATATTGTTCTGTGATTGACAGTAAAAATAACAAAAGAATTAAAATATCAACTTATACAAACACTTACTACTATGCTAACAGTGCGTGGTTCCACAAATTCCCAGGGGGTGGGGGATTTGAGGAAAAACAAAATTACAAGGTTTGTATGGAATTCAAACCATCATAATATTATTATAATCATACATTATGTAAATAACACAGGATTAATAATGCTAAAGATAGAAAAGAAAAATAAATCAAATCTTACCTCTTTTTCAATAGCTAGATTGAGGAGTTTTTTGTCTAGGGAAGGGACAACACTTTGTATTGGAAGATCATTGGTTTTCACAGCATGTTTCTTCTTCTTTGCTTTGGAGCCTTCATCCTTCTTATTTTCAGAGTTCTTGTCTTTTGTTCCATTTGCCTTATTTTCCTGCTGAGAGCCAAAAGTACAAACCTTTTTTACCTCTAATGTTCAATACAGTCACCAAGATACTGTGAACATCCTTTACCTCAACATCCATGGGTTCCTCTGCTTTAGTTTTCTTGGCGTCTTCACTATCATTCTTTGAAAATAAAAATAAGAAATCAATTTTACCAAGGTAGACTTTAGGGTCTCATATGAGTCTATAGTGTAGTTCTGCTGTAAAGAACTCATACTTTACATGTATATCCATGCATGTCTACTTACAGTTGATGGTGGGACCTCCACATCTGCTTGTTCTTCTTTCTTCTGTGTTTCTGGAGCAGTCTCCATTGCTTCTGGTTCTGGCTCACATTCAATCTTCTCAACAAGCTGTGCTCCACTCACATTAAATATTCCATGAACATCCATGCGAACTTTAACCTTAATTTTTGATGAACTACCCTCTTGAGAAGGTACCACATTATTGACAGAAAAGCGACCTGCAAACAGCATGACCACCTGAATTAAAATCTTACCAAATCTGAATGTATTTTTTTAGTTAAGAAAAGACGAGCACCACATTACTTACCAATGAAGCCATTTTTGATTGGCAATTCCGTTGAGCTTTTATAATGAGCCTCAAGATCAAATGGTTCTTTGCGGTGAAAAGTAAGCATCTTGGAGAATGGGAATGGATGGTTGGGAGTGAACAATTCCATTTCTCTGTTGCAATAATAAGACATAATAAGACATTAAATATCTATCTATCCTGTAGAGGTTATTTGGAAAATATCACAAAGAAAAATGTTGATCTCTTACCCTGGGTCTTCTTCACTTTGAGACTTCCATGTCAGAACAACTGGGTATGGGGCAATGTCATTAACAGAAAATTCTCGTACACGGAATGTTGGTGAGAGCATTGCACATTGTAATGCACATCCCCTGGCAACAGCTTCATCAGCATTCAATGTAGTACTTGGCTCCATTCCAAAGACATTCTTTATGATATCTTTCAACTTTGGAACACGAGTCGAACCACCAACTATCTCTACACCTTCAAGTTGATCAGGTTTCAGTCCTTAAAAGAGGATGATTTAAAATAGAGTTACTCTATCATCAAAATGTCTTCAAAGCATAAGAGACAAGCAGCATGTAATGCTTATATGCAATTAACAGCTAGGTAAGTAAAATGTAGGTAATACTTAATTTATGCATGCTTGCCCCATTAACTAATGCTAATTTCCACAAGGCTGTGCGGCTACAAATATCATTAAAACTCAATAAATAATAAAACTAATCAAACTACTTTAATTGATTGCTGATAAAAATAACAGCAAATTTAGGAATAAATTCAAGATTGACCTCATTTGTGAGAGGCAAGCCGTACAACATCCATGCTATTGGAATGAATACTGCACCAGTCTTGAATACTATCATAATCATAATTATAATGAGAAGACCATGTATATATACCGTACATATATACATTTCGTAGTACTGCAAACAAATAGTTACCTGACTGCTCTAGAGCTCTTCTTAAAGGTTTTTCAAATCTTTGCATCAGATCCTCTGAGAGTTCTTCAAACGCAACCCTAAAATATAAAGAATGAGATGAGAAATATCAAAATGTGGTTACCAGTAGTTACAGGCTGTAAATCAAAACTTAAAGTCAAAGCTCCTATACCTTTTCATTCTTCCAGTCACATCCATGTCTTCCATGAAGCATTCAATGTTGATTGGGATGTCTGTGGAGTTGGCACTCATGAGTTTCTTAAGCTTTTCACATTCATTTGTGAGCTTAACTTTAGCTTTAGGATTGGTTGACACATCTAGCTTGTACTTTTGCTGAAATATAAAGCCAAAGGTATTGAGCACAAAGATTTCAAGAACATACATAGAGGATATTACATGGGCGCACTGAGATAGGAATTTTATCTTTGAATGTTCAATTGATATCTCACGAGTGAGGGCAGCAAACAAGTGAGATATCTAAATTGAACACGAGAAGATAAAATTCTTATCTCCAAGCGGCCATGTAATGTTCTGTTTATTATATAGATATCAATGAAACTTAAATGAAACAAAAGCTCAAAAATTCTTTATTAAAATAGCAATCCGATTCTTTGAAAAATACATTACTATGTCAAAACTGATATCTTCATGTGTGAAAGATATGGTATCTTCCACTGGTGAAAGATATCAAGTTTTCAACACTAGAGAAAACCTGGTATTTCATCATATCTATATAATAAATAATAGTAAATAGTAATAAATAATAGTAAATAGTAAGAGTAAATGTAGTAAATGTCTTGTACCTTGAATTCTTCAATGAATTTCTGACATATTCTTTTATCAAAGTCTCTTCCTCCAAGGGTAGGATCAGCATCGACTGAAAGAACCTAAAAACAATAAAAAGCGGTCAAATAGACATAGACCACACATAGTAAATCCTAACATGTGTTAATGAAGAAAATATGACAAATAAATGCTTACCTTTAGTTGACCTTTTAAAAATGCACAAATGGCTACTTGCAGCGATGAATGTCCCAGATCAACAAACGCTATATTCCTTGCTTTGTCTGTGGGCAGATCTTGCTTGTAAATACCATAAGCAAGGGCCACTGTAAAATAACATGCACACCTTTTTGAAAATAACTGTCTACATCACATTCCACAAAATAGTGTGACATTTAATCAAATAAATAAACATCATTCAGTATCCTAAATGATTATGAAAGTTAACCATTAATAAAATGGCTAAGAATGGTGCATTATGGTCTAGCTTGGGTACAAAAATCATTTGCTGTATGTCTAGACCTGAAAATATTGAATGAAGACAGCTCTTTCTTTAACCATTCACATTAATATATTCTAAACCCAGTACAACCATCACAAATCACAAGGGGTGGATAAATATATAGCAAATCAAAATATCATACCTGCCGTTGTATCATTCATAAGTCTCAAGCAATTCAAACCAGCCATTGCAGTAGAATCAAGCATTGCTCGTCGCTGTCTGTCTGTGTAATAGCTAGGTACCTAAAGTATTGTACACACATATCATCAAACTGAAAAAACTCTGGCTTATCTTAGTCAGGGTATGGCTAAAATTTGAATTTGGAATTTAGTGCCTTAGCAATAAGTCTTGTGGGAGAGAACCAACAAACTCTATTCACTATTCTTACCGATACAACACAGTCTGTAACTTTAGTACCAAGACCTATCTCTGCTGTGGTTTTCAGTCTTGTAAATAGCATTGCCATTACTTGCTCTGGAGAGAAAACTTCCACCTCACCTAAATATCGCACCTGTTCAAATAATAACCATTAATAATAATCATTATCAATATTAGTATGTATGAACGAAACACTGAACATATTTTCGTTTGGTCTACATAGCAGTGCCATTATTTTTCAAAGATCATAGATATATAGATATATTACCTTGATACCAATTCGATCTTGAGGCTGTTCTTCCACTTGGTAAGGCAAGTCTTGGATTTCTTGTTGCACAACGGGATCACTAAATTTCCTTCCAATTAACCTCTTAAACTGACTTATAGTATTTTTCAGGTTTGAAATCATCTGCAAGAAAATAAATCTTACTTGTCAAGTGCACTCTGTTACAGTGTGTGAATATTCAATTATCTTAATTGTACTCAATATTCATGGCTATCTTAATATCTTCTATAACCTCATTGATTTCCAACAGAAATCTTTGATACATAAGATATATTTACCTGATTTTTTCCAGATGTGCCTATCTGTCTTGATTTTTCTCCTAGAGATACCACACTCCTAAAATAAAAGAGTGAGAAAACATTTAATAAATGATGTAAAAAATTTGTTCATTCACCATGACGAAATAAATCACTTTAGAAAGGATAAAAGAAAACGAAAACACTAGAATATAAAAAACGTCGCAATAAAACAGACTCTGAACTTCGTTTGTGAACAAAATTAATTTACAAGAGGATTGATTAATATTTTTTAAAGGTAAGAGTAATAAAGCAAAATAACTATGGAAGAGAAGAAAGTGGTTGTACGTACGGTGTACATCGGTCACTGTATTCATTGGCGATCGTTTCAATCCCACCTCCACGTGCAATAGCGATATAACAAGACTGATTTCCAACGTCAAATCCAACCACAGACATTTTTCACTTTGATCTCTGTTCGTCCTTTTTTCTTTTTAATAAAAAAGGGAATAAAAGCCGTGTATAAAGTTTTAAAGCTCGTCTCAATGAGTTACCGGTAGTCCTTCACGTGCCGTCTCGCTTATATATGTCAAATCCAAGGCAGCCATCTTTGACCATAAGAGGACATGATTTCTATATATGGAAAACACATTGCGTCATTTTCTCGACTTAGTGCGGATCCCGAAAGGTTCCCGAATGTTCCCGAAAATTCTAGAAATATCTAGTCTTCTTGGAAAATAAAAGACTTCAGAAAGCTAAGCTTTTTAGAGAACGATTCAAACGTCCATAAACCACATATTAAATAAGCCCAACAAATGGGAAAATTGTACAGCCGAGAGGCAGATTAATTTGTCGCTTGTTGCTGAGCGTACCAGTCGTTTTTGACTATCTTTTTGATCTATTTATTTTGTTTTCTTATGGCCTCGTTAAAGTTTAATTGCTGGGATACCTGTGGTATACCAGCTATAAAATGCCTTTGTTTTTTTCTGATTCCTGCTCCACAAATTGAACAAGTTGCGCAATAGTACCCAGGGATCTTCAGGAACTTAAGAGACCTTCGCGGGTATCTGCTATAGTGTTCCCATCTACACTCCAATCAGTTATCACGTATCAGATGTCAATCAATGTCACTATATTGTCAAGTGATTAAGAAAGGGCGGAGCAAGCAGACTACGTGACACAGGCTTATGTCTACGCATGCTGTATTTCGAAAACCGCCATAATTCAAGACAACCGAACTAGAAATATTAATTTATCAATTTCGCAATCAAGGATTTCAAGCCAAGAAGATAGTGATGATTCCAAAGAAATTATTTCCAAGAATTTTCAATGAACTTCATGGGCAAAACCTCGTTTTGGTTTAGGTATTCAAGTAGTATAGGGGATGGGGGTTCCAGCGCAGTGACCACCTGAGGATTACCCGTCTAAAGTGAATTCCTCGATTTACGCCGTTATTACCCGCATCCCATGTTTACGTAGTTAAATATGTTAGTCTATATATTGAGTGCGAAGATTGTAAAGAGTTTGTTTATGACTTCTGTGTTAAGTGTTTGAAACCCAAGTTTGTACCTACTAAGCCAAACAAGTATATTTGTTGCGGTAAGAAAATGCGAATAGAAGAAGATACTTCAGCACAGTGTTACGAATGTGGTAAGAACTTTCGTAATGCCGTACCAAATGCTACCAGAGAGCAGTATTACGCCAAAGGAGGTCGTAAGAAAACACCTTATAAGAGAATATAATACTTTAGGGACTGGATGAGTCATATTCAAGGTTATCGATCGGTATATTTAGACGACGAAGTAAAGAAAAGGATTATAGACCACTTAGAAGAACCAACGCCACAAAGCCTACGGAAAACGCTGAAAAAATTAAAACTAGGGAAATATTACAAAAGTATTCCCTATCTTTTGTCTCAGATAACCGGTAAATCTATTCCTGAGGTTTCTGATATGACAAAAGCCGAGTGGATGTTTAGACGGTAGACTTTAGACGGGTAATCCTCAGGTGGTCACTGCGCTGAAACCCCCATCCCCTATACTACTATTCATGATTCATCTACGACGAACAGTATTTTCTGCACGAACAAGCAGACTCGTACCCTGTCATCATTTGTTTAACCCTTTTTTGTGCGCGGTCGCTTTTCTCTTCCGTCCTTCCTTGATGCACCTGGAACTCACTAAATCCTTCCCATTAACCACAGCGTGACATCAATAAGACAAGAGAAGCGACTGGGTACGAGTCTGCTACGGATTACAATTATGCGATGTCTTTCAAATGAAGAGACTGGACCTTTAGACACTACCTACCCCCCGTAAGAACATGTTTCATCATCAAACAACCGCACGCATGTCATTAAGGGTCTTACCACAGTACGTCACCGCCGCGTCGCATTCATATCGCATGCACTGCCGTAGTTCTTAGAGGATACTCATACTAAGTCGCACTAGATCTCTAATGTTCTGTGTAACCGTAACTTAACTGATATTGACTGATATCATGTTTATAATATTACCCCAAGACATCTCGATTCTTCAGCCAATAAACATGCTCAGTATATTTGTTTCTTTCTGCTCGTCATTTCGTGGTGCCAGATTTTGGATATAGTGTTTTATGACTTTTTTCACCTTATTGTTACATTGTATACGATAAGCCTTCTGTGCCAAACGTTGTAAAGGAGAGTGTTCCATGAGACTTCAAGCTGAGCCACGATTCAGGTCTCGCGAGGGGGCTGTGTCGACACCCTATCAAACAGCATCTCAGCTCGCCCTCGTTATTGTACATTATTAGTTTCGTGAGTGATTGACTTTCAGCAGCAAATTTCCTGGTGATGTCAACCAATCACGACTTGCTTCAGCTTGACACACTATTATTATTAAACTAGCCCTGTAAAGATTACAAGCATTATCGCTTCTTGCACAGTTTACAATGACTGCCTCTCTCGTTGCCTCGCAGAACATTACACAGTGGTTTCGTGCTATCTTGATCATCGGTAAGTATTCAAGTTAACATTAAATTATGTCCTTTCTCAAGAATTGTATTAGATGAATTTAGTTTTGTACTAACTAGTGTAGCCAACACGCAAATCATTGATAACACTATGACACCTATGATACATTAAACTCAATGGCTCATAAAAAGCCTTATGATTAAAGACGTATTCCCGACATTCCCAAACCCGGGGATCAGTACCGACAAGACCAAGTTAATTTACTGTTCCTAACACACCATAATTTAAAGTGGTTACGCCCCTAGGAAACTCAAGTTATTTACTCTCTTCTTGAGAAAAAATATGTATATATTCTCCATATCTTATTCTTGTTAATATTGGCAATCGGTTCGCGTGGTCAAGCTATACTGAGAACACTGATGATGTTCAAAGCAGCAATCAATAATGTCAGTCGAAGAACACAACACCCCACTCAACCTCAGCCGTACATTTTCATGATTTAATTTCCATTTCCATTTTATAACTCAGCCTTTATTGCACAAGCTTCTCTGGTGACTGGTAAGTTATATTTTGGTTCATGATACTGGGGAGAACCTATTTTGCACTCAGTTGATGTAATGTGTTCAGAAAATCTACAGTTACGTTCTATTGCAGCATACTATTACAATATTAGGTTTAATTAATTGCAAGAATACATTACATCAACTACTACTTGCTACGTAGGCTCTCCCATGGAATACTAGGCCGTGGACTGATAACTTATCTTATATCAGTTGAATTGTTTACAGTTTCCTTTTCTCTCACAGCCTGTTCTGACGGTCAGACTAAAGTTCAAGTAGAAGCATCCCTCAAGCCTTGGTGGATGTATAAAGTACAATCTCCAGGTTTCCCGAACAATTATCCTCCCAACACCAACTGTTCCTGGACTTTCACTGCTCCAGGAGATTACGAGCTTTTGGTTGCTTTAAGACACTTCCAGGTGGAACCTTCCAAGGAATGTCGAAGCGATTATCTGCATGTATCATTTACTACCCACCCTATTCCTAACTGGCGGAAGTATTGTTCAGTCCTGTCTGATAACTACATCAACTCTTTACACTTGAAACGTAAGATACATTTAGTGCCCTCTCAACGAATGACTCTTGTCTTTATATCTGATAATAGTTCTGAGTACAAAGGGTTTGAAGGAGAAGTGAGACTCATCGCACCAGCACTTGTTCCTCCCAATGATAAAGGTAAGAATAGGTAGCCATCTCTCTGAATACTAACATAAGATTATATATATATTATATAAGATTAGTTATATATGTTTTATGTTGATTCGTAGAGGAGTACTGTGTAAATCAGCTCAATGATACAAGTGGTACCTTTTCAAGTCCTAAACACCCTCATCCATACCCTACAAATATGTCATGCACTTGGCACATCGCTGTGCCTGATGGGAAAAAAGTTCATCTAAGGTTCACCTCACTAGATCTGGAAAATACAACGAACAAGGATGGAGACTGCACCAATGATTACGTAGAGATTCGTGAGGGAGTCTGGGGCCGACGTGGAGGAATAATTCTTGGCAGGCTCTGTGGTAATAAAGATACTCATAAAGTAATTGAGTCTCCCTCTAACCAGATGTGGGTTCGTTTTGTTAGTGACAATGATCCCTCTAACAAACACAAAGGATTTTACGCTGAATATAAGGGTAAGTAAACGCATGACGTCATCAAACGCGTGTCTATTTTGTTATCACGTGACGGATCGAATTTGTGTTTTCCAGATTCACTGTGGAGTTCTGGATCAAGGTTTTTGTCATCGTTCAATTATATTTGTCTTGGAGTTCTCTTCGTGTTTATGTGGTTTTAAATGAAGTCTATAGATTATATTAGTTGTCGAGAGAAACACAAAGTGTAGCCGCGATAACTGAGCAAAACGTTTGAGCTGTGCGTGTGTCCTCTGATATAACATGGAGTTTTCAAACGTTTCGACCAATCAAAGCGCGCCTAGCATCTCAAATATTTTACAAAGAGTTATATAAAACGGTCAATAAATCCTTGATTTTATTGGTATTTTATTGGATTATAATTCAAAAGTTACATAAAAACGGTAGTTAACCAACACCAGTCCCAAAGGTAGACCTAACTAAACGAAAACTGACCAATCACCGAGCACCATGCGTACGTCAAGGTAGTTAACCGCATAGTCCAGTTAACACAGGATAATATACCAGATTTTTCGACCTTAGCTCTTCACAAGTTAGGGAACCAGTAATTCGTTCAAGCATAACCGCAGGTAGCAAGTTAGAGGGGGTGGGGTGGGATTGGAGGACAAAAGAGATCATTACAGAGTTTATTGTATAATTCCAGTAAGTAGACTTGTTAGATATCCAACACCACCAAAGCAAGAATAACATCATCTATTCATCGTCCTGTTCTCCATTGCCTTCTTCAAGGTTTAGATAGTCTCTACTCTCCGAAGCAGCGCCTGGTTTTAGTTTACAGTCCAAAGTAAGAGTAACACACTGAAACTCGTCAAAAAACGTGACACTGTACAAACCAAAGCAGAAGGCTGACAGCCACTCTCCGATGTTGCTAAGGACATGTACAGAGTATCCAGGGTCGTCTGGCTGCCAGTGAGCTACGGTATGTTCCGTCTGCTGGCGAAATGCATCATACGCTGCTACTTCAGCTATGAAGAAAATCGATCCGAACACCGTGATGATGCAGGTCAGAATAAGCCGTACAGCAAACAAAGGCACTGGGCTCACATCGAGAAGATTCAGCTTGTACGTCAATATGGTTTGTAGCCAGCAGTACACAGCTCCAAAACCAAACAGAAGTACAGCACCGGTATCGTGAAAATATACCATGTTACTCTCCTGTAAATCAAATATATATATACATGTATATATATCAGTACATGACTATCAGCCGGTATGAAATGTGTGCGGATTAGGTGAATTTTTAGGCTAGGACGTCAAATTCGTAAATCATTATACAAAAGAATGTCTGTTTGGATACATGGAGATCATGGTGATACTGACTTCATTTTTTTAATTTGATTGTGCGCGTGGGTTTCTGAATATCATTCCTTGCCCACCTGAAGTAGCCGAGACAGGGGAAAGAAGAACGATAGATAGATACTGACCTACTTTTTCCCCATTAATGATTGATAACCGAACCTTTTTCATAAATAGTATAATGAAATAGCTATCCCGTGACTCAGACACATCTCAGGCTTATTATCAAAGATGGTTTTACTGGGTGAAAATAATACAGTTGATAAAATCGGAATACATTAATAAATGAACGGTTTAAAGATGGAGAAATAGTTTGGAGAAATCAGTCTATATATCGCTGATAATAAAAAGAAAGTCAATCAATTTTCCGACCAATAGTAAATTATGGATTTTGAATTATTGCCGAAATCTGAGAAGGTTGTTATGAAGAATTAAACAAAACGAAAAATCAAATAAATATATAAGAAATCATAATAGAGATTTAGTAAATCCGTATACTAGGTACTTTTACGGGAAACTTGCCTCTTGTGAAGGGAAATTTGCTATGATAGTACCTCCAAACACAGCAACCATTCCAAAGCACAGGGACAGTTTGTTGAAGCGTTCAAGCCGCGGATCAGTAGAAATGAATGGTTTGCTAATAATGCCGAACTGAAGATACCGAAGGAACATATTTACGGCAAGAAGAAGACATGAAAAGTTGAACAGTTCAGAAAAGATGTTTGATTCTGGTACTTGTGCTCCTGTGTCGCTTATAGCTGGGACAAGAGGGTAGATATGGTCGAGTTTTACAGCAACTGTGTAGCACAAGGCGAAGGTAAAGCAGGTGAACGTACACCAGAATATCGGCAGATAGCCACAGCCTAGTGAACGATCTTTGAAGAACATGCTTCACTTCCCTTTTAGTACTGACAATTATTCAAGTGAATTGATTCAATCCATTCAATGAATTTTCATTTTGCAAGGCCTGGAAGAATTGAAAGAAGGGTCTACTAGGAATATAAAACTAAGGCTTGCCAGGTTTTCTCCAGCATGTGATACGTATGCAAATGAGTTTCATCTAACGATAATGATGAAGTTACTATCAATGTGATTGGCCGCTTAATAATACATTGTCAGTTTATTTTCAAACCAAATCCTATTCTTTTTAATTCCTTCAGTACAAGTTAAATCAGTAGATTCTCTTCCGATTCTTTTTGGACTTTTTTAAAAGACATGTATCAGTTTGAAACAAAATTCTTTATCATTTGTCGAGAATAGGACGGACTTCGAGTTGCTCTTAAAGTGAGTTGATCAAAAATTCCAAGAGAACTTAATAAATAATTAATCACGGCCAATAATATTCAACATAAATTCTAGATTCTCTTCATAACCACCTTTGTTTTACATTCTACCCAGCGAACGAACGCACATTGCACTCGATAGATTTCAATAAAGTAGCGTTCGATTTTTTGGATGCAGTGTGAGGAAAAATAAATGAATGTTGAATAGAGGAGAACTGAACGATTCATTCTGCTTGTCGTACTAAATCCAAATACATAAACACACTAAACAGAGAAGCATTTCTAGTAAACACTCTACTCAGTAATATATATGAGTCATGAATATTCACTGATAAGAACAATGTTTGGCTATATAGCAAGCAAAGATTTTATTGATTTAGCTACAGGAATGTTAACGGATAAAATCAGATTGATCATCACCATGACAACAAATAAAGTTGATTATGAGCGAATGTTTCTTCTCCTGTCCTGTATGTACTGAAATGATAGTCATGAAGTCCCCATAGCGTTGGGGTTTCAACAAAACCTCAATCGGCTCTCTGGGGATTGATGGAGATTGATGCCGAGTAGAGGAATGGAAGTCGGGGGGTAATGGAAGTCGGAGGGTAATGGGAGTCGAGGGGTAATGGAAGTCGGGGGCTAATGAAAGTCGGAGGGTAATGGGAGTCGAGGGGAAATGGGAGTGGCATGCGTCGAGTCGGGGGGTAATGGGAGTCGGGGGGTAATGGGAGTCGGGGGGTAATGGGAGTCGAGGGGTAGTGGAAGTCGGGGGGTAATGGGAGCCAAGAGGTACTGGGAGTCGGGGGGTAATGGAAGTCGAGGGGAAATGGGAGTCGGTGTGTAATGGGAGTCGAGGGGTAATGGGAGTCGGGGAGTAATGGGAGTCGAGGGGTAATGGGAGTCGAGGGGTAATGGGAGTCGAGGGGAAATGGGAGCCAAGGGGTAATGGGAGAGAGGAAGGGAATGAAGACCGCTAGTAACTGGAAGGTGAACTTGACCGAATAATAACTCTGTAAAACACGTTGCATCCGCATTCTGATAATAATATGCATACTTTAAAAAGAAAGAGAATAGTCAGCATGGCGCCCAATATTAAACACTTGACCAATACACTTGACCACGATATTCACGCGTTACTGGTTCAATGAATATGGCTCCATCTGGGGGCACTAAAGCATGAAACTCAATCCAGTATGAGAAATATATACATGCATACATTATAAAAAGGGTCTTTTCGATATTCTAACTCCCGAGTTCTTGGGAACTTGGGACGATCACTGACAGATCTGACAGATCGACGATGCACCACTTCATCAAAAACTGGCTGCTGTTAATTTCCTTAAAAAGTCTAAAATTAAAGTTCGTGGAGTGAAAACCCATGTAAATCATTTAACTTGTTGA
This sequence comes from Actinia equina, assembly GCA_011057435.1. Classification (NCBI taxonomy): domain Eukaryota; kingdom Metazoa; phylum Cnidaria; class Anthozoa; order Actiniaria; family Actiniidae; genus Actinia; species Actinia equina. Next base: position 44,082 of record WHPX01001457.1, read on the forward strand.
TTTAGAAAGTGTGTGTGAATTTCTACTAAAACTATCTTTGACAAGATACAAGTATGAGCATTTGAGTTTTTGAAAATGCACCAAAACGATACCTTACAGTGACAAACACATACAAAACTCAATATTTTGAAAACCTCATAGAGTCTTTGGTATTCAGTCAAATTTATAAAACAATTGATGAAAAGGTTTTTCATAAAGTATTTTCTCAAATAGCATTGATAGTTTCAAGTAAGAAAAGATCTCATATTCTCTATACTGCATGGGTGATTTCATGACGTAAGTAGGGCAAACGTGTGGTCAGTGTAGGATTAACACAATTAATTCAGAATGGTTTAATTCAACAAAAAAAAGAAAAAAAATCCATCAAGACGGAAGTATCACAAACTACACTAAGTCGGCAGTGAGTCTATTAGATCAAGGTCAACAAGTACTTGTTTCTGGTGTTGAAAAAAAACATTAAACCCTTTCTCGCCATACTATATAAGGCTGACGTACCCTCGTTTTAGAGTTATGCTAAGAGTATTGTATAACATGTTGTACAGGCCCCTACATCATGCAGCAAGACTTTTAAAAAACATTGATGTGGCTGAGAAACACAATACCTCGCATAGTCGACAGAGCAATAATAATGCATAAATCATAAGATTGCGGGCATGGAGCTTCCCACATCATACAATAACGGTTTTTTAAGAAAACTGAAAACCTATTAGGAACTGGCATAAAAGAATTTGTCTGGAGAGGAAAACGAAAAGGAAGTTCCCGAGGCAAATGAAAATATTTTTGAAGACTGATTATAGCAAAAACGGAACATCAAGAAAGTATCCTATCCACGTGTAAGGCTAAAAAGGGACAGAAGTTCTCAGCCTTTTACTCCATCCTCTCCCCCCTCCTCTCTCTCTCTCCCCTCCTCTCTCTCTCCCCTCCCCTCTCTCCCCTCCCCTATCTCCCCTCCCCTCTCCCCTCGTGGAATGGTTGCTCGCAAGCCATCGCCGAGGGACTGGGTGTGGGTATTGTACGTCAGTAATGATGTCATGGGGGTAATCCAGAGTTTGCGCTGAATTTTGTTAATGTAGTAAGAAACTTTGGAGAGTATCCGAGATTTTTAGTTGACTTCGTTATCTGAACATCTTTTGAAATGTCAGAGCTGAAGTACAGCCAATAAGGAACCGGATACATTGAACATGTCTTAATGAGGTAATGTTTCCTGTTAAGTGAAATACCCGTCGACAATTAAAGAAACAAAGGAATCTACCAATGACAATTGGCTATCACACATGGAAGACTTTTAAGTAAACAATTAACAGATCTGTTGATTACTGCTGATGAACTCTATCATCTAGCTATCTACTGATCACTCGTAACTTAGGTGTCTTTAATCATCCTAAACATCCATAGGGGTGAGTTAAGACTCTCTCTAAGTCTATATTGAAAGATACTAGTTAATCCAAGTACATCAAGTTGGTTGTAAAAACATCAAGGCTGTGATAGCAACAATGCTATTCTTGTGAATGTCAAGACCTAGTCAAGAACTAGTCAGCAGCTCGCGTTGAACAACTATGTTAGACTTAAAGGTAAGTAATACAAGCTTTTTCCTTATGCGTGAATATGAACCTAACATGAACTACGTACCAATCGCTAGCTGTAAATATTCGTAAAATGATCAATGGTCTGTTACGAGAGAATGCCTCCTTTCTCAACAACAATTAACATGATGTTTATTCAACGAAAGGAAAAAGAATAGTCGACATACTTAGAATAACACAGAATAACCAAAGACAAAACTCATGATAGTTTTTCTTTAGTAGAAAACCTTCTAGTCTAGCTCAGTGTGCATAACTCTAGTGATTTAAACGCACAGCATGACTTGTGTTGCTCTACTCACTGGGTGCCGGTCTGTATGACATGTAATATTTATTAATTGTCATACAATCTACGCATTACAATATATACCAAGAATTAAAGTCAATCGTCTTGAAAGGGAATTGTGCTCGCTTCTATTGTGAATAGGTTTAGAAGATTATATATTTTGATGTGTAATGATGACAGAAATATGACGAAAATTGTTAATTAAAAAAATGAAAACATAAACGAACACCGCAACAAACCAAGGTATTTGAGGTATTCTTAACACGACCACCTTGTTTTAACACATCAGTGGAAGCAAGACTCTCTCAATATATCTGACACTAGTATGTCACTAGTAAGACGACAGCTGATTGTCATGGAAAAGTTTACGCTAATTTTATGGGCGAAAATACACCCATAACATATAGTAACATAGTATGATAAAATTTCACGAAATAATGCGACGCCACTAACACTTTTGTTTCTGTAAAACGAATTTACATCTTTGAATAATATACGAAAAACAAAAACACCCATAAATAACGAAATTATTCGATTATGAAGCATGAGTGTACTGCCCTTCTATTCAACGGTGCTTCCCTTTCATTCAGTAACATTCATATTCTGTGTTCTGCTATATTCGATTATGAAGCATGAGTGTACTGCCCTTCTTTTCAACGGTGCTTCCCTTTCATTCAGTAACATTCACATTCTGTGTTCTGCTATATTCGATTATGAAGCATGAGTGTACTGCCCTTCTATTCATCGGTGCTCCCCTTTCATTCGGTAACATTCAAATTCTGTGTTCTGCTATATTCGATTATGAAGCATGAGTGTACTGCCCTTCTATTCATCGGTGCTTCCCTTTCATTCAGTAACATTCATATTCTGTGTTCTGCTATATTCGATTATGAAGCATGAGTGTACTGCCCTTCTATTCATCGGTGCTTCCCTTTCATTCAGTAACATTCATATTCTGTGTTCTGCTATACTTCACGATCACGTGATTGTATCCTTCGGTTTTTAATTCCTCAGTTTCACTGATTCTTAATGCTCACGTGATCACCATTGTCATCTGATGATGTAGAAACGTCAATCACTACTATAGGCTTATATTTCTAGCAGAATCTTTTCCTGATTTGTTGCTCATTCACGTTGTCTGTATTCCCGATCATCAAAATACAGACTCTTCCAATTCACTTCCCGACTGCGTGATTAACCAGATAACCTTACATACCTACATCTCTACATAACATTATTGGCTATGATTCTCATAGCAGCCTTCTTTTCTTCTATATTCATACGAGGTTTCCTCTCATCATCGATAGCTAGGCTGGATGTCGATTAGGGTTGTCTAAGGTCACACTACGTCATAACAAATCTTACGGATTAACTGCATTGATCTCTAGATGGAACAGGTGGAAGACGTCGCCATGCGACTAGTGACAAGAATAGCCGGTTGTAGTAATGTATTCTTGCTAAATATTCACCAAGCTCGTGATTCGTACCAGAACATAACCGATTGCCGTGTATGTATGATTGATATTCCATAGTTGTTTCGCCTGACGTACAAGTGTCGTTAGTTTAATTCAGCAGTATAATGATTACCTAAAAAGGTTACATAACAAATACTAGATATGCATGGTTGGAGGACTGTTCGCCGGTTCGTGTTGTTGAAGCTAGTGATCGCGCTATAAACCTGCGACTGATAACTTGCTGTGGTTTGTACAAAATGAGGCAGCACGATAGCAAAACGAAAGTCAATGGTTGTCTGCCTTTTAAGTCCACCATGTTATTTCAACCACAAATTAGGAAAACTAGTAGGAAATACTTGATGAAACAACAGATGAAAGAACGGGATGGCGCAAAGCTCTTGTGTATGGTAAGATATTGATTAGAACTATATGTCCGCTAGTGACTTTATGGCTCAGCTTATGGAACACTTGCTGCACACGGTACTGGCACTGGATCTGCCGTTACATCCACTCGTCAGTAGGATGAATCCTAAATAGACTGACTTTAATTTTTGAGTCATTTAAATGGAGTGAAGGGAAGCTCGGATTATTCTGTCAAGTCCAAAAGACATTCAGTATCAGGGTGAATTTTAGTAATATCCTATTTTAAATCAGTATTAGCCCGATATGAATTTTTCTTCAATCAACGAATCATTCCAGTTTAATAGAAGTATTTATTAGCTTATTTTGGATCAGCTATGTCGTCTTAAAAGGCTAAAACCATGCTCTACTCTAACATTGATTCAAAACATTCGAAAATCTTTTTGTATGAGTAAACTGTCGAAGAATCGATAGATCGTTCGCGTTATTTTTGTAGGTGTTATCGTGAGTTGAGACTGATCTACATCAATTATACATAACTGTCCACGGCTTGAATCAGTAATATATTGGCTTATGAACGAATGAATACAACAATCACCATCAAGATTGTTCTAGTCCGCTTTTTCTTTTCAATATTCATTCTTGTTTATTCATCATTACTGGTACAAAATAGCTGCACAATTTTATAGTATAGATTTTATGATGTATTAAGATACTTGTGACTTATTTTATTCTAATCCCACTGAACTGTACATTCATGAATTCTGAATCAGCGGGAACATACCGCTCTGAAACAGAAATAAAGAGTTCCCAACACCAATCAGTGCTATTAAAATCCCTAATGACAGCAAGTGATGAAGCACCGTGATTGGTTGGTGCGTTAACGGCTAGCTACTCACAGAAATACTTAGATTTGAAAACCAATTGATGACGTCATATGTCTATAAATATCTATACTTGTATTTCCTAGTCGTCGCTATACTACTCATTACAAATGTTTTCTAATGATTGTTTTATTGTTAGCGGATGGAGGCAAGTACCATTACCGAGAGCGTATCATCACCTAACATTATCCTTGGTATAAAATCCTCCCCTTCTTCACGATCACCACGATTTCTCGTGCCCGTCATGTCACCTGTTGATTCTGATGACGAAGATTCTTATGGAGACATGCCTACCGTGACCAAGTATCAAAGTGAAGGGGATATCAAAAAGGTAACTTCAGTCTCCCCTTGTACATGCCTCTGTTTCTATGGCTACTGTTTGCCCGTACCCTCCGCGCCTACAAATGAGGAAAGTCTAATCCTAAGAATCCTAAGATGCTGTAGTTGTGGAGAGCACTATTACTGAAATGACAAAATGGAAGTAGGAATAAGGATATCTACAGAATTGAGATATGAAACTAGGCGTGCACGAGTGAAATAACTATCCCATGCAAATGTGTACTACACTTTGTAACATTATACCATATGCGCGTCATCAGCGTTTATCAAATATCAAAACAAACCTTTTTTTAAAAAAACTTTACACATGACATTGTGCACGACCGAAATGAGTGGTCTCATTAAGATCGAACCACAGATAAACAGCCCCCCACATAGATGTTGACCAGTAAAACATTTATTGAATATGGTAGAAACAAGGCTTTGTTTTTAAAGGAACCCCGCCTAATCCTAACTCAATAAATATTGATAGCAGGATAACCGTTCGTCAGTAAATGACTGAAAGAAATAAAAACGATGAAAGAAATAAAATAACGAAATAAGTGAATGAAAAGGACAAATACACTGCCTGACGATAATAACTTGAGATTATTTTGCATGAATGTATGTGTGAAACTAAACGAATGAATGAATGAATGAATGAATGAATGAATGAATGAATGAATGAAAGGGAAAATAAATGAGTGAATGAAAGGGTGAAAACGAGAAGGAAGAATCATTACGAGAACAAACCATTAGTGACTATATTACTGAGGTGATTGAAACATGTTGAGTGGATATATTATTCATAGGAGCTCACTTATGAATAACTGAGGCCAAAGTTTCATTGGTCTTTAGAGGTGCTATTATAGCAGACAATTACCTCTTTGGTCATTTTAATTCTAATCCGACAACAATACTGAGAAACCTAGTATTTGTACCACTGTCATGCACGCCACTGACGTCTTGACAGAATGTCCATGTTGGTCGGACATGGGTAAAGGAAGTGGGGGGATTTACACTCATAGCTTTGTTCCGTTTTCTTCGTGGGTGATGGGAAAGACAACAGATGACAAGCTTATTTTATACATGTTTAAACGTATTACTATGGAATAACTAAATCTTTCCTAATAATACTACAACTGCGACAGATTGACACTAGTACAGGAATGATAAAGTCAGATCGTGGGGATCTTTTCAATTGCATATATACTTTGCGCTGTAAGACGCCAATTGTTTATGTAAAAAATATGTGTGCGTATGCATATGGATTTTAGTATTGTCGGTCATGTCAGTGCCGTATGAGGCGTGTAAAAAGTATTTTACATTTCACCTTTTCTCTACTTGTCGAGCTTTGGGCCCCTAGATAGAACTGGACGTCAGTGACGTCTAACCACACTATAGTAATAACAGATCCATTTTCTCACGGGGATTACAGACTGTGGTTTTCGATATCTGAACCAGAAACTCTCCGGTATTCACCAAAACCGTACCGTTTAATCACTTTCATCATGAACTAAGTGTCAGCAAACTTCAGAAACACACCTTTCTTTTACCTGTATTTTGTGTGGTGTAAACGGCTAAAGGACTAGCTTTTAACTCGTAAACCACACCAACCACTAATATACTCTCACATCATATCACAGTAATGACAATACTCTACCACTATTCTTTATGCATAAAGTTGCCACTTAAGATTAAGGCATTTCCTTTTGTTACAATAAGACAATCTCCTGGCCAGAAGTACAACATTCCATACCAATAACCATACTTCCGTCAGTACTCTGCCGGCCTACTCCTCCACCCGGCACTTATTACAGAGTAGTTATTACTACATGTACCGTTCTTCATGATAGAATGGCCAGACCCAAGCCTATCACTTATTTAATTGTTTTTCTAGAATGAGTTAATGAAGCGCTATGATAGCAGGGGTCTGAAAGCGCAATAAGATTTTCAGTATCACACACATCAAAGGCCTCTGGAATCTGCGATGATCAGCGCCAACCATGATGGCCGGATCATTTATCTTTGGTTTTCTCTTTTGTGGTTGCAGCTATCAACTCTTGAAAGAGAAGAGAACTCCAGTCGCCTTCAAGGTAAGACCAGAATAGTCTTATTGAAATGGATATTGATATAGATCATTTTAACTTGTGAAGTACTAACCAGTTAGTGCATAGCAAGCGATCCATATATATATATATACATCATTATTCGTTAGCCTCACATGGTACGATTCAAGGAGGTTAGTTTTCATTAGTTAATTCATATCTCTAGAAACACCTGCGGCAATATATTAATGGGGTTCAATTTCACCGGAAGTGAGATGTACTGCCGTCATTTTGATTGAAAGAACGAACGTGCCTTGACTTAATTAAATAACCGGCTTATTACGTCAATCGCTGCTGCACCATTTCCGATAACAAGTGGTTTGTCATTTTTAAAAACAATAATACGAAGCGCTCGAATTTGAATGAATTTCCTTCTCAAAGCGGTTCGTCAGTAAGTACTGACCAATGAACAAAGCAAGAGAATAAACTAACTAAGAGTTAGATTTTACTGATATTACTCAATACTCGAATGAATAGAATGGATTGTCTGGTGTGGACCAAATACTTCCACCAAGGTCATCATTACAACTTGTGTAGCGCTTTCATTTCATCTTTCGACACTAAATATGGCCAGATATCTTTCTTTTGCGAGGAAGAACAAAAGCATCAGCATCACATACAAGGTTAGTTAGTTTGTGTTAGTTATTTAGTTATATTTAGATATTTGCTTTGATCTTTAGCTGCACTGATTATAGTGGTTTTAATAAGAGATTGATAAGATTAACCATTAGTCACGGCTTCACAGATGAACCCGGTGTAAAGCCCTTCCATTTGCAATAACTAGATTCATTGTACATCTATTGTATTGATTGCAGTTTAGTCTTGAGCTCTTTTTTGTATCTGTGAGAACAAACCCTAAGATTTTCAAATATCAGAAGGTAACGAGCATTTATTTATGAAGAAAGTGGGATTTAGAATATTTAGCCCTTTCCTTCAGTAGAACAACGAATTCTTTTTTTTCTTCAAAATGACTGCAAACATAATCTTCTTGGAGTTGGTGATTAGATTGTGTTGCAAGCAGCACGTCTCTCGTGAAACTTCTTTCTCGTTTATTGAAAGAAAGCAATTAATTAAAGTAAAACAAAACAAACTATAAAGAAAAAAACAACTTTAAAACCAAACAATCGTTACCGGTAGCTACAAGAAGAAACAAAATCCCCGCACTGAGTTGAGTGATTGTGTGAATGTTTTCTGCCGAGGTGTTTTGTAAACTAGCTTCCCATTATCAATGACGGCACACAGCGCTTTAACTACGATAATGTAAATGGCAAGTTTATAGCTGACGGAAAGATAATATGACCAGCTTAAACATGATGAATACGGTGTCTCTTTGTGAAAGATTGAAAGCAAACGACGAACTCGAGATAGCAGAGAATCGGTGTTACTTGCACGTAATCCGCGCGTCACATGATGTTCTGTATACCATAATGATCCATGATGAGTAGAAACACATGTGAGATAACTATAATGGGTTAGTTTGGCTGTCATCAAATGTTTTAGAGGAATGACTTACTGATAGCATTGCATCGACTCGCCGCTAAAATATTTATTCTCGTTCAATGATAGAGCTGAGAAAGATGTCGATAGTCATGTAACTCGATCATTAACACAAAGATTTTTTTCAAGAGATAGTGAGATGTTCGAGGGTTTGATTAAGGCTGGGTAGTTAGATGGGAAAAGGGTTTATAACCGATAGATACTGATACCGCTATCATTTTTTGTTGGTAATCAAATTAGCTTGTTGTAAAATGGCTTTGCCTTATCAAGGGACTGACTGATTACTGACAAGTACCGAGATAAGAGTGGCTTCTTTATAAAGAGAAAAGCGAAGCACGATTTGATTTCGTTCAGTATTCCGCGTTGAGCATCACACGAGAATTAACTAGTAAAAATGCTCAAGATACATACTCACTGCCATCCTGACATCCTCACCATCTGCAGATGCAAATTGTCTTCATGGAAGTCAACTTCACAAAAGGTCCCCAACTCTCTCTTCTATGAAGGTATATTATATAACTAAGCACTAGGGTCAGTAAGTGTCATAGTCAATATCCATCAATTCATTTACTGCTAGCCGTCTCACCAAAGTTCTCTAAAGTAAGACTTCCTAGTCAGGATGAAGTCATATTTCAAGGAGTATAGAGGATACGAATATGTGATAAGAAAAGAATCGGTGCCGGGGGAACCAAATCGAAAGCTATAGCTGTATCTTTGACAAAAATGTGAGATTCAGAGACCGTGAGAGTCCATCAGTAGCGATGCCTGAAAGAGGCACGGAAGACGATAATAGACTAAAAGTTAATGCAATTTAAGGAAAATTTTTTTCTCTTGTTCTTCGTGATCCCTAAGGTAATGGTAGATCACAAAGCCGGGGTAGAAAAGTATCAAGCACGCCAATCTTCGTTATCTCCCAGGTTTTCAAGAGGTGAAGATATAGTCTAGTCTAGCACGTCTGATACACGGGTTCAGCCCGCGGTCAGTACCAAGAAGGTATAGGAGGAGGTATGGGAAAGAGAAGGTGGCTTCAGTCACCGCATCAGGCATGCGATAGTCGGCAACCAACTGCATGTTGTAGTTATTATAATACCACTGCAATCTTCCTCATCATACATTATTATCGATTTGTGCACTAATTCAGTGATTAGTATGATGGAACATGTCAAGGTTCGAGCGACATGCGAGAAGACCGCCGACCGCCTTGAATCAGTGATGCAAATCATTATCATTATCATCATCATCATCAAGTCGAATAATTGTTATAAGCACTGTTGATATATCTTAGGGTTAGGTCAACGTCTTACTGAGCAAATCATTTTGATATAAACACATTGGATCGGCAAAGCAAAACCGTTTGAATAAGTAAGAATATTCAGACAAATATCAAGAAGTAAATATTTGTAAAGGTGATATTAACGAATTGTCCAGATGGATGTTACACTGATTAACACTGATAACATACTTTAGTGAATATGCTATCTAATAACCTGTCCAATGTTCTAGCGTTTTCTTCTTTCATATTATGGCTGGGGCATTGATTGCCACCTGATAACCCGCAATGTAGAGGAAAAGTTATCATATCCTATTCCTCCCTCCCCTCCCCTCCCCATCTGCAGCAGTCATTAGGTAAACATTGATTCTAAAGTAAGCCTGTGTGAAGGGTACTAGACATGTCCTCCCTACCCCACCCCTCAGGGTACAAGCCGGTTGTTTTAGTTTCTTACATCAGACTAGTAGTCGATCATCGACAGTGGAATCGGCATGCAGCGCTGGATGCTTAACGCAAAGATTACAAAACTAATACCTTCATTGCTGGCCCTTATCTGATGTAGGCACACTGTGAAACACACACGCCGCTGCGCCTATCTGGGGTGGTCTGACTATAAAGTCTGTATTGTCGGTCCGTCGGCCATAAGAATCAATTCTGATCGTTTGTTAATAGCTTTGAATATTATACTGGGAGTGCGCACAAAACTGGCAAACTATAAGAGCAGAAATTATATTTAGTAATAACTACGTAAACGTGGCGGATTGGGCCCTAGCTGATTAGTTGTTGGTCAATGCTAGGATATAAGATGATTTCTGGATAGGGACAGCGCAAAACAAGATAACGCTTGTCTAACAAGTGAAAACCTCAAGTACTAGTCACGCAAACAAATAATTAAAGTATCTAGATATGTCATACGGGCGGTGCAGCTAGTTTATTTTTGGAAACGTTGAGCAGCAACGATATCGTGATAATACAGGAATCCATGCAATCCGTCTAATGACAGTCGAAATTCTATTAATGTCAAATAATCTTGATCTTGTTGATGTTGGTATTTCATTAGCAGATCAGAACTTACTACACAAGTACTGATGATAGCACTGTAGAACCATGCTTGCATGTACGCATAGGCGACTTACATAGGAGAGTGTTGTGAAAGGTACTTGGTGATCAAGAGACCTCTTCATCATAGACAGGACTATGTAGAGCACACCTTGAACACACCTTGTCCCGACGTTTCAAGAGTCTTGGAGTTGCACCCTTCACATAAACAAAACAAAGGGAGTTTGGAACGTACAAAACGTACAAACCCTCTTGTCTAAGTTACATCTAATCGGTTCACTTGTTCTATCGGATATGATTACTTCCTCTTGAGAGATTGGCTTTGCTTGGAATGAAAACAATTCAAAAAGGCAAAGTATTTAATAATGAGTGTACGAGATCAAGTTTGAAGTAGTTTGATGATAGTTTAGCCATGTATATCTGAAGGCGACATTGATGATCCCCCACATTGCCATAATGGACGACAATATCACTGCATTGTTTACACTGGGTCCAATGAGTAGGTGTTGTCTGTGTTATTCCTAAGATAATCACAAGTATTACAGCCAAACATACAACCAGATAGATAGGTTAACATTTCGTCTCTAACAGTCATTAATCGCTACAGGATTTAGGGGTTCAACAAGGTCTTACCGATATCCGTTAGTACAGTACTAGCTATAGTACAATAATTGATCATCCAACGTAAAACGTAGTATTATTGCCTATAGTAGTCTATAGCAACGCCAATGACGTAACAGGGAGTGTGGTCAATAGAATTCAGATACAACATTTATTTCACTCTAATGATCATAATTTCATTTTCGGCATCATTTTGTCCATTTTGATCCATTAACTTTGCTTGCATTCATATTTTCGATCGTTTTTTATACAGCAGTAAATATATTAGGGTATGTTGGGGGCAGCCAGGGGTATCTACCCATCACATCAGTGTTCGCAAATATACAGCAGTAAATATATTAGGGTATGTTGGGGGCAGCCAGGGGTATCTACCCATCACATCAGTGTTCGCAAATATACAGCAGTAAATATATTAGGGTATGTTGGGGGCAGCCAGGGGTATCTACCCATCACATCAGTGTTCGCAAATATACAGCAGTAAATATATTAGGGTAAGTTGGAGGCAGCCAGGGGTATCTACCCATCACATCAGTGTTCGCAAATATACAGCAGTAAATATATTAGGGTATGTTGGGGGCAGCCAGGGGTATCTACCCATCACATCAGTGTTCGCAAATATACAGCAGTAAATATATTAGGGTATGTTTGGGGCAGCCAGGGGTATCTACCTATCACATCAGTGTTCGCAAATATACAGCAGTAAATACAGATCATGTACAATCATTTTTAACAATACTATATAAATCAAGTGCTACATAGGAGCTTATAAAAACTCGTTAAGACATGAACATAAAGAATACAGGATTATTCATTCACTGGCAAGAAGAGAAATATGTAAACCGGAAGTGAATAGGAAAGCTCGCCTTTTCTTTCTCTAGCGATACTGCTGATCGTCACAAGACTAGACTGTATCATGATGTATCAACCCCCTCTACTAGACATGACATATTGTTACCCGACGTAAGAATGGGTTATTACTAGATTGTATGTATCATGATGTATCAACCCCCTCTACTAGACATGACATATTGTTACCCGACGTAAGAATGGGTTATTACTAGATTGTATGTATCATGATGTATCAACCCCCTCTACTAGACATGACATATTGTTACCGACGTAAAGGTTAGATGTATCAAGTGTCACCTTAACTTCCAAATATTCACTTAAAATATCTTCAACCTTGAAGAACCTTCTATGTATAAACCAAAAGACGATAAGCTAGTCTAATATGACTCGTCTAATATTACTACTGAACCATTAATAACACGAGGCGTGGTCGTAAGAAGGTGTTACCCTCGCATTATAGCTGTATCATTCATTCACGTGACAGCACGCCAAGAAAGGTTGCAGTAGTATTCCCAGGCTGTAAGCTCTGTCAACTGATCATCATCTACTTTATTTCTTTAGCGTCATATTAATCACCCAAAATACACAGGTTAATCCAACTGTAAACAAAAAGTAAGAAAAATATTACTTTCTACAAATAATGCATATTTTCTTGGTGTACTGATTAATAACACAATGCCTTAATGATCAGATAATTGTCGGCATTCCTTTCAGTCGGTCTTTTAAAGGAGGATTAGTTTTGGATCTCATTGGGTTTAGTTATTGAACTCTTGAAACGTGGAACCTGAAAACTATCCGTGACTGATGTAACCTGCTATTATGCATCAGTTATACATGTGTTATGCAGGTCCAGTTAGGAGTACAGACACATTAGGTTGATGTATGTAATCTTTTTCATTAAGCAAGACATCTAGAGTATTATCTATTTATAGCCCATGTTTGTCTCCTTGAGTGGTCTTTAATGGTCGTTCTTTACGTGTTTTCACGAAAGGTGAAGTATTGAGTGTTAACCAGTAGCATGGACTGATGCATATTACAGTACCACTCACTACTATGATCGGCTAAGTGCATTCAATCATGACCAAGGGAAAATGAACTATATCCCTGATTCATTGAGTCACTGTTCTCGGCAGGGGGTGTAAACACTGATATGATTTGAATATGTTGTGCACATTATGAAGCGAGCAGCCCCCTGATTCCAGGTTACTAATGAACTAAGTTCCCAGTAGTAAGGTATGATATTATCTTATCTATTACTGCTTTAATAATGACCCATATAAAAATAGAAATATCCTAATCTTTCTCATCGATGGACTAAAATTAAGCCAACTAATTATGATATTTAGAGAGTTGATATCAAAAGGATGTTGGTGAGATCGAGGGCGGAACTGAGATAGCCATGCAGCCAGCTTCCCAGGATGTATTTTGTGACCAGCCTTGTAGACAGTAATGGGGTCGGTCTTAACTGACGTCATAACCCACCCACCCACGTATTACATACAATGCAGTAGTCTGGCTTGTAGTCTCTAGTTGTATGAAGACCATGAACTTTACCTGTACAGCTGGTCTAAGGAGAGCAGAACAGTTGTACCCTTTCAGTTATTCCTCGACCCTACGAGATGTCACCGTGATGGGGCTGGTCCGTTACACTAGCATACTCGCCAATGGTATTTATTATATCACAGATATTTTAAAATGATCATATGGAACCTAACAGCTCAGTGGGATACAAATTACGATAGCTATACGGCATTAGGCATAAGAACTAGTAGTATATCTATATCGACTCTATGTTCGATCCCAAGATTGATCTACTCAGTAAGGGAAGATTGTTAATAATTCAGTTACAAGCTAATGAACAATCCAAGATAGTAGCCGAATTGTCCTGTTCCAATGTGAGAATCCATTACCACATCAAACTAGCGTTAGTCAGTTGTTATATCATTTATCATTATTAATGAATTATCTTTTTGTCACTTTTTTGGATAGTTTCAACAATTTGAAAAAGAGTTTTACCTAGGGCAGTAAAACAATATTGATTTTCTGGCCGAGATGTTATTGTATTACCGCTGTTGTAATACGAAATTTTGGATGATGAATAATCGTCCTCCATATTTTTGTCACAATGATGAATGTGCAAAACTAGGCTTTTTAGTTTGTAGCCTCTTGAATAAATTTTGTTTAAATGAAGTTAGTTACCATGGCCATAGGTGAGGAAATGCATTAAGCAGATTGTATCAGTAGAGCCGGCACAAGTCAAATAATTTAGATATCAGTTACTTGGGCAGCACTTCCTTTACCAGTACTGATGAATATCCCATGGCTCTACATTTTCCCTTCGATGGATTGTGTTAGATAATAGCATTTGAATTGAGAATCGAGTTTAGCACTGTATATTGTACTCAGTGCATATGTGATGCGTAGTGATCCATTAGTGCAGTCATTAAGTCTGGTTGTGATGATATGCGATATGCAAATCAACAATCTTCATGGCATCATGTTATATCTCCATGAAACGACCACTAATAGAAGTGTCCACACATAGTGGTCCAGAGCCTCGAGAAAGGTCAAACAGGTTTATTTATAGGTTCGCTTTAGACGTGAGTGAGTATGACAGGATACAAGTGAACGCCATGATTGACTATCGATCAAGTAGCGGTATATGTTTCCCTGTCTTGGAGGGATGATTGACAGCTTGTCACTCCAGGTTAAAGTGTCCGCGGATACCATTGCACAGTTCGGTTCCAGTCTTCTTTCAGTTAACCCTGAGCTCAGCTTGGCTCCGTAGGATATTTTCTTCTAGGCAAAAAAACAACTTGAACATTGTGCTACGATACGTTCATCACCGGAACGATCCCGAAGCCGGCGCTCTCTTTCGTGAACATCTTTTCGATGGGAAATGGTAGTTCTATCTGACCAAACAGACAGACCCAAGCAGAGACGACGCAAAATGCTTCAACGATTCTTAGAGCGTAAGAACAAGTCGAAGGCGTCCGTCAGAGGTAAAAGTGTCAGTCATCGTCATTCGATATACTGTCGAACGGTCGGCATGTTAAATAGAGTCTATATTTTCTTGCTCGTCTGCCGCGCAAATGTCTTAAGGTTATTGTTGTTATTACAGAGAAAACATTAGATGTTAGATTACCTTATTATTCTATTCTAGATACCGTGCTATTTGTCAATATATGTATACCCTTCAGACTCTGTTATCGTCCTTACACAAGCCGCTAGACGAGGCTGTTATATTTTCAAGGTGTTTGCTGATTCCGTTTTGTACAGTCTAATGGCCAGAGCGATTATTGTGTATAAGGGCCATTCTGCTTAACCACGGCAAAGCTTACAGATCAAACTCGTTGTTCATTGAACTGAGAAAATTAGAAAATTGTTGGCATTTTGAGTTAATTTGTATAAAAATAATCGGTCTTGACAAGATGTCTAAATACTGCCCCAAGATGGACTAATTATGATAACTAATTATAACTCTTAGTTAACGACTTATTGCTTGATTCTTTATCGTTTCATAACCGAATAACAGTTCAAGCGATGGTTTGTTCACTTAATGGGCGGAACTGCTTTAACCACACAATCTCTTATTTTTTACCGACAAAATCTTAATGGTCAGTGGCAAGCAAATAAAACAGAGATTAAGTGCTGTTTTTGAGCGTTAAAGAAAATACACAATAGACTTACTACGTAGCGTGCTGTATTTTACTGAGTACTAGCGGTATTTTCCTTCAACCACTGGCCTATTACTAATGATCTACTGTTAGAAAATATTATTAAATGACCTTAGCGAATGTTAACCACAATAATCACGATACTGTGTTCAAATTATAACAGCTCGACATTACACAGTAGAAAGGCCGGGATGTAACGGTATTTACTTGTTTATAAAGCTGTCGAGCAAAATGACATGACCAAGCATTAGACCGACAGGAATGCATAGAATGACATGTAATATTATACCATAATGTACGCCATTTTCTTCCATCACAGTAGTCAAGCGAATAAGTGGCTTTTGACACTTGTGTGTTTTGATAGACGATTATTAATTGACTTAGCGCATCGCCATTTTATGTATGTGTTACAGCCGTGATGGTAATAGTATTGCCATCCTTAATATTTTAATAATGTGTTAAGATTCAATATTTCCCTTCTGAGCGGAGGTGTGATTCACCGAGCTGACGAAGATGATGCACTACGCAGCTGACCTTTCTGGGCCGTTAAACACACCGTTTCTCTACTACTGTTCATTTTGAACGACTTCTACTTTTAGTAAAACACCATAGAAATAATGAACATCTTATTTAACAAATATATATTAAATATTAGACTCTACACAATATAGTTTAGGGTTTATCAGTATTTTGTATTAATAGAGATGATTTATTCATTAGACAGGGAATCTTTTGTTAGCTCCTACTGTGAAGTGAACACATCGCTCTCCTTTTAGCACGACATCATTCAGTCCACTTCTTATTAAGTGCAGTGCTTTAGTTATTGTTATTTCCCCATAACGGTTAAAATAATATGGATGTGTTCTCACAGCAGAGCTAAGGTAAAAGGTTAGCTCACGAATAAAACCGCTATAGTCGAGTCAAAAAGATTCAGTTGTTATGAATACACTTCAAAGAGTCAATGCCGTAGTGGTTAGCTTCTAATCTTTTCTAAAATGAAAATGTTCAATTAGACTAAGTGCAGTTAGTTTTAGAGAGAAACAAGACGAGATTGCGTGTTCCTGCTTGTATCGAAACTGACTGAACTCGGTTCTTTAACATCGTATTATTATTGTTTTCATCTCAGTATCCCGTAGAGTAAATGTGGGTTATTCAGTAATAATAACAATAATAATAATAATAATAAACTTTATTACCGTGTCAAAATATTTAGCTATAAAGCTAATTGAGGAGACAACATAAATTAATTATGAAATATAAAAATCGATAGCTAAGAATTAAATATATAAAAAGATAGATATCTAAATGAATGATACTTAAAAGTCCTAGTTATAAATATATCCTCTAAATATGTAGGTAATATTATGATATTTGAACATTATTACTGCCTTGTCTTGTAATCATCTATTATAAAGTGTTGTAAGATTTGATGTATTCATTTATGCTATTTAGTTCCGTGTTAACCTATTTCAAGCTCAACTACAAAAATAGGGTGCTGTTAGAACTAACGTACTAAAAGTTATAGCAAGATTAGAGAATCTCATTACCTCATTATCTTATATTAATTTATTAGACATTTTTTCAATATCAAATTGATAAGCTAGACCACCTATCACGCTATTGGTTTAATCCGTAGGAGCTTTTAGCATCCATTAACACACATACATATAAAATGAATTTTCAGTCGGTATCTTAATCTGTATAGTCCAACCATCTTACATTTATGATTTTTGAGGTTTTAACAGAAGCAAGGTTTTTGCTATTGAAGTAAAAAAATGAATGATTTTTGGCCTGATAATTCATCTCGGGTCAGAATAACCCTAAATAAACATGCATATATTCGTTTCAAGTTTCGTTCTGTTTGTTTATTATTTAACAACAGTAATGTTTGTTTACGTACAGTCTAAGTGATAGATTAAAGTAGCACTAGAAAAAGCATCAAATAACAAGAAAAACTTAGACGTTCATCCAGTTAATATGATATTGAATGATGAAGCAGGGTATAGTAATAATAATTACTCAAAAGCTATTTTTAGGATGCATAGAAATGCATGTTGATAAGATTGCATATTAGATCCTTACATCAAACATTACTGACAGCATTGATTATGTCTGCCATCTTTTGTGATAAGACATTGCACTTTCATCAATAGTAGACTGTCCAATAATAAGCACTTGACAAGAAGCCACACTCATTATACATCAAATATAGACCAACATTTTACAATCTAGAGACTTGAGTAGATTTTTGACCAAAAGATGTACTTAAATTTGTGCAATAAAAAGTGGTTATTGAGACTCAGCTCTAATGATGTTCTATTAATATGGTTTAATATTTTTGACAGAGCTAGAGGCACTGGAAGCATGCTATTGGTTAAAGGCAGCAGGATTTCCTCAATATGCTCAATCATATGAAGGTAACTGTTCAATCCACCTTAACCACATGCAGTATTTGCTATATGTTACCATTGTGAGTTATAACCGGTTTTGTTTTGTTTCAGAGGGGAAATTTCCTATAGATATAGCAGTAGTCATCAAAGAACATGACTTCCTTGATGAAGACTCTTTACAGTCTCTCTACAGGTATTTCCCTTTGAACACTTTTTCTGCACTGAATTCTGAGGGTCAATTTAGAAACTAATTCTAGGCTTTGAAAAAAGAACTTTTTGTTGATACTAATTAATAAAATTCTCTTGTAGGCGACTTCAGACACTTAACCATTGTTCAAAAATGAACCTTCACATTAAGGTATTATATTCTTTTATAATAAAAAGGGAGGCTATAAATGAGCAGTACTTACTAAATACAGCTGGCTTGTCACCTGTTTACCATTACTCAATGCTGCTCAAGTTCTTCTGAAACACCCAAAGTTTAGAATGATAATGGCACCTAGCTACGATCTCTGAAAGGGATACATACAACATGGTCAGTGACGGGAAGTTCCAGGAAGCTCAGAAGGGGGTCAAAAACACTGGGCGACCAGTCTTCTCTAGATAATATATCTATCACAACAGAGGAACTTAGCTTTAAACCACTCCTAAATCCACCCTTGCTTAGATATTTGTTGAGATATAGATATGTAGAGGATCAAATTAAGGTGGGAAATCTAATAGCACAATCAGCTAATACAAGAAAGCTACAGCACAGTAAACATTGATCTTGGGATGACAAGCATATGAAAGTACCATGTCTCTACATAACCAACTGACATTAGTTTAATGGTATTGATGGCCATTTGATTTGTTCTAACTGCCACCCTTTTCAAAATAAATACTCATTACAACTAGATACAAAATCGTGTCGCTATCTTGTCTCGTAAGATGACAAAAAAATTTTTCAGAATATTTTAACTTTAGCAGCTCTTTTTAATTCATAGCAGGAACTTGTGGATAAATTGAATCACTGTAAAAAGCTTTGTGAAACTGACATTTCGGATGTTAGTTCTTCTTCTGAGTAAGTTAAAATCAAACCCATTTTCTGATGTTTTTGACTAATGTTTTTCAGCACATTGATGGGTATGACTCTGATGAAGAAGATCTTATCACTTTAAGTTCAAGATGGAAACTCCAGAACAAAAACAGAAATTGGTCAAGACGTAAAAGACCCTCATCACAATTAAGTGGAAGTGAATCTTCCAACTCAGCATCAAACTCAAACTCAACAAATTCACTAAGACACAAATCTGGATCAACTGATGTACTGAATGAGAGATGCATAGACTCAAATGTCAAGCAACTATCATTGCATGGA
This sequence comes from Actinia equina, assembly GCA_011057435.1. Taxonomy (NCBI): domain Eukaryota; kingdom Metazoa; phylum Cnidaria; class Anthozoa; order Actiniaria; family Actiniidae; genus Actinia; species Actinia equina. The sequence continues at coordinate 63,795 of WHPX01001457.1, forward strand.
GTTGACAAGCTCTCGCCTAAGAAATCGTTATCACCATTGAACCTTTCGTTGCAAGAAGGAATTCGTTCTAGTTTATATGACAATATGCCTAGTGGTATTTCACTTAGTACTCCATCAATATCAAGCGTCTCTAATGAATATAATCAAGGATCAGCATTAAGAAAGTCACTTAAAAACCATAGAACTAACTTCACTACTAGTGACTTAGACCTTGCTGAAACTGGTTTATCTGCAGATGAACTGTCTGACAATGAGGAGTATGAAAAAGATGATGTGCCATCAGAATTAGTAAATGTGAAAAATTCTAGAATTACTGATCCTTCTAAAAATGGTACTTCTGATGGATTGCCGAAGTCTCATATACAAAGGACGAGATGGCATAGCTTTGAAAGGTCAACTAAACCACATATACATGTACTGTAAGTACAAAGAATATAACATTGACATAATACTGTTAATTTGAAGAGGGTCATATTAACCTTTTGCTTGCACTAAAGAGTGACTGGTATGTTGTCCTTGCATGGTTGTCGCTTACATATGTGAATTTGCTTTAGGTCAACAAAGATTTGTAAACTTTCTGCTGGACAACTAGCTGTACTAAGAAAGTATTCTTTGCTAAAACTGACAGCTCTGATGGAGAGATATGCACACTCTAACAGAGGAATGTGGAATTGGTAAGAAATAATTTAGGTATATTTGATCACATTCATATTAAATTAGCACCATATAAATAATATACTATCATTATTGTTAATAGGAAAACACTAACACAACTTCTGGAAATGTAGTCTCATTTTAATCTTATTCAAATTTTCTATGAATAAAATAAATACATTGTAAATATAATAAGATAATTAGGATGTAATTTGATTTGGATTATAGAACCTGATCTAGCTATGGATATTTATAACATAAACAGTTTGTATTTTTTAGGTCATTTCCACAGTTCCTTAAGAAGTTCAAGACACCTGATTACAGAGGTTGGTATTGGAGATTAGGCATTTTTAAAAGTGGTTTTAGATATTTGTTTACTTGATATATCTTTTATTCTTGACTTGAACAGACAAGAAAGTGTTTGGAGTTCCCATGTCTGTGGTACTTCAGCGTACTGGTCAACCTCTACCAAAATCTATTCTTTTTGCAATGAACTATTTACAGAGAACAGGCAAGTGTGCAATTAGATCAAGAAAACCCTATCAATTAACCCTCAAAATAATCTATGAAATATATAATGCTAAAAAGGAAAGCCAATCAACACAACATCATTAGAGGAAGCAATTCGCCTTTCTATGAACAGTAACACACTGTCTCCAGGAAATGGCTAAAGTGTTGAGAGAAGGGTATAACATTTCCAACAATCCTCCCTGCTTTGTGGCACCACGCTTAAATATGCTTAAGGACTACTGGCTTGTCAAACATCACTATCACTCTAGAATTATATCTTAAATAATTATCGTATTAATTTAATTATGCTTATGACTTTGTAGGAGTTGAAGCTGTCGGCATCTTTAGGAAGTCTGGTGGAAAATCACGTATCCAGAATTTGAAAGAAATGATGGAAACTGACCAAGGTAGAAAAGTTACTGAATTTATTTGTCAAGACTGTTACCATGGCAAGGGCCTTAAATACTAGGATCATGAGGTGTTACCTAGCAACCGAAGGGTTGGTCTATGCCTACGCTATAAACATTTGCTGTTGCATGTTATTTACCTTTACTGATTTTGAAAATGTCATATTGTTTGGCAGATCTAACTGATTTTGAAGGAATGTCACCATATGACCTAGCAGACATGCTGAAAGAATATTTTAGAGATCTTCCAGACCCTATCCTGACATCCAAGCTTGCAGAAACATTCATAGCTATTTATAGCCGTAAGTGGAATATTTTAAGAACATGCTTTTTTTTGAATATTATTTCGTCACTATGACAACCATGACCCTTACACATTGAGAAGTATGAACATTGTCTTCTAATTCTCATAATCTCTGTTTAACATTAAGATATCCCAGAAGAATTGAGGTTAGAAGCACTACAAGGAGCTGTCCTTTTGATGCCTGATGAGAACAGGGAAGCTCTACAAACACTGCTACTCTTTCTCAATGATATAGCTGCTAATGCACCTGTAAACCAGGTAAGAACAAGAATGTTTTCTAGTTTGTCAGTTGCAAATTCCATATTTGAGTATTTACTATTTTTATTTTTTTGTTAGATGAATGAAAAGAACCTTGGTGTTTGTTTTGCACCATCACTTTTTCACTTGTGTGGAACCAAAGAAGACCCTTCTGCACCAAAGCGCCAGAAAAGAACCCCAATAAACAAAGCTTCCAAGGAGCTTACTGATAACTTGGTAAGTTATCTAAAGATAATCTATTATCAACCATTATTTGTATCTATAATAATGCTTATGTGGAATATAAAAGTGACTTTTTTTCTTCTTCAGGCCGCACATGAATGCCTTACTCAAATGATTATCGAAGTAGACAGAATATTCACGGTAAGCATACCATAGGTACTGTTTATCTACGCTATAAATGTCAACTAGACTAACAGGCACTATGCTATTCCCTACTTTAGGTTCCTGAAGATACCTTAATGAAAAGCAGGTTTTCTTTCATTGAGCAAGGTCAACCAGCCCCCCTTGAAAAGCTGGGTAAAAACAAGGCTAATCCCTCTGATGACTACAACACATACATCGAATCTTGTATCACTGGCTTACTGAAGGTAAGAAACAGAATTAGGGTGTTACTTAAGTATCTTTAAGGTGCCACTAATGATCATCACCACACCCATGACCTTTGTTAACCTCTCACATTTGAAATGTTTGGGTTTTTACTATGCCAAAGAAAGTACTGGTCAGAAATAATTTATTTTTCTTGACATTTTCTAACCAGGAAGCTAAAGACAAGTTCAAGGGCTGGGTATCTCATCCATGGCATGAAAACCAAGTTGAAGTTTCTTACAAGAAGATCCGTGATGGATGTCCCCTAAGACTGTGGCGGGGAGTGGTTGATGTAGATGCTCCTCCGCAGCATGTGCTCCGAAGAATCACAGAGGAAAGGTAAGTTATATGCATATAAACGTATAAATATTTAGTGATGTGGGCAAGATTTAATTTAATATGGAAAATCCTCTTCACTAAATGTAGTTCATCAAACAATGATATAAGTATAGTTGGTATGAAATCTAAATTTAGTTTGAGTTATTACCTTTTGTAGACATCTTTGGGATGAAGACTTGGAGACTTGGGATGTGGTAGAGAAGATCTCAGAAGACATTGATATATTTCATTATGTAACCCAATCCATGATACTGCAACCAAAGAGAAAGCATGTAGTGCTGAGGTAAGAAATTTATCATGACTTTCATATGCAAGGTCCAGAACTCCCTATTGGATTTTCAATTTGTAAATTTATGTGAGAGGTTTATTGTGATAAAGGACGAAATATGCCAGAACCATCAGTATTGTTACGAACGTTATTACAGTTGCATTCAACATGCCAACACAATTCCAACTAGTAACTGCTAGTAACTAGCAGTTACTAGTTGGAATTGTGTTGGCATGTTGAATGCCAATAACTGTTATTAGCGGTTTATTACAAACATCTAGGAGATAAATTATATGTTAATCGGCCCTTACGAAAAGGTTATGTATATCTGTCCATATAGCTGTCCATATAGGGCAAATGACAAATGATTATCATGTGTATTTATATAATTCCAGAGCAAGAAGGAGAAATCTTGAGCATGGTTCATGTGCGTTGGTGTGCACATCAGTAAGCCATCCAGAAGCACCTCTTATACAAGGTGTTGAAGCAACTGTTCTAGCACAAAGATATCTGATAGAACCAATTGGTATTGGCCAATCAAGACTCACCCACATCACAAGGATAGATTTAAGGTATAGCACATACTAGCCGGCACGCTCTTCCTATTTTTTCAATGCGACCTTTTTTTTCCATTTTACCCCCAACTCCCCAAAAATATGCTCCCTTATTCATAAACATAATTTATTCTTTTTATGTTATTATTCCAGGGGAAGAACACCTGAATACTACAACAAGATAGGACCAGTGGTTGCAGCTTCCATTATGAAAATCAAAGAATCTTTTCCTGTTGGTTGTGATGGTCCAGAAACGAAGGTTTAAATTAATAATAATGATAAAGATAGATAAACTAAGATCTCTTAAATCATTCTCAGCTGACTGCATCATACAGATTGTTGGTATCCATACATGTATATATTCATACACTATAATATTTCCTAGTATACTATTTTCTTCACAAATCATAGGCCATCTATTGTGGTGCATGGAATATCCTAGGGCAGGTCCTCACATTAGGCTGCATTGAGCTGACTATTCATTCCAAATCACCATTATTGACACTTCTTTACAAACATTTTCTTTATATATTGGGCTGTGAAGAAGGCCCCTTTGAACACAAAAAAGACTCAGAATTCTATGAGCACTTGCCTCACTTTGTATATATTTGAGGTGAAAATGTTTGACTAAAACCCACTCACGATGACAATTCTAAACTTATTTGTAATGGCTCAATTTTTAGTGTCACACAATTTCTCTTTTCTTTTTGATTCATTGCTTGTAAATTATCTTTCAGCATCCCTTAGTTTTACATTAAATTATTTGATGCCAATCATTATTATATTTTCTAATATATTAAGAATTATTCCTCTCAAGACGCCATTTAAAAGAATTCAAGCTTGTAAATATTAATTTTCCTAATAAACCATAATCATTATTACTACAACTGGAGTTTTTCTAGAATGGAATGTTTTATTTTTTCTGCTGCCTTTTGAAATGCGAGACATGACAAATGCACTTTGAACTTTTCTTCGAATTATGAAATACTTCAAAGGTAGTCTTAGAAGTGAAGGATGTGAATGAATTGTTTAAAAAAAGGAAGAACGTGCGCACTTTTTCCCGCCAAATACTCATTAAGACCACGTGTTTCGTGTCGCTGAGATAAAACCGCGTAACATCGACCTCCCTTTCTAAAATGACATTTTTTCAAAATACGCAAAAGATCGGTAAGAAAAACAACGAACCTATTAAGAAAACGGCAAAGAACAACATATGCGTAGAGTAGAATTTACGTAGTAAATCTGCTTAGAACAACAACAAAGATAACAAACGAGTTGGAATCTCGAAATGACTCGAAGTGGGGTCAACGACCTTTGAATTCAGGAAATATCAAGAAAAACCCAATAAAAATTATCCAAAAGATACCATCTTTCCCCTAATGTAAAATGAACGGAAGCCGGTATTCAAAGTTGTCTTTTTGACTTTATTCAAACTTCTAGTCCCGTTGGCGAGTTTCTTGAGATACTACAAGGCTGGTATTGCTTTATAAACCTTGGTGGGCTGGTTTCATAAAGTTTGCAGATGTTAGTTTAACCTTTGGTTAAGGTTTTCTTTATTAGTTAGCACGCTAAGCACATTGAGTCGATTCAGGATGCTTGCTAGCAATCTACTGGCAAAGAAAAGTAGAGTGCATGTGCCGGGTAAAATCGATAGGTTAGCATGTGTGGTACATACGTACGTGCCATTGACTGAAGTGGAAGCACCGTGGAAGCAACACGTACACTTACGTGATCAAGCGTTTAAGACAAATACACAAATTTCGCGAGACTTAACACGCAAAATACTAAGAGATAACTAGCTAAAAACTAGTGTGAGCTACGTCGGAGTTTCTATTGAAACAGTAATGATAAAAGGGTAAATTATACACCGTGAAAAGATGAAAAAACTTGCTGACGTTTCGTCTGACGAAGAACTAGCGTCCGAAGCGTCAGTTTTTTCATTTTTTCACGGTGTATAATTTACCTTTTATCATTACGCAAAATACTACTTACAGCGGTTTCTTTTTTAATACAATTATATTTATTAGTAATGTAATACTAATTTCCGTTCTCCTGAAGGCATAATTATGCTCACAATACCAGCACAATGGCTTAGTTCAACGACGAATGGCAAATATTACCATTTTATCTGATAGTCAAGGTTCAATAAGCTGTAGGAATGTTATGAGACAGAAAAGTACAGCAGATCGCGTGCTATAACCGGATGAATTGATGAATTCATTGCTGAACGATCAATAGACGAGCGTGACCTCTTTAATATCATGGAAATTTATTAAAGATAATGACTTTCAAGTGTCATTTTTTTTGCTATTCTCAAAAGCGCACGTCCATAATTCCAGCAAGTAAGATATTTTTCTTTTTCTTTGCTATGGGGAATAATAACGTTGGTTAAAACAAGCTTCTTGTACGTACACAGACTATTTTGTCGTGCGCAAAAAAAGTTAATGAGTTGGTGGGATGAGAAACCAGTAAACATAGTGTACATCTGGGCAATAGGCCAATGTTCGTTTGTACGTGGTTTTCGAACTTCCATCCTGATTTCATGTCACGTTGCGCATCTCAAAAATGCCAAGAAATGGATACATACTTTTTATAAGGTAGCAGATTGATACATTGTCTCTTAGATTTTGCAGCATTACAAGATCTAGTAGTAATGGAAATGAAAGAAAGAAGAATGAGAATCAATATTCGCATCCTCCCTCTGTTGTCAGTCTTTTTTGCTGTGAACAGACTTTTGAGTAACAAACACCCTTGTCTCTTATGAGTCGCATGTCTGCACGACACAAGTAAATAAAATACAGCACAAGAAATGATTTCCGGGGACTGACTGACATACCTCCCATCAAAATCCCCTCACATGTTGAAGGGCTTAAGCTGGCTGAATGACCTGGTCATTATTTGTCCTTGTGGATACGTGTCTGAGATGACAATAGATCCCAGAAGCCCTCGCTGTGCAGAGGGCAGACAGAGCATGCAAATCGAGTACAGCAAATGCAGCAAACTGTTCTTACAGCTACTTATCGAACTGCTTGCATCAAGGCTCACTATCAAACGTCCAGACATGGAATAATTTGATGAGCTCAAATCTAGACTGAAATGAGTAAGTACATTCCATCTCCATAGACTAATCTTTCTGATATACCAAATATATATAAGAAGACACTGACAGTCACGCAGAAGTAAAACGAGCTTCAGATAACATTCATTTGGCGCTCTCGTAGCTGATAGCAAGCATTAAAGCTTTCTTCCTGGTAGTATAGTGTGTGTGTGTGTGTGTAGTACTAGCAGACATCTTGGAGGTAAGAACCATTAGGCGATCATAACATCCATGATAACATGCTAGCGACTTTCGACCGTTCTTCATTCATTTGGCACACAGTATAGCAATCTAAGTCGTTACTATTATCACTCAGTTTGGTCTATGTTAACTGCTGAAAAGGCAGTATTAGTTCTAAATGGACGCTAGTGCTGAAATATTGTCTGCTAGATGTGAGATCAGTAATATTTAGTATGTTTATTTATCGAGAGTAAATTGCGAAGAAAAGAGCGAAGAATCATATCGGTATTACTATAGATAGCCATTGTCGTGTAGATCAAATACTTGCTCAAAATTAGCTATCCGTACATAAAAGCGACAAATAAGTTAGCGCCAAAAATCGACCAAAAGACTGAAGTGGCGGCCCGAATAGATTGTTTTGATAATCCCCTTCTTCTTCAAGTAGTACGAAAAGATATGAAATAAAAAGATAACTTCGTCAGATAACTTGAGATAAATGACATCAATCAGCAATTATATTAGTTTAAAAATTAAAGATAAATTTGAATGAATTTTGAGTGTACCAGTTACTTGTGATTGAGAGGGGATTTCTGGTTAGATAACGAGACTTAATGTGTGTTTGTGAGTTGGAATTTAATCTGAAGTCATGAATAGACCGTTCGTGTATCAGTACAGGTGATAAAAATCACTTGTTGGCACTTTATTCGAGGTTTAAATATTACTTTACAACCAGTCCGGGGTCCAGTCTGGGGTTCAAATCCATTATCATTAGTATTGACCAAGTATCCGTAGATATATTTGTATCACATATGGAAAACTATTTATATGTCTATCAAGGTAGGTTTTCGAGGACACTTTATTTATTTTTCTATTAAGTAGTATATGTTTCTTTCTAGAATCCTAACGAGCTTATAATTGAATTTTCTTGGAATATCAGTCGCTAGCTTATTGGAATCAATAAAATATCATGCCTTGATCAAGCCATACTCACTAATACATGTCAAAGGTATTTGAAGTTATTTATAGTAATATAATAAATAGATTCTAATAATCTGGACTTGAGTGAGATGACGAAAGTGAATAGAATGGAAGGTCTTAACTAAAGCACCGACCCTGAACATCATGTGTGCAGTGAATGACATCTTTTGCACGTAACATTCAAGCGCTTACACATCAATAAATCATCAATGAGTCTTAAAAACAGAAGACATTATAGAAATGTAGTAATGCAGAAAAATGGGAGATAAATTGTCTGTCAAAATTGGAATTGCCTTTAGATGGTGAACTACGAGTAGGCTATGAAAGGACCCCTAAAAAGTGGGGATGGGGGAAACCGGAATTGGAAAATATAAGAGTCTAGTATGGGAAACTGAGTGGGGACCTATAGCCCCACTACCCCCCCCCCCCCCTCCTCCTCCATGGTCCCTGCTATGTAGTAGAATGTGGTGGATGTCAGTTGATATAATACCCCAGAAACCTGCTGATATGAAATACAACCATATGGGCAAATATGACACTGGTGCATGTTGTGCAGGTCATGGAATGTTTACTACCATACCATACCTTAAGTGCATATACACCTTAGTGTCCATATGGAGTTTGCAAACTGGCTATCGCTAATGGCATAGCTGGTAACCTAGTTGGTGAACAAGTTCGACTACTTTGACTAGTTTGAAGGAGTGGCTTCAATAGGCCCTTTGCAGGATTAGGTCACGTGCTTGGTTACCGCGTAGCAACGCCATGTTGGGACGCAAGCGTCCCAAGCGCCATATTGAAATTATAGCGTGACGAAGCCATACTTGAAGTTTTATATGCAATTTATTTGCGATCTGTTCGAATCTGTATTAGTATTAGTCAATTTTCTTAAAGTTATTAGTCTCTTGGATTGTTTTCTTCGGGTTTTTTGTTTATATTTCAAACATCAAGACGATTTTTTTGACGTTTAAACCCGAAGTAGTGAGCAGTGGACCGCATGGCGAACAATGGTCAAGGTAAGCAACCTTATTATTCATGCTCTATTTAGCTCTTTCTGTGTTCTGAAACCTTTGTTTATCTTGACTTATATCATTTGAGCGTTCGGTGAGAAACAAGTATGCTGTTTGTCTATGAATAACGATAAAGTTCGATGTTCCATATTAATTTTTTTCAGATGTCTAATGTACTCTACTTTCATGTCTTTTATATACACGTATGCTGGAATTAACTTTGGTTATTTGTGTTATTATCAGCTTCCACGGACACTTTATTCTACAACACGTGTAATCCTTGATTGCACAGAAGTATTTGTTGAGACACCATCATCTCTCCTTTTGCAGTCCCAGCTTTATTCTACATATAAGAGTAACACAACACTTAAGGGTCTAATAGGTATTGCACCACATGGTGCAGTTACATTCGTTTCTTCTCTTCATACAGGGGCAATTTCTGATAAAGAGATCACAAGGTGTTCAGGTGTACTAGATTTGCTTGAGGATGGTGATTCTGTAATGGCAGATAAAGGATTTGATATCAAAGATTTGCTGAGGGACAGGGGTGCTCACCTGAACCTCCCTCCCTTTTTACAAGATAGAAGGCAATTTTCTGAAGCAGAAGTGCTAAATACAAAAACAATTGCTAAATTGCGAATACATGTTGAAAGGGCAATCAGAAGGATCAAATATATACAATTATCTGCTTATTAACAAATTTTCAGGGGCCCTTGATATTAAATGGAGACAAATAAAAACAACCTTCAACATGTACTTCTAATTTGTTAATTACGTATGAGGAAAAATGGAAACTACAATGTATTTATACCACGTGCAGTACTTTGAAATTAGCTCACTGCACCAACCATGCATGAAATAGTTAATGAACATTTGAAGCCAGTTCTAATCTAACTGTATTCCATGGGGGTTTCAAAATCCTCATAGAGTTTCAAATGCAAAGATGACATAATTTGAAAATATAGCTTAGTAACTTTACATTACGATTCTATGCATAGATGACTAAAAGCTAGTTCTGATATTCAGATTTTCAACTCTTTACAAATCCAAAAATTGAATAAAAATGGTCTAAAAATGGAATAACATTGGTGTGATTAATTCTTGGTTATTGCCCTTAGTCATACTATGTTGCCTGTAAAAAATATTGAAAAAAAAACTTATCAACTTTATCTTTGCTTTCCCGGAAAAAGTCCTTGTCAAACAGGATTCTCTGACAAAAACAAGTATTGTCATTCATGTAACTAAAGAAATCGCACCATTCAATGCCAGTAATTGCTAACTGACATTGCACTTGAAAATAATAGTCATGGTTATTCTTCAGTGTTTTCTCACTTGTAAGTGGGTCAATGTCAACGTATCTAACATTTTTGAAATCTGTTTCTCCCTCTTTGACTACTTTTATTTCCAAGAGCCCAAATGGTTGTGATCCTTCAGCTGCAGCAGTGATATCGTAGACCTTGCGATCAGGACTACACCCAAGCCATGGGCTCTTTGGACAGATGACCAATCCACTGGGGTAGAGGTTGACCATCCCTGATTTGGCCTGATTTGCATAAATCATAGCTTGGATGTTGTGTAGATATCCGGGCTCAGCGAAAAATTCGTAAGCTCTTGTGGTGCTTGTGCACCCAGACATGGTTTTCGCATATCTCTCAGCCTCAGCAAAGGAAAAATCAGGAAAATTTCTCAGATCTTGAGTTGGAGTGTCCGTGGAAGCTGATAATAACACAAATAACCAAAGTTAATTCCAGCATACGTGTATATAAAAGACATGAAAGTAGAGTACATTAGACATCTGAAAAAAATTAATATGGAACATCGAACTTTATCGTTATTCATAGACAAACAGCATACTTGTTTCTCACCGAACGCTCAAATGATATAAGTCAAGATAAACAAAGGTTTCAGAACACAGAAAGAGCTAAATAGAGCATGAATAATAAGGTTGCTTACCTTGACCATTGTTCGCCATGCGGTCCACTGCTCACTACTTCGGGTTTAAACGTCGAAAAATCGTCTTGATGTTTGAAATATAAACAAAAAACCCGAAGAAAACAATCCAAGAGACTAATAACTTTAAGAAAATTGACTAATACTAATACAGATTCGAACAGATCGCAAATAAATTGCATATAAAACTTCAAGTATGGCTTCGTCACGCTATAATTTCAATATGGCGCTTGGGACGCTTGCGTCCCAACATGGCGTTGCTACGCGGTAACCAAGCACGTGACCTAATCCTGCAAAGGGCCTAATACTAGACGGAACGGTATTTTAGAGACGATATTCGTACACGGTGTGTCTGCAAAAGTTAAGTCTCATAAGTCATTACCTAGAGATAGGCATGATAACATCTCACCAAACAACAGCACAACAGCCAAAGGCATAGGCAAAAACTCTCAACTATGCACATTTTCCATACCACGTGATCATCGCGCGTATTATAATCATGTGCTATAAGAGAGTACATGCGCATATGTCATACAACAAGGAATTACACAAATGCACGAATAATCTATCGAAGTTTAGAAAAGGTACAAAGAGATTAGAAGCAAGAAGCCGCTAAATGCGTTAAGTAGCATTCCAGGTCCTTTACTTCCTGTACAAACCACAGCAAACGGGATGACCCGCTCGTACTGGTAGATAACTGTGTTTCCCGTTATCCCGTGAGATAACCTTCATATCTACAGCAGGCAATCCACTAGCGTCTGTTCATGTGGTTTCTCAGCTGTTGTTAAAAGACTTCAAAAGGTTGGATAGCGTGCGTACCATATATGATGACAACACTGAACGAACCCGCAATGATATGACGTGACGTCATGGGATACTTAAGTTCGACCTCTACATACAACACCGCATTAAGCCGTAAGATAATTCACATACATTGATATCGATATGAATAATTCTATTCTGATAACAGTTTTGAGACCTGCTGTGATTTTCTGTGATCTTTATCATAGACAAAAAGAGCATTCATCCTTCCCTTGCTTTCGAAAACACGCAGTAGGTGAAATGCGTTCCATTACCTCATTGGATCTCTAAGTCGTGTATACATCTATATTTTATTTGATATGCAAAATACGCATTTGTTAAAGTAAATAGAACTAGATTACATCCAAGTGCGTGAACCGCAGTGAGCAGTCCGCACCATGGAGTGACTTGCTCCCTCGAGATATGTGGAAATGAAATTATCATACTCAAATACATGAAGAAGTTTTAAAGTTGCACGATGTTGCTCCAAGTCGTTTCAAGTGCATTTATAACGTTAAGTTATGTCATGCAGTAGTAAAGATTGAGCGGCGTTACACAACCTGCCTCTTATCTGGATCATTTACCTTGCAGACTTTAGCGAGTGACGCACATTGGGTTCCTCCAGAGTTAGATAACCCAAGACGACCGTAAAATCACACCTTTACCGACGAGGTTCCGATACGAGTCCATCAACACATCCACTACTGAGACCCGACTCTACTGTAGCGGGATGGTCATTATGGATAATGTTTATCCAGGGAAACAAAGTACGCGCTCGGGAATCCCTCGTGTTCAAACGTTTTCCGAAGGTAAGACCACACATATGGTATGATTATTATAGCCTAACGACACTGTAAAATGTACATTTTCCTACGTAAACTGTTCATCATCAAACATCTTTCGTTTGCTTTTGTTTATTTTTCACAATAAGCAGTCAGATTTCGTTATGTAAACTTTGATTAAAACTACCATTGTTTGTTAAAACTGCTGACTGGAGTATGACTTTTGTTAGTACACTTGTATAACCAGGACCTTGATTTTACGATCTGAGAAGGACTTGTTTACATACTGGACTGAAAAAAAAAACATATTTTTTGATGTTGGGTCATTCGTGTGGCTCTTTTGTAGGAGTAGATTATTTACTTAGCAAGAAGAGATTTGGCAAAGTCATCACCCACTCAAAAGCCATCATGAAAGTTTTATTGAAAACTGATACGGAAAACAATCCCACACAGACTTCAATTTTATTGATCGGCAAATGACCAAAAACAACTTGTAGCCGCCCGTGTAAACAAAGTAAAATAAGAAACTTGTGAAGCGTTTTTTAATTCGTTTGTCACTTGAACAAGAGGTCGCTTTTTGTGTCAAACATAATGCTTGTAGCCTCTTTGGTGTCCAAGTGCCTTTCAGTCAACATTGTCAGCACCAAAAATGATTTATAGAGTCGGGAGGTTAACCGTGGACATTTTTCAGCCCAAATTTGTACAGCCCGTTCTTTTACTTCGTGTTTCCATCAGCAGAAATATGAAAGTATAAAAAGTTAACCTTTCAGTACTAACAAACTGTTTGTCCTGAGCTTCAATGAATATTTCTAGCAAACCTGAGATTTGATTGATCAGATGTAGGAGGTGCTTCAAGCCACCACAGTTTGGAGTAGCAATACTGTTAATTATCCTCATACTCCTAATTGTACATAACAATCCACTGAGCAGAAAACGCCATGTCCATACTGACTGCTATACTGCTGTTGAGTTGTCAAAACTGATAAACAATAAACTTCTGTTTGATTAAAAAATGAAGTCTGATTGATACCGAGACATCGGGTCTTAGATGTAGAATGACTGCCGCAGGCCAGTCCTGTAGCATATTAGAGCCCTCTGGGTTTTCACTTGGAGCCACTTGTCAAGAGCCCGCTTCAAGAACAACACCTTGCCAAGATGGTGGTGTTATGATTTTGATAACTCGTATTAAGATCAAGCCCTTAGGCAAGAGAATGTGCAGTTGCATATTCTAAATATAGAAACACTACTATTGCTGCAAACATGAATTCTTTATAAAACAAAAAACATTAGAAATCAAGCACAATTTCAAAACTATCAATGTCATTCATGCAAACTTTGTAGGGTTCTTCTACTTCTTAACAAGTCGACATGTCAGTCAGTATTGGTGTGTTGCGTAGACGCATGCGTCAGCTACCGGAAACCCGTTCCTATATGTAAAATAACACTCACTCGTCCTCCACCAACACATCTCGGTCAAACCTCATTTGCAACACCTACTACCAATCACACAACAATTTCTCTAAATGGCTGAAGTGTTGGTCTAATCGAGGATAACCGCTTTTGCTAGTTACATTACACAATGGTTAATGTAAGATTTCGTTTAGAACATATGATGTCATCAGTTCATTGTTCATCAACCAATGAAATCCAAGAATGTATTCTTTTAATTAATAGGATCAACCATCATGTCAATCACCAAGTCATTAGCAACTCAGTCACGGCTAACTACAAAATACTTTCCATTGTCGACATGAAGTCCTGACTTTAGTAACATAAGTTCTGAGGGAAAGTTAGTGTTTTCACCCAGATTATTTCTTTTCATGACTTTCAACAAAACTATTAATTCTGGTGGACGGAGTGATTAACTAAGGTGTTGATGGTTGTTGGAAATATTAGTTTGATTGTTCCGTACACCGTAGAGAAGGTCCTACTACGAATCGCAAGGGTAACCCAATCTAAGGCTACCATGAGTGACACAGCAGATTTCTACAAACTCCACAGCAAGTACTGCAATACTAATGCCTTGAACACAAACCCCAAACTAGACGACTCTGGTTATCGAAATGGACCAAAAACCAACGATAGTCCAAAATCACCTAAACGCATTACAGGCAAGAATAAGTTTATGTCAAGTAATAGGATTGCCTTCAAAATGGCCGGACCCTGGCCTTGTACATCCGAAAAGCCGACAATCACTCAGTACTTAATGGCCGTGACATGGATTCCGTACCGGTGGTCGGGAATCCATGGAACATTATTCGAACATAATATACGGGTAGTAAGGACTGCGGTCAATCACACTAACAGGTTCTAATCAGAGGGATTTGATTCATTTATATTTAGGCATGCAAAGTAAAGGATCTCAAAAGGAGAAATTCTTTGGAAAGTCTTGGAGGAACCGATCCAAAGTGATTGCAAATGCTGGCAACTCGTTGTGGTCTCCCGATTCCAAGGTATAATTGATTGTTTTATTGTGGAAGTGTTTTCTAATAATTTCTCCTGTGGTCACCTGTGAAGACAGTTGTGTTGAAGAGTCTATAAGTAGATTTGAATAGCTGTATACATGTAAGTCAACTGTCGTGTTGTGATGTACAACATTCATTCCAGTCGTTTTTGGAGTAAGTGCATGTTCTATCAGCTCCTTCAACCCTACTGTCACCACTGGTTTATTCAACCTTCTATAAACACCAAAGTAATTGTCAAGTGTTAGGAGTTCGATAATGATGTTTGTAAACGGCACGGCCAGAAACGCTAATACAAATCTTACTGAAGGTCTGACCTTCGTTAAGTTATGAATGTTATCTGATTTGGCATTGACCGTATGAAGAATAAAGATATCGTACTAAGATTCTCTCAAGACATTAATTTATTAAAGCCAAAACAATTGAATCTGTGCTATTATGCGCTACAATGCGTCGGCAAAGATTAGATTCAGGCAGTTAACAGTTTGCATTTTCAATTACGCTAAGTGATAACCGATTTGTTATTTGCAGGAAAATTATTCGTGGAGTTCTGTCGGCGGTCGTCAAGTCTGTCTTACCACAATAGATATTAGTGATTTAACAGAACCAGAAAGACTGGCTCTACAACAAGTTGCTTTGACCAAACTACGCCAACTAAACCTACACAGTCACGTCACAATCCCTAAAAGTAAGAAAGAATACCGACAACATTCAAAGTGACATATTTCATTTTCTTTTCTTGTTCTTCCAAGCGTACGATTCTACTTCAGTACTTCCTGACACGAGCCTCTACTTGCTCACTCTATCAGTTGTTGTAATAGTTTGTAAAGTATGTTCACTGGAGATCATGGCGGGATTTCAACTTCTATATTTAGCCTGTGTTCATTACTGAACCGTCTTGTGTGTCTGTGTGTATAGAAATATTTGTTTAGATACATTATTAAACAACCTTGCTTGTCTAGTGCATGTCACGGTTCACGGGTCAACCATACTCTTGTGTTTTTTTTAAAGCGGACTGCATTTGCTAAGATCACAGCACTTTGAAATTATAATTTTTCATCTTCAGCTCTTAGTACTATCATCTATCCTCTCCTCCTTCTTATCTATCAATACTAACTCTGTACTTTCCCAAACATGTTCATTTTACAGCCTCTCGTTCAGACAAAAGAACCTCTTCATTAAAAAGAGCTTTGTCTTTGAAGAGTAGACTGGCCAGTGGAAACTCTGATAAACCTAATGGTAAGATTACCTTGTCTAAACTCATGCTAGAAATCAAAGATTAGCTATAGAATGATTGTCGTATATCAATATTATAGATACTGGTGTTTTTGCAATACCTCTATTGAAAGCAGTAGCACAAAGTAACCCAGAAATCACACACAAGAGAACAGACAAAGACAATGGGGAGAATCAAGGAGAATTCATTGACAATAACAATGTTGAGATTCCTAGAGCAAGAAGGCACTCTGCGTCAAGTCTTAACCAACAGTATCCAAGAGGAGATAAAAGCAATGAACACTCAAACCGTGAGCCTCCTGAATCCCCTACATGGAAGTCCAGACTAATAGATGCTTTAACACTGAATTCAACATCAGCATCAGCATCTTGCATTATAGAAAAACAAGCTACATTATCACCTCAACCACCTAGAGTACCTCCTATAGTAACACAAGCTATTGAGCATTTAGAAAATTATGGTAAGTTCACAGCTATTATTCCCTTTTTGTATATTTTTAGCATTAATAATTCCTTTTATTCCAATAAATGTTAAAAACATCTGCATTGTTACAAACTTTCTTACATTGGGTTACCTATTTTTGTGCTATGTCATGTAATGTAACGTATCTTTTGTCCAATTGGTTATCAAAAATACTTCAGAGAGCTGAACAGTGGAAAAGAATGAAAAATGAGTGATTGACAGGCAGGACAGAATCCTAAACAAGATATCGAGAGCTTTTGATTGTATATACCTTCATGTCTAGATATCAGTACAAGGAACTACTTTAATCCTAGATATTAAAACTACTTGAATATCAATCAGTATTCAAACAATTGAGAAAAACATAAATAAATACAAAGAGGAAAAGTTGCCCTTGACTTTTCAAAAATCCTCTTTGCATACCTCTATCAATGTTTAAATAAAAAGACTTACTTGAACTAAAAATAATGACTGCCAATCATTATTAACCAAGAAACATTTTGTAATGTTGGAACACTTGTCTTACTTGATGTAGTTTTAATAAGAACACATTCACATAATTTCTCTATCTTTTAGGTCTTAATGTTTTAGGGATCTTTAGAACAGGAGGATCAAAAAGGCGAATGAAACAGGTAACAGATATACATGGCATTCTTGAAAGGGATAAAATGGGTTGGAGTTAATGTGAAAAAATTCAATAGTGAATACGTTTTCCAAATTGGTGCTCTAAGAGTTTGTCATCAGATTCTTGGAATTGTTGGTGTCAATATATTGTCCAATAATTCCTGTCTCCAACAAAGAACAACAGTAACAAAGATATCCTACATCCCATTACAGCCAAGGTTATGCCATTATTATACCATTCCAATGATATTTGAAATATAATCATCACAAAAGATTAATAAAATTAAGTTGTTACATCCATTATATATTTATAGTTGTCAATCATTTAGCAATTATTGAATTTTATTTGTCATTTTGCAATTCAAAAAAGAATTTTTGCCTCTTTTCTTTATTTAAGTCAAATAATATGCTTAAAAATAGCTCTTTGACTAATACAATCCACTATTCATTAAGACATATTACATATTTCTTGATCTAATGTTTTTTTGAATCCTATGAATCTTTTCCCTTATTTTTAGATGAAAGAACAATTTGATTCCGGTGAAAAGAAAAAGTTTACAGCAGAAGATAATCCTCATGACGTAGCAGCATTATTCAAGGAATACTTCAGAGATTTACCTGAACCCTTACTTACTAGAGAACTGTATGCAGCATTCTTAGAAACCCAAGGTATAATTTACACTCATTAATATGAATGGCTGACATTGATCAGAGAAAATGTACTTGTTTTAACTTGGTAGGCATAAGAAATACCAGACAACAGAAAGTGCAAGCATTGATAAATAAATATTTTTCCTAATAAATACTTAATGTATCATTATCTTGGTTGATAGGAATAGATGACGTAAGCCTTCAGAAAACTGTTTTACAATTATTATGCTGTCTCCTGCCAACCCCTAATAGGGACACGCTTAAAGCTTTGCTAGAATTCCTATCTAAAGTGGACTTCTACTCTATGGACAGGGTGGATGAGAATGCAATTGAGGTGAGAACCTATTTAGCAATTTTTAGTCCTTAAGCATGAATCAGCTATTGACTCATAGGCCATGAGGCTGAGGGATTATTGTTTAAGTCAAATCCAACTAGTCGGTTAAAAATTTAAATACAATCTTGAATTAAAGTTAAATCCAATTTTCTAGCTTTCAAAGCTGGCACTTTTCGCAACTACTAGGCTATAACTTATAGCTTACCAGTAGCTCATCCAATCAGAATGCAGCATCGATAATAGACCACTGGCTGTCACATATATAATCAGTTTTATGATATTAGTTCAATTGACTGTCAGTTTGATAGTGCAAATTGTAGAAGCGGATTTGTTCATGACATTCAGCAGTTTTAGTTTGCATAGGGAAGATGTATAATTTAAAGCTAAGAGCAGCTTCTATTTGAAAAACGTTTCTGAAAAGTTCATGTAGTTTTAAATGATTGAAATAGTTTGATTCAAGTTTTCTTTTATAGCTAATAAATGAAAAAATATAGACTTGCACTTACTAGAGAAATTTCCAATGCTTGTTAAGCTTTGCTGTAGAGAAAACAATCGAAGAAGTTTGGACAGCAAGACAATACTGAAATCACTAGCTGTCGTCCGCCATTTTCGTCTTATACAGCCCAGATGGGGGGATGGGAACCCTGTGTCAAATGTCCGAAGATGGCACGATATTAGCACGATGATTTCCGAAAAACTTGATATTTTGATGTGGGAAATTCTGAAAAATAACGTAAAATAACTGGATCGTATTTTTTATTTCCTCCTAGATTCCTGGTAACAAGATGAACAGTCATAATCTTGCTACCCTTATTGGGCCTAATATTTTACACAAAGTAAGTAATGTTTTATATATTCCTTCATACATATTCTCATTAGAAGACAATGTGTGCCTTCAAATCATTACTCATCCAATATCATCTTTGTTTAGGTAAAGTCAGGTCATCACCAAGACTTTTTGGTTGAAGATCGTGCGAGAGCTGAAGAACGTAAAGAAGTAATAGCTGTCGTCGAGGAGTTAATATTGAATTGGAAGGAAATATTTGTGGTAAGTTGTTGAAGGAAAAATTGGGATGGGTTGGATGGGATTGGAGCAATTAGATTAATGGTATTATGCAATATCATTTTTACAGGTTTTAATTCATTTTTCCCCTTTGCTGTGTTAGATTTCTGCGGATCTTTACAACGAAGTTTATCTGTATCTCCTGGAAAATGAACCGGAAATCCTCGATTATTTGTTACGAAAAAAGACGCCAACAAGAATGAGGTATCTACAAACTATTTTTTTGTTTTGATCGTAAATCGGTTCCGCCTTTTGACGTACTTACTTTGATTACAGCGTGAGCCCAGACGATATCCTAGAATTCAAGGTTCCTGCCACCACGAACAAACAAGAAACACCACAACATAGATGTCGATGTCGATCAACTGGCGAATCGGAAAAAATGACAGGCGTTTTTCGTACGGCCAGCGCACCCAACACGCGCCCACCCCCTGATTATCATCAACATCGACACAACCAAGGTTACACAGTTAGATCATCTCACGTGACTCCTGTTCGTAGCCGTTCGTTAAATCAAGAGGAAGGAAATGTTTTTAAAGGGAGGAAGATTGTGCGCCAGTTATCGTCACCTGAAAATACCCATCCTCACCCTCCTGCAAGCAGTAGAAGTAGACAAAGAACTCCACCCCTCCACCCACGGGGAAATCATCGGCTGGGAAGTAGTTGCAGCGGACCTCCGTCACCAGCATTGTCTTCATCTTATTCTCATTCTTCATATTCAACACCATTGTCATCTCCTCCATCAACTCCTTACTTCTCCGCAGAATCGTCGTGTTCATCGCCTGTTACCGTGTCGTATCTTGGTAGCGAAGGACCGATTGTCACAGAACTTGCAGAACTGCTCAACGAAGTAGAATCAGATTTAGCGAAAGAGCGCGCACTTGGACATTTTAATGCTGATGGGAACATGGACTTAGAAAACGATATTCCTGATTGGCAATTATCCCGATGGATACAGTGGGAAAGTATCACTCAACGAAGGAGTCAGAGTAAAAGAAACGCTTTGGAACAAGAAACTTTAGTTTAATTGTGTTAGTCACTAAGAAACTATAAACTTATGTGTGACAAAACAATAATTGTTGCGCAACAATAGAACATTATTGCGCAATGATTTCGTGTAGTTAGATAGCAGTTGCTGTCACAATTTTGTTCATTGAGGGTGATTATAATTGATAATTATCATCGAATGCGCAACGTTAAGAAGTAAGCTGAGGTAGAGTAATCAGAAGATATTCAGCCTCTGAATCCGCTACGATTTCAGTCGTAGTATATTTTCAATGATTTTCAAATCCTTAGACGATGTAGTAAGTGGACGATGTCATATTATCATAGATGATTGACAGATTTTTCTGTTTTTATTTTAAGAGAACACAAATTGAACAATATCTCGGTATGCTTCGTGCGCTACCTTACATTTTTATTCAGTTAACATCAGCTGTGCATATCAAGTGGACAGTTTTTGATATTAAGATAATAGTTGAAAGATAGATAAAGTAGCAATAGTCCTTCTCGGCATCGCCTGAAGGCTTGATAGACATGCGCACTCTATTTAAACACATTTTGCAGTCAATTTAGACGGAAAATATTACGATAAGTACAGTCTACACTGTGTGTAGGAAAACTCTGTAACGCCTTGTGAGGCGAACAAAATTTAGATAAGATGCACATACTCTTATTAACTTTGTACATATATTGAGCATATGTTCATACCGCATATGGAGCTGAACTTTTATACAATGATTATTATTATCACCATTGCGAGGCTCTTATTGACTCTGTACAAAAGTAAAGCGACTTTTATTTCATCTTCTTGGCCTTGCATTTTTATTATATTTATTAGTAAACCTGTTGATACACTAACACTGAATATAATTTTATACATTTATCGTATTGTATCTATATTATATATTTACAACTACCACTCCCCATAATGGCCCTTCCGTGAGGTTCCCTCAACACGCACTACCACTATATTCTATACTTTACAACATACAACACTGTATGTTGCTTTTTAGGGGAGGAAACCGGAGATCCCGGAGAAAACGTCGTCTCGTGGCAAGGGAGAGAACAACACAACAAACAAACTCAACTCACATATGATCCAGTCTGAGCCAGGGCTCGAACCCGGACCACAGTGGTGAGAGGGCAAGCGGTAAACCACTACGCCACCCATGCCGCCGAATTATCATTTTATTGGAGAAGGAATGGATCCAAATCTCGAAAATGGGGTCACAACGGCATACGTAATAGCTAGGGAATGAATAAGCTTTATTTAAGGAGAAAAATATTACAATAAAGTTTTGTATAATTTTATAAGCGGGAAATCCATGGTACCCTGATGTGAGCCAGTGATGCAATATAACTGTTGGGGTTCCTGTGGATGCCGAGTAACCAACCCTTAATTGGATAGCGTGGTTACCTAGGTAGTTCCATGTGCTTTGTAGATCTTTGTATTCAGGGGTTTGTTTTCATATTTATTTGAGGTTCTCTCGATCACACTAGATCTTTTCCTTGCTTGATAGTTGATCATGAGTTTCCGTGGTCGTGGTGGAGGTGGTGGTGGATTCAGAGGCCGTGGTGGTGGTCGTGGTGGAGGTGGATTCAGAGGCCGTGGTGGCGGTAGAGGTGGCGGTCACTACGATCAGGGACCACCTGAATCAGTCGTAGGTGAGTCAGCAAACTGGACCTTATTATCTGCACCAAGTAAAATTACTGTATCATATGGGACTACATCATTAGATTATTCCATGATGTGTCTGATCTAAACTTATTCAAAACTATTGTAGCAATAATAAACTAGATTGTTTTCTACTCTTTGCTACTCAGAGCTTGGACTCGTCAAGCATCAATGTGAGGAAGATCTTGTATGTTCATGCACCAATGAGAAAATACCATATTTTAATGCGCCAGTGTACCTGGAGAATAAGTCCCAGATTGGAAAAGTAGATGATATATTTGGACCAATCAATGATTTTGTATCCTTTGATGTCTGTGCATTAACATGTTATAACAGTGGTATATCATATAAACAATGAATACATTATTTTTTCTAATGATGAAGAGTATTGTTAATCCCATATTGCAGATACTTTTTTATTATGGACTGCCTGTGTTAACTGCATTAACCAGGCTTGTTTATCTTTTTTAATGTGACTGTGATGTGATGTAATCTCCATACAGATTCCCCATTCAGCGGGTTTATATCTCATATTGTTAGCTTTGTTGTATCCTCTAATTAGGTCAATAATAATCTTTTTTTGCACATTATGTCATCACGGCCATGTTAGTGTCGTTTAAAAAAGAATTTCTCATTAGCATCATTGTTAATCGCACCAAGATTGCTACATGTTTTTGTCCTTTGACTCTCCTGGTAATGCTTGACATCCATCAATAACCAAATCTTTGGTTAAGTCTCCCAAAAAGATTTGCATTGTACTCCCTAGTGCTCTGCTTGACAACAGACAGGTTTTTGCTGGTTCTTTGATCTACACTGTGTAGACTATGACCCACTGCAGAGAGTAGAGTGGTGCATAGATTGTCATTATTAATAAAATGAAGGCAGATATGTGTATAGTACTGTTATTCCATATCAAGACATTATTGATATCCTGAAACACCCTCAATTATTGCTTGATACTAAAAAATTATTTCACTATTTTTCTTGACATTCCATCAGTTCTTTTCTGTAAAGGTATCAGACAATATGAAGGCTTCTTCATTTAAAAAAGGACAAAGAGTAAGAAGCACTTGTCTACTTGATTTTAGAACTAAACTGGACTAAAGAGATAGTACTGTATCTGAAAAGAATAAAGAAGATAATTCAATTAATCTATTTTTTTCCAGTTTTTCATTGATCCATACAAGCTTCTCCCACTTCAAAGGTTTCTACCAACACCATCAGGTGAGATGCATACAGTTTTCAGTTGCAAAGTGGTATTTCATTACTCCCATTTCCTTGTGATGGTATCCCCAGACATGTGGAGTTAAGGCTCCAATCTATTATATTTCTAATGGTCTGGATCAGGTTTTTTATTGAAACCAAAATCTAGAAAGTGTAATGTTTCCATGTTATTAAATTTTTAATTTTGTCTTAGGTGGAGTACAAAAGCGTGGAGGAGGAAGAGGTGGCGGAAGAGGTGGTGGAAGAGGCGGTGGAAGAGGAAGAGGAGGAGGAAGGGGAGGAGGGAGAGGTGGTGGTCGAGGTGGAGGTATGAACTGTACTTATTTATGGATATTGGTCTTTTTATCATGTTTTCCTAAATCAACAATTGATATGGATGTATTATGTTAATGTGTTATAGGTTTTCGTGGTGGTGGAGGAGGACGTGGAGGGAGAGGAGGTGGTGGATTTAGAGGTAAATATATATATTTCATAATCCCATTTTGATTTTCTACATAAATTTATGTTTCATATTTTGTAATTTTTTTAGGCCGTGGAAGATACTAATACATACATTGCAAAGATTTTCAATATAGTCCATACAAGCTGCCATCAGACCAGATACATTCATTAGGTCTCAAGTAAGAGACTCTTAGGAGATACAACAGAATCATCTTCAAACAAGACAACACTATTCAGTCTGTATGAAGCAAGACTCCATGCTGAAAAGTCATTTGGTTTGCTATACATGGATAATAAACATACATGATTGGTGATATGATTGTTCAAGATAGTTCACAAAGAAATGTGAGCAATCTCTTGGGTTCACTACATCCAACCATAAGACACTACTTCTTTGTCTGAAGTCATTTTAAGCTTGGCTTAGCATTTTCTACCCTGGTTTTCAAAGGTTCTTTTTCTCCTGTGCCAAGGGTTACAAGAGAAGCATTAAAACAAGACAGCCTTTGTAACCCAGAGTTAAAGTTTCATAGTCAAGCTAAAGAGATTTGAGTATCTACTATATAAATAGTTTTCCTGGCCTGTCTTAATTATACTAATGAGATTTGTAGAACAATATATATATTGTTTTTAGTACAGTTATTTCTTACGACTAAAAATGCATTAAGCTGATCTTGAAATAATATTTTTAATGAACATTTTTGTCTAAAGCAAAATCAGTATGTGTAAGTAATAACATTTTTCAAAAATTAAAAATTCTTTGTTCTCTAAATCGAGTATTTTCACTTGAAAAGCTAAAACTACTGAATATGACCAAGTGACAAGGGATATGCATGAGTGGATTTCCCTGTCCTTCTGTCACAGTTCAGGTTCTTTTCCAGTATTCCTTGCCTTTTCCATCCTTTCTTTCTGTAGAGTATGGTTTGTTTAGTGATCTAGCCTCGTGGTGTAAGTGGTTATTCTGTAAGTCTCGCCATTGATGTAATGGTTCTGGTTTCGGTGGGATAAGGTTGCGGTAACGATCTGACTTGGAAGATACTTGCTGTGAAGCTTGGCGTGAGCCTGTCGTACGAGAACCCTCGCGTGTCCCCATACGAGATTCTAGGCTTCCATTACGCGTTTCTAGGCGTCTTTCGTTTTCTTGTGCTTCCTAAAGAGAGAAATACAATTAACTTGTGGACGCATACCATCTATATCAAGCCCTTTAACCTTTAAGACTGTAATACTACACCAGGTCCTCAAATCATGGCTGCCATAGTCTCTGAGAGAAAAAACATGGCATAAATCATGATTTGATGCACAGTGATAATGGTAATATTGAATCAATATCATCACTGAATTGCTTGACCATCGTTCCTGGCTGTTTGCAAAGGAACTCTTGTTAATATAGTTGAACAATATTTTATTAGATTATATAAGAACAAAGGTTTACATAGAGTAAATACAGGATTAAGGCTCTATCTCTAAACGCTATCTTAAATAACTACATTTCTTTTTCATGTTTCAACTTGTCGAACGATTATCCTACCCTTTTCCTTGCAAGGTTCTCCAATGCCTCGTGTTTTCTGTCAATGATCCTTTGCTTTCTAAGCGCCTCCATGTGATACGGGAAGTCGGTCATTGTGAAGGGATTTTGCAGCTCGGCCTAGTTTTCAGCAGATTTACCTTTATATAACCGTATCCTGCGGCGCGGCGCTGAAAGTGTTGCGCTTTAAACCTGCTCCAAACCTCTTTGACCAGGCAAAAAAGCCAACTAAGACTAACTCTCGTCTTCTGCGTCTCTTCGTTGCATGAGAAGCAGCTGTAACGATTTGTTACCATGACAAAGATTTTACAGACGTAATTAACGTTAAAAGAGGCTTTGTTAGGATATAAGTGATAATGATTCCCTTAATAAGAACAAACACTCACAAAAACAAAGTGTGTGCAAATCTATGCAGTGTTGGAAAAACTAAAATTATTGAGACAAATGATGTATTTATTCTGACTTGTACTGAGACATTCGATTTATCTACGCAAACTTTTCTAACATTATAACCTATCTTGACCTATCTCTTTTATCACTGAACTTTCCATACCCAGCATTTAAACCATAACCAGATTCACAGTTCGCTGTTTCGGATGAAGTTAGTGAATAATAATACTAGACGGTTAAGGCGGTTATTGTCAGGCGCCATTTGTGGTAGGAAAATACTTGGGCTTTGAAGCGACTGGGTCCTGCTGACCCATTTCAGTGGGATAAGCAACTCATAAATGACCCGTTGAAGACCTCATGACTCTTACGTTTTCCCCATCCACCCAATCGCTTTACCCAGTCCAGTTCTTGCGCAACATGCAAACGAACACTGACTCAGTTTCCCATTAATTCGTCTGGTCAAGGGCGCGAAACTTACGGCAAAACATGCCGTGCCGTGCATGAGAATCCTAGCTGGTCTCGCTCGCTGTGATTAGATCAACGGAAGTCAATATATACGTGAGTCGCTCTTTTTACACTCGAATAAAATGACTATAGCTTCCTTTATTAATCTAGAATGAAGTAGGTCTTTTGGAGACAATGCGCACTAGAGAGGGATTAAAGGCTCGATGACAAAGAAATTTTCTCTGCAACTTGTTGCGACACAAGAAACAATTGCTTTTACTTCTTGCAACACTGAATTTCCGCAACTTGTGTCGTAATTTCTTTCAAATTGCGCTGTAGATTACAGGCTGCAATGATTCATTCAGCTTGTGTCGTAACGTTGTTACAAGACAAGTTACAGAGAAATTGCTCCTTGTATTCGCGCCCCATGGCGCGACCTGCTTCTTCCACATGCAAGTCCTATTATTGATGTGCTAAGTCTACGTTTCTATGAGGTAAAGGAACAAGATTTTTGTCATGACGGATTCTAAAGCGATTATTCAACCATCGATCTTGATATTGTTCAGATCTTGAGGATGAGCGCTCTCCTAGAGTTGGTTGTCCAATGCGTTGATATCCCAGTACAGTAGCAGTCGATGGCTTAGCGCCATGTTGAGAAACAATATTAGCACGTGACTGGGGGACTGTTGTTGTCATGCGTGTTGCTGGTCTAGCGCCTGATCTTGTCTCTTGTCTTTGAGAAGCCTTCACCTAAAGTAATCAAAATATGAAAGATATTTATATGCTGAATTCAGTACTCAGGCATTTTTAAATACTAAAGATTATAACTATAGTAAGTACGTCATGTCAAGGAGGTTGTGTATGGAAAATTATGAGCTCAATACTTTGAAGTAGATAAGCTAGCTTTCATAAACTTATTTCTTCTTGTTTTACTTCTGTTGTTTATTGGCATGGTCAGTTTACTAATGCAATCTAATATCATAAGCTACAGTACATCTAGACCTGTTGCGCTTCCATTGGGTCCTCACTGAGGATATTCATTGTTACCGTTTACGAAGAGGGCCCTTGAAGCACGCAAGTTCCGACTAGGACAGGAAGAGAGGGAACGCAACTGCAAATTACTGATCAAAGATTTCTTACCTGAGAAGGCCCAGTTTTCTCTTCTGCAGCTTTCTTTTTATCAATAGTTCGTTGCTGCCTTTGTGCTTCAAGGTGGAATCCCATATGATACATATTCATTTGATAAATACTGACAGTTTGACTTACTGATCTTGATTTGGGCCAGATCAGTTCTCCAAGTTTATTGCCCCATCCAGTGTTTATTCGCGGTACTGATCGATCTTTACTGATTGGTATGTACTAGGGAGTGTTCATTTTGTGTGTGGCAGTCATGCAGTTGCTATGTGATTAAGAAATCGTTCAAGCGTTTATTAGTTTATTTGTTTTCACATTATGCAGGCGTGTTCATGACTGATGGTGTTACTACTAAGCCAGTTAATGGTCATGAATACCCGCCATAACTGCGCCATTTTAATGGCAAATTATCTGCTCTGAAGCGTGCGCACCTCTGATTTCAGTATTGCGAAGTTTCTCTTCCAAGAGGAACACACATTTTCTTGACAAGCCAATGTTTGATTTTTATCATCGTACGACTTGATGCTTCATTTAATTCAATACAGTTGATTATCGTGGTTTTAAGTCTCTCTAATTGGAACCAAAAGGCTTAAAACCAGTAGAGCTGTTTGTTTGCTTATCCAATCCAATACCATTGAAAATCCATCAGTCCATTATCACAATCCCATGATATTAGCAAGAGACTATTAATAATGGTAATTGAACTGAGTGGAGTGCAATTTGGTCTGAAATCAAACGCGCGATTACAAAATCGCACGACCGCGTAGCGGGAGTGCGATTTGTAATTGCAAGTTTGATTTCAGAACAAAATTGCACGACACGAAGTTCAATTGCCACTTTATTATATCCATTTTGAAATCTTTTTGAAAAAGACGTTTTTTCTAGTTAAACCGACATGACTTACAATCTACAAGCAGTCGATTCAAACATGCTGTCAAGTGAACTTGTTTATCATACTGATCGAGCACACGAGCAACGATACTCATTTTGAAAACCAACACTTTCAATCCAAAACTAAAATGTATTTATGTAGGACCAAAAGGCATTACATGCATGTATTAAGAATCATTTACTTACATTAACTAGCAAGACAATCCTGTCCAAAAGCTCACTGCTTGTATTTTACGATTTCTGTTCAACATGTTATGATCAAACTTGTGCCAGGTGCCGAGAAAACAACAAAAATCAAAGGTTGTTTAGTCCTTCGGTTGTCCTTAAGAAGTCACGTAGCTCGGCAAAATTCTTCTTCTTAAGAAATATTTCTTTTAATGACTGTATTTTCGATGTGTTTTATGCTTTAAAGATTGAAAAGGAAAACACTTTCCACGATCAATCGCCAAGAAGTCACATTCAAAAGATGCTGATTGTATTTTTCCCACTGCTTTTCGCTGTAATATCTTCACCTTACTTAAGCAGTTACTTTACAAAGATGCTTTTGACAATTTTAAGTGCTCAGTTGGTCTTTTTAAGTCCTTTTTACGGCTTCTTAAGTTTTCTTAACGACTTTTTACGGTAAAATCGTTCTTCGGAAAATTGTTTTGAGCCGTGGCTGTTTTTTTTTTTTTTTTTTTTTTCGCAAGAAGCGGCGAGCTCAACACTCAAATGGATTCCTTAATATAATTGGCTAGAAAATGACATGTCTCTCTTGTGATTGGTTCATATCAGATGATGTGCAAAATCGTGCAATTTAGAGCTCAAAATCGTGCGATTTAGGCTGAAATCACTGCTGCAGGGAACCAATCAGATTGCAGGATTTGGTAGTGATTTCAAAATGGATGTAATAAAAATGAGAATTCCCTCAGGAACTGAATGTCATTTACACATTACCACTCTATACATGTTGAGGCTTTGTGGGTCAGTACAACACCACGTACAGGTTACTGAGTACCAGTTGTCAAGGACGTCAAAAACAGAGCTTGGATCGTGGGTTCAAAGAAAAAGAGCAAAGATGTCGCACATCGCGTATCACGCGGAAGCTCAAAGAAAGCAGCGCATCATCGAAAGGAAGCATGCTGCTTTGGCCAAACTAGCCATGGAACAGGTCAGTATATAATAATATTGAGATGTAACATAAAACAAACAACAAATAAAAAGATCTGTTGACAAAATATATGTCGATTTGGCTTGAAATCGTGGAATTTGTGTTTGAGGATCAGTACATGCTGATCTACCGTAGATGACATCAGTGTCTACTGAACAGCGAATGCGGATGAAGTCCGCCATCATTCAAAACAATATAAGTGGTCAGTAATCGGAATACCAGTAGCTGATTAATACATTTGAAATAAAATCAAGCAAAAAAAATCTTGATCAAGCCACTGTTTATGTTAATGGACGGGTAGTATTTAATATTCTAACCAGCGAGTACACAACAAACACTCAACTTCACCTTGCGTTTTGCACACAAAAGAAGAAAAACCATAAACAAATGTTAAAAAACCTTTGTACGTTCTTTTTGTCAGTTATGAATGACCTGTTCAGTTGTATTGAACTTTAATCTTAAAATCGATTCTTTTTCTTATCATTATTTTCTGTTCCCCTGACTTTTCTGACAAATAAAATTACCTTTATTTCAATAAATTACTGATAAAAAATAAGTTTAAAATAATTTTACTAGGAGTTGAAGAAAAACTTAATATCTGTTCAACACTGAGAAATATCTTTGGGTTTTTCGTTCAATTTTGCCGTGCTTAAATTAAACATTAGTTACTATGGAAACTGTTCATTAGATAGTAGACATTTTCATGGGTTTCCTGTGTCGAGGTCAGAGGAAACCCTTACCCATGGATCTATGCGGTCATCTGCATGGATACCAGAGCATCGAAAAGTTATCGTAATAGTTGAGTCTATTATTCTTTAGAAAGAAGGCATTTTATTATCATGGCGTTTGCCTATCACATGGAGGCACTGAGAAAACAGAGAATAATGGATCGTAAACATGCTTCTTTAGCTAGAATAGCAATTCTACAGGTAAAGACGAGAAGATGTTAGAAGTTTTATGCAAGCGTCAACTATGTATGGTATATTGGTCTGTTTACACTTTGCTGCTGTTCTTTATTAGACATTTAACAGATTATTTTATAGTCAGGCCTCACCGTACCAAAATTATAGGCCCAATCTGAAGAGATTTTGGTGTTTTTGTCTTGAAAATCGAGCTGTGTTATTCGTATGTCATTCAGAATGTGAGATAGCATGCCACAACACACGCAATGCACTCAAATGGCTCTGGTGTTAATCATGTTACTAATACAATGAAACTTTTAAATATTTTTAAATCCATAATTATTATGTATAATACACATACTAAGAAACTCGAATAATAATACAAAGTAAGCATAAAGTAGGAATGAGAAGAATATATTTCTCTTTTCTTTTCGTAGATTAAATTTCTTTATCAATTTGTAAAAGGATGACAAAGAATGGCACATCACAAGATGCTACGCACGCGCACATTTTCCTGAGTTATCAAATACTTTGTGCCATTTTCTTGAGTGTTTTACGACAGTCAGTCAAGGTTTTGGGATGATAAGTCAACAGTAGTTCAGTTTTTTTATGGAATTTACTTTGGCATTGATATATTTTTTTGTCAGGTGTCATCTTCTATCTAAAATAATATTCTTGCTTACATATTACCTCAAAAGACAATGTTATTATTCACATTGAGAATATTATATGTTTATTATTGCTGTCTCCTGTGGCTGATTGGAAAGCAAACAATGGCAAAATGAAATCGTTCGTTAATTACGTTTTCAATAATATTTTTTCTTTTGAATAAAATATCAAAAACATGTATGAAATTCATTTCAAGCTGGGATTTTTTTTGTCTTTTTATATACTTTCATTTGTTCTGTCAATTCAAATTGTTTTTTGTTTCAGGCTGAAGCGGAAAGAAAACAAAAAGAAGAAGAAGTACGCAGAAGGCGCATTAAGTATGAACAGGAAGAAGCAAAGTCTAAAGAAAGAGAAACATATCTGAACAGTATGGGTCGCACAAGCAAGAGCAAGCAAGGAGTTATTAATGCTAATTATACTAGTATGCTGGAAGACCAAAAGATAAGAATAGCACAGAATGATTTAAAACACCAAGAAAAGGTTTTACGTGATCACTGCTTAGTAATGGGCCATGTGAATGAGTACTTTGTGGCATAAGGTGTTATAACCATATCTGTAAAATATCATATCATATTTCACTGTAACTGCAAAGGTATCATCCATTTGTTTTCATAGGCTTAGATTTGATTTTTTTTATTAATGATAATAAAAAGTATGAAGCAATATTACTTGTATTATATAATATTGACCTGGTTTTGCTCTGTGGCATGTTCTCATTTTCTGTCTAATGTGTTCTTTTGGGTGTGGTCATTATGGCCCCCTCTCCCTATCAGTGTGCACTTGTGACAAGATAAGCCATGCTTGATTGGTTAGAAAGTAATCAGTGCATCCGGGGGGGGGGGGTACTCCCATATATAGACTATACAGGGATGATCCGCTGAACAGGGTATGGTTTTTTGAGCTTCTCATCATAAAAAGGGTATGCAATTTCACTCAAGTTGCATGTTCTTCCTGAGTTTCCTGTAATATTCAGGGATTGTACTTTCATACTGACCTATGGTTATTATGGTCGTAAAACAATAATATGCGAGAGGACATGATAATTGAAACAGGAACTCAGTGCAATAATTTATATTCCACAAATTTGAGGGTTTTTTAAAATCATAAACAGCTGGGTACCCCTTTCAGAATCCCAGCAGAACACCCAGACCCAAATTCTGGAGGCAGTGCATGTCCTGCTTAATATGGAAGAGTTGCCCAAACTGTACTGTGTCAGTACTAGTGCGTATACACATGACTCACAAAGTAAGTCATGTTTTGAAATGAGTAAAAAAAATCAAATATGAAAGATTCACTTTGATGCAGGTGTTTTTGATCTGTCTTCAAAATTAGCATTCTACTATTATATAGGGACCATCCGACAGTATTGTTTAGTGTTGAGTATTTGATACCTCAAACGGCAATTTAAAGTAGGGCCATGAAATGGCTTCCTGAACACCTGACTGTTACAATACACTTAGAGTATTAAAATGACGCCAATTAGATGTCATAATGTTGCCAAGGTGATGGAGTCAAGCAGAAGCTTGCCAGTGCTACGATATTAGGGGTCACGTAGTGATTATGGCGGAAAAAACCAGATCAAAATCAAGACAAAATCAAGAAGAAATAACTAAAGAACAACAGGAAAATGTTCTTGAGCTGAATATTGTATACAGAGGCAAAGAATTTCCCTTAAGTTTTTCTGCTGATGCGGACAAACAAACAATTTGTAAAGAAATCAAAAGACAGACTGGTGTTAAAGGAGCATTCTACTTACATTACGGTGACAGTTGTAACAACTATTTGCACTCTTCCAGCCTTACTTTAGCAAACATTTCCAAGCTCTCTGGAAGCTCTTTGGAAGTACGAGGAGGCGATTGTGAGTACCAATCTGATGAAATGTTTGCATATTATTTAATAGAATAGCTTACATTCCGGCGTAAAATTAATCAATGGGTCGCTGCTATGTTGACACTTTCCTGGGATAATAGTTGGCGGGAGACTTAAAGTGTTTTAAAATTTTCTAAGGATTTGAGCTTTATTTATACGAATTTACTCTCGCAACGACTACTGAACACGAAAAGCAAAGATTATGGATCATCGAAGTATTTTCATTGTCGTCAGGTCCCTCAGCGACAAATACTTTTCACGTCCATTCACTTGGGATCCAAAGTCTGAGGGGAGTCACATCCCAGGTCATGATCAATTATTAACAAGGTACTTAATCATTGATCTGTTACTTCACCTAGAACAACAAAATGAATAGGACACAAGTGATGGTTTTCCCCCCAATAACCTTTAGAATAATTATTGTAACCTAGACCACAGCAGGGAGTGGAGGGCTTGGACTCAAGGGTTCCCTCCCAAATATTTCTATCTTCATTCTGTTCCCTTCCTTTCTTTCATTTGACATTTTTCCATTTTCACAGGGATCAACAAAGGAGGAGACTCCATATGGTACTACTTCAGTCAAACACTGAAACCCAATGTACAAGAGAGACTAACAAGACAGCAGTTGGTGCCATTTGATAACCCTCCTTCACACAACATATGGCTCTTAAAATAGCACTTGGAACGGCCAATAACACAAGCATAAATGAATCCATGGGATCTTAATTATTGTATCTTTAGAAAGAAAAATTAGAAAATTATGCATTTGGGTCACAGTACATGTGACCCCTTACAACAAGCATTTGGTACACAGAAGCATTAGTATAAGATTCTTCATATGACATGCACAAAACTTCAGAATCCTTCTCAAACTTTAAAGAAAGACTACCAGCAATGATTGCAGATTGCATAAGATAGAAGTACTTGATGTGGCAATGTGAGATACATCTTGTTGGTGAGTCAGTCTAACTGCACCAGTGGTTATCAGTCTTTTTTAATTTTGAAAGAGAGAGCTCAGAATCAAATGGAAAAATGAGAATTTGAACTCATCAAACAAAACTTGTTCAATTTCTGGAAGAAAAATAATTATTCATTAAAATTATGAATAAAATGGTTTGTATTGAAGTTGAAGAGTAACCTATTATGAGATTAGAAATTCCGACTAGTCAATGAAAGACAGTTTTAATTAACACTGATTGACTTCAGAGTGATTTCACTTAATCCTAACTCATTAATGATTCATGAGGGAAACACAATAGAAATCATGACCGTGAAGGAGGTTTTATATCTGATATAGATTTGTATTCATTTGCATAAACTTTAACTTGGATTTTCTCTATCAAACTTGGTTCATTTCGTAAAGAATTCGGTACAATATGAGAACTTACATCATGAGTTTTTTAAGCTGTTCAATAAACTTGCAGATCGTGTTTTATCTGGTATAAAACCACTCGGCTACGCTGATAAAACACTCCTGCTCGTTTATTAAACATTACTAAGACCATTCAAAAGAGGTGACTATGGTAGTTTAGCACTTTTTTTACAGGGACAGGTAAAGTAGAGTACACACAAGTCTGTCATACCATGAATTCTGAATATAATCAAGAATACAAATACTTTGATCTTAAAATGAAACAGTCTTTTATTTGTTTTGAGTTAAGAAATCACATAGCTGGTGGTCAGTATTCAATAAGGTTAGAATAGTTAATAGATTAGTTCTGGTATTGTTCACACCTATAGTTCCTGAAGATATTTATTTTCTCCAAGAGTTTAGCTGCCAGAGTAGACTTGCCCTGAGTTAACCTCTCTCTTATCCCATGGGAGTTTCTATTTCATAGAGTTATACAGAATAAGGCAGACTTTGGGAATGTTCAGATTTGGTACATCTAAAGTTTGCAGTTCTGAGCAAGCTCTAAACTCAACTCAATAACCTCTGACATGCTGGAATATTTCTCAAGATCACCGATTGACTTGAATCATCTTGTGTTAATTCTAATTGCTAGATTTTGAACAGGTTTACAAACACAGAAAAGAAAATGCTTTAAAAGTTTACCATCCCAGCGATGGGTGAATATAATATAATGTACAGTAATGATATATTATTAAATTCTTGTTTTGGTAAAGTA
The DNA here is from genome assembly GCA_011057435.1 of Actinia equina. Taxonomy (NCBI): domain Eukaryota; kingdom Metazoa; phylum Cnidaria; class Anthozoa; order Actiniaria; family Actiniidae; genus Actinia; species Actinia equina. Next base: position 98,744 of record WHPX01001457.1, read on the forward strand.
ATAGTATGTTGTTTTATGATATTCCTTTTTTAGTGATATATGTCCGTAACAACAAGCATCACCATCGCAATCTATGGGAATATATGAGTATATATGCATTCCCATTTACAGCCGTTACACCGCCAGAATTCTAACGTTATTAATATCAATGATTTGTTTCCAAGGTAACAGCTAGGTCTCTCATCATTGACTTCTTTAATAGTTTATCCTCCAAATATAAATGCATGCTCGATGCATGATTTAAGTGGAGAAGCATGATCATTCATGCTGTACATGGTCTTATGACTCCAGGTATAAGCAACACCTTCTTTTTATAAATTATTATGGGTTGAAAACAAATTGCATTAGAATATGGATATTTTGCATGCACACACTACATGGCATAACATTTTTCAACATTTCGAGAATTGAAACCCCTCTTAGAAATGCTTTCTAGCCCACTTGAGGCATGGTATACACTTCTATACAGCACATTTTAAAAACCTTTAAAACAGCCCTTTACTCAGCTCTATTATCCTGGCAGCATGTGAGTCAAGGAAAAAAATAATATATAATAGGATGGTGCTTGTTGAAGCAATAACAAAAAGGTAATAAATGCTAATGACCACATATTTATATACTGGTATACTGTACAATTACTTGCTTCGGAATGTACATTTTTCTATCTAATATCTACAAAGTGGAAAGTATTTATCCACCCCTTGAAATTCTGATGGCCATAGTTAGGCTGTCATCATGTCGAGAATGTTTAATGTATCAAGTACCACAGCAACCCTAGAAAATAAACACATTAACAATGTTTTTAGTATAGATGCTACTATTAATGTATCTATAATACTACTATGTGTCTATATGTGCATTACACATGCCTGTTTCCATAGAGATAAATGACACAATGATACTGATCATACTCAGTGTTGAGGTGATACCACTGATGATAATGATGATGATAATGACAATCTTGCTGGGCAAAATGTCTTAGGAGAACTAAAGTGCTTATCCTGGATCTTGCAAAGCAAGCAACACCCAGCTTATACCAAACGTCTTGATTGAATTATTGATATATCTAATCCTTTGAAAGCACATACTACAAAGTTGAGAGAGAATTTAAAAAAATAATCTTGAATATTAACCTCTGGTATCACATATATTTTCCAGATATCTGTTAGTATAGGTAACAGGACTAGATGCTGTCTAATTTGGAAATAATTGGATGAAAAAAATTCTGAGGACTGACAAAATTGGAAGAGGCTGATAGACCGAGTCCAATTTGACAGTCAGAGGAATTTTTTGAATTCAATTATTTCCAAATTGGACAAACATGTAGTCCTATTGCAGATTAATTATATCATCTCAAACTATACAAGACTGATTCCATAGGTCATACTTTTCCCTCGAAATAGGGCAAATGGAAAGGATCCAAATTAATCTTTAATTTGTACAGGAAAAAGAGTGATGATACAATGATATTAATGATGTAGTAATCTATCAATAATCTTCTACCTAACAGTTTGATCTAACTAGAATTTTTATTATGCAATTCTAATGGCATTATCTTATAAAAAGTTCTATTACAAGCTGTTCTGTTTACCATGAAGTGCAGCAGACTACTGCTTTATATTATGTTAATACTGCTTTTTGACACTAATGTTAATACCTATTATATTTGCTGTTAACACTGTCATTACCTACAGGCTACAGTTTCTTTTTGTGCTGTGGTCTTCCACCAAGTTACCATGTAAACTACTGCTACATCTTCAGATATATTTTTCCACTGTCCGTGTAGTTGTTTCACTATGACACTGCTGCTGCTATTGTCTTCACCACTCACAACAGTTTTACTTCCAACCGTTTCCTTTTACATTAGTTCTACATTAACTATGTGCTGTTCTGTAAATTGTATATTAGCCTTTGTAGCATATGGGTGCAATGGTGCCGTCATGTGGTGTAATGAGTGTATACCATTGTGTATATACTGATCTGTAAACTTCATATTACTCCTTGTAGCATATGGGTGCAGTGGTGCCATCATGTGGTGTAATGAGTGTATACCATTGTGTATATACTGATCTGTAAACTTCATATTACTCCTTGTAGCATATGGGTGCAGTGGTGCCATCATGTGGTGTAATGAGTGTATACCATTGTGCATATACTGATCTGTAAACTTCATATTACTCCTTGTAGCATATGGGTGCAATGGTGCCATCCTGTTGTGTAATGAGTGTATACCATTGTGCATATACTGATCTGTAAACCTTGTACTAGTCCTTGTAGCATATGAGTGCAGTGGTGCCGTCCTGTTGTGTAATGAGTGTATACTGTATTACCATAACTGCCATGTGAAAATGAATACATGAACGAGAAATAAAATGTAGCAAATCAGAAATGTCAGTGCAAGCTCCATTAAGTTCTTTTCATTTCCCCCAAAAAAGTAAATTTAAAGTTAGTGATTAGTTAAATAATAAACGATTAACAGTGATGAAGTAATTTACCTTTGGCCCCTTGTTTTTAATATCTTTTCTTCCACACACAATCAATCTGTGCCCAGCAAGAATAATATAGATGTGAATCACATTAAATGTGAATGGTGCGCAGGCATGAAATAAACTCAATGGACTGGTGTTAAACTAATGCACACTCATAACAATGGCTCTATTCATGATTATGATACCCACGAGATGTACACTCAACTCATCACATGCATATTTGCAGACTTGTGTGAGAGTATTAATAATATTTCATCATGCATGTTATGACACAATCATGCAAATATTTTACAGCTAGTAAATAGCATTATCATTGAGTTATATGGAGCTGTTACTTCTATGCTAACTACTCCCCTCCCCCCTAAAACACATTCGGAGATATCATAACCCAGGTTGATAATACTGATCTACAATTCATGACTGAACACAAATTTGAGTAGAGGAAACAAGAATTATGATGCATTGGAAAAGTCTAAACACAACTAAAGATCATGAATACATCACTTTATATTGAGCTGGTGTCAGAAGTATGCAAGAATACAAGAGGAAGGTTCTACATTATGCTGTGTAACTAAATCCCTAAAGAAACCGAGTCTTTAAAGCAGAAATACTCTCTCACATAATAAATACATTGGCATTTTCAAAAGCAACAAAGACTCCTTAACCTTTTTGACATGAGTATTATTTAGAGACTGAGCATTAATGGTTGGAGAGATAGCAGGGGGAAATCCAGGATTTTTTCTAAGGGGGGGGGGGTGCACAATCCAGGAGTTTTACATTAGGAGGGGGTGGACCCTTTGCTTACAAACTCAAACACCAATAATGCAGAAGATAACAGCTCTCATCTAGAATGGGTGGATGTACTCCCCCTGCACCCCTCCCCTTGATTTGCCCCTGGATAACCATGGCAAATATAGTTATGAAGGAGAAACAGTACTACCACAAGCCAGCATCAAGCTAAGTATGATTAACTATTAAAGTAAGACTTCCCATGCTACAAGCATCATGTCCCATACCTCTCTGGCCTTGTGATCCTCTGCCATCTTTTGCCAGTGTCTTCTGTTCTCACGACACCCATCTTTTAGTGGAGCCAAACTTTTGTCAAAGTCAGCCAATGCCTAGGAGGTCAATAAGTATGAGTATTTAGTTAGCAGTCCCTCTAGTTCCTAACAGGTTGTGAAGAGGGTGTCTCGTCACGCACCTTATAAAGGGGTAGACAGACTGCATCGATAAAACCAACTTGCATCTGTGGTAGTTCATCTTTCTTACGCCTGTCCATTGTTGGAGGTGGTGTTGAATGAAGTTCTATTTGTTCCAGGTCACCTTGCTGAAAGAATTCTTCAGCAACCAAATGAGCTGTCTAAAAAGTTAACAGCAAAATATCAAACATGAATTATACTCATAATAGATCAAGACACTAAACAATATTCTGTCAAAACAACAATTATTATTTAAGATATGGATGCAAAGAGATCAAAATCAACACCCTAAACAAGTGACCCAATACTGTTTTTGAACATTGACCTAATAACACTTGACCCAATAGCAATCCACCAAAATTACTTCCCAGCCACGATCATGTGTAACCTCCTGATAGCAACAGCAACACAACACTTATATTCATATTATCATTTGTTACCCTTTTCTGGACAAGCCATGGTTTAGTGATAGCTGATAAGTCACATGCTGTCATTAACATTGCCCTGTTGATAAATATTGTGTCAATGTTAAATTCAAAAGATAAATCAATGAAAGCAGGCACAAACAACCACAAAACAAAAAACAAAAACAAAAAATGAAAAAAGGAAAGCAACAAAGAGTACTTTAAGACAAGCAATAACTGTGTACCTTATGAGATCTTTGTTAGTGTCTTCATCCCATCTGATCTGTTTGGATTCTACTTTCTTGAAAAATTCACCCCTTCTCCTGTTATATAAATAAATATGAAGTCCTAGAATTTAGAATTTTCCTTATAAATGGCATTCCATTTCTCTTTCCATCGTTTGGTTCCATTCCTGACCATTCCTTTTATTATTAGGTATCCCAGAGACCTTAAAGGCTAGATATATTCTAACTTACTGGAAGTACAGAGCCAGATCTGTTGCTATAATGCTTGCTTCAAGTATTTTGATGATGGAGTTGTATTCTTCAGCAGATAATGTGCCAAATATATCATTGCCCTAAAACAATGTTGGGTCAATGAAAACAAGTATATGTGGATATCAGGATATTTATACAATAGGAACAGTGAGTCTAGGAAAGAATTTGATAATAGTCTTGAATGATCAACCTCTTCAGCTTGTTTGGACATTATATTTTCACATTTCAGACCATTTATCATTTCCTTTACTCTTTTACTTAATATACCATAATGTTTCTTCTTAAGCATTATTATCAAATAACTGCTCTAAATCTCTCGTACTGATTGGTTGGGAGCACATGCTTTAGAAAAGCACACAGCACATCGCACACTTTCAGTTTCGTCATTCATGTAATTCGTATCTATAATTGCACACTACGAGCACACGTTTCTATTTCTTTATAGGTAAAAAGAGGCATAACAATGAAGCATAAGAGGCAAAAGGATTCATTAATACAAAAAACATGATCCTCAAAACAAATCTGGGCTGGCCAAAACATGCACTGATTTATTGAAGAAATTGCGCATGTGTGCTGTGTGTAGTCATAAAGCACACTGGCATTGGAAGAACAAGAGAGAAGTGTTAGGAGAATCATAACATGTACCAGATCCCAAGTGCTTTATACACACATTTTACACACAGCACAGGAAGCAAATATGTGTTACTACTCTTACAAAATACATTCTCTTATAAAGATAGTGGCCGAAGCTGAAAATTTTTGGGAGGCACTGAAATATTATATTAAACGCTATGTGATAATGACCACTGTCTTGTTTGATTGCAGATGAATGTGCCGTAAAACTTTGACTGAGGACCAATATTTTGTGGGGGGGCAGTCTCCCCAAAAGCATTTTGTAGGGGGGCATGTGTCCCCCGGTCCCCCCAGTTTCACCGTCCCAGGAGTAACCGTTAGTTTGCACATGTTTCCCACCAATCAGAACAGGAGATTAATTACATGTATTTTACGATGTAATTTACAACCTGTGACATACCTGACTATTTAGAATCATGATACACTGGTCAAAGTGGTGGTGTTCCATGGTAGATGTGGAATAAAGCTGGGCTAAGGGAGTTGCACTTCTGTTGACCACCAAAATAACAAGAACTCACATATCTCTTATAATAAACCCTCAACATTATCATAGAATTGATCAATTTGCCTTATAGTTAGAAGCTCATTGCTTCACACAATCAAAACTGTACATTAATTATTAATAATACATATTAATTAATTATTACATAGTTATAAACATTAACCTCACCAGTATCACCCGTATTACAGTTTTGAGATTTCTAAAATACAATGTAGGAGTTGCTAAGAGAGTAATTTACTTACTTGATTTGAAATGAGTTGTTTGTCCCTCTATGATCAAGATCATGGCATAAACATGCTACGATTAAGGCAAACTGCTCAACATGTGAGAAATGTGGTCCAATGGATTCCCTCTGTACAGGCATGAACAAACCATATAAATAACACAGTTTATACTAATAGGTACGTAGGCTAGCATATTTGATTATAATCACCTTCAGCATGGCATACATTGTCTGTGCTACATTGAATGCATGTCGCCAGTTGTGGTACATTACTGGTCTGTAATTCTTTCGGACTGTCAGAACAAATCTACACAGAACCTAAAAAATATAAAAAGAATACTTTAGAGGATAAAGTAGATTATCAGCACAGTTAGAAGAGACTAAAAACTTCCTTCAAGTTGAACTAATAACATTAAGATATATACCTGGTAATCTACATGTAATGTTTGAACTATTTGCAGGTCTGTGAACATGGCAAGGACACCTTTCAATGTATCCTCATCACTAATTATGTTGTCATCAAATGTAAAATCTGTAAGACGTAGCGTATTAATCCTTGGAAGAGGTTGCTCCTGCAAGCAGAATTAGTGTTAGTATTGTGTGTAATAAGCTACTTTAGTAGTTCAAGTGTAGTAACATATAATATGATATTTCAAAGTCACCAAACACTTACTTTGAGTTGTATCGCATCTTCTATGGGAGAGGCAGCATGGTAAGACAAAACCTATAGAAGGAGAGTTATTTATTCATTTATGGCAACAATATACTAATACCAACTAACTAACGACCAACCGATAACCCACCAACAGCCTAGCAACAACCTACCAAAACATTACACGAGAAAGAATTAAAAAAAAAAGACTTGTTGTGCCTTCTGTCACGACTGCTATCTTATGATAATGCAAAGCCTCTATAATCTGATCGCACCAAGCTGTTCTTACCTCAAGAGCCACCTTCCTTTTGGCCATTGCCTTGTTCACATTCTCATACATTACAGTGCTGTGTATTGCCATGCCACAGAAGATTGCAAAGGCCTGTCAAGTAAGAAACGATCATTAAATATCAAGGTTTTGATCAACACAAGTGGAATCATCAAGATCATTGTCATTTGAATAAGGCTATCATGTAAAGAAAATATCCAAACCCCACCCACAGTGGAAATTGGAAGTTCTGGAGGGAAGGGTGGTCAGAGAAAGAACAAAAGGTAAGGTATCGATGAATTTATTCATTGACAGAAGTGTATTGCCTAATTTCCCTGTCACAACTGTTGTCTCGATCAGAACCTAGCAATAAAAAGAGTGGTAAAGTCTTTTCATTTCCTTTCTGATAATCACATTTTGTCCATTTGTGTATACAATCTATCTACAGGTTTAGGAATATAACGTCTATTAGTATGTCCCATTCATACTCCCTTGTAATAAAACTACCTATAAACTTTTGTAGATAATTAGATCAAAAGCAGTACAACTAACCTCAAACAAATTCTCATCATTTTTATTGAATGCTGTACCATCCACTTTATTTAACAGTTGGACAACTCCTGGAGAAAAATATCGTGATTAGTATGAGAACAAAATATGTGAATAAATCCCAGACATTATGATACCTATAATCTCTCCAGAACCATTCTTAATCGGCATACACAGTATCGTTTTGGTTTTAAAACCAGAGGCTTCATCCACCTTCAACAGTACAAAATGAACAAAAACAATTCATATTAAAAACAGATTTTTACAATGTTAAAATCAGTTCTTAAAAATAATGTTTTATCTACTTACTGAGGGATCAAATCTGCTATCTGCATATGCATCTGGTATGTTTAATGTCTGCAAAAAAAGATACCAAACTTGTTGATCTGGGGTCCCTGTGGTAGCTTAAGGTAGTGGTAGCTTACGAAAATCTATTTTTTCATGTTACTGATTTAAACTTTTTTTAAAATGTTGATATGACCTAGATTTTTAGTAAATAAGCTATTCAAAAATAGAGAGTCCCGTGAAAAATTTGAGGGTTTTGACCTGTCGAAGCTCAAAACGCGTATGGTGCTTCAATAAAATCTTGTAGATTTTTCAGCGGTCTTTGAGCGCACGCTCATCGTGGGCTCAATTCAAACATTCAAAAGTAGGCAGTCACCTTGATAACACAAGGATTGATATTTATCCTGGTAATATTTACCTGTCCAGTTGTGGCAACATATCCAGTAATACCAATGTTGATTGGAAACTCAACTCGTTTGTTACTACTGTTGTGAAAAAGTGAAAAATCAATAACCCTACTAACACTATTTAGAGATGCTCATTATTTTAATAGGGAGGGGAGGGGAGGGGAGGGGTGGGTGGTGATTTTGTGGAGGGGGAAACCTTTCCTTGTCGAATTAATAGGAGGGTCATGAATTTCTTACTGAGTGAAAGGGGATGGGCTAAAACCATTTTTAAAAAGCTTACGGTGAATTTTACATGCCCCATCCCCCAAGAGAAATGGTGTATTAATAATGATGAATAAGATATATGTACCAGGATCTCTGTTTTACTGTCACTGATTTATCAGAAACATCATTTTGTACATAGTCCTTGGCTTCTAAATCAAAGGCCTGTGAGAACAGAGTCTAAAACAATGAGAAAAAAATATATCAGTAAAATCTCCTGTTTGAGCCTATGGAACAAGTTATAATGATTTGAATACAGAAAGTTGTACATTTTTTGACAGTAGCTTTGGTACCTTTGATGTGGGATCTACTAGTAGCACAGAACATCTTTCACACTGTAACAATGTCTGTGTAATCATCATGATTTTATGAACAATATTGTGCAATGACGTCTGCTCTTCAAATATTGTCCTTGCCAGGTCCAGTAACACCTGCAATAAAACTTGATATGCTCAACAATTTTGGCCTAAGATTTAACTGGTATATTAGTACCAAGTATATAATATATTAGGGAAGAACCAGTGTCATATGCTACTAATTCATTGCCTCTCATCAATACCTCATAGATCTCCATTCACCCTACAAGATCAATAAATTGGTTTTATTTTTTATTTTCATTTGATCTTAAGAACGCTCACTAGCAAGAATAATTTTACCTGATTTCTTCTGATTTCTAACTGTGCTCTTTCATATAACTCTGCATTATTGATTCCTATTCCACAAAAAACTAAATACTTGGAAAAAATCTGAAAAAATAAAATTCTGCATAAGTACAAAAGTGCATTCAAGAGTACATGTATGTGTATGTTTTGAGAGTGATTTCCTTTCACATCTTTAAACAAACAATATATATCTTTTTCAATGTACTAAACTTGAAGTTAACTTAGAGATACCTATCATTATGAAACCCCAGGGGGTAGGGCACTACCCAGGGAAAACCGACAATAGGTTAACTATATCTGGGTAGTGGTTTTGACATTACTAGGTGACTTGCACCCCCTGCACTAGATAGAGTAAGAAATTACTCTATTATTCCTACAGAATGAAACTTCCTTCCTAGACTCCTCCAACTCTTTCCTTTCTCTTTCTCTTGCCCTAACTCCTTCCCGATGTCTGTATTCACATTGCTGAAGGAATATTTCATATTTACAACTTTAGCCAAAAACAGGAATAATGATTACCTTTTCATCTTCTTGTGTAAAAGCTTGACTTGAGTCATTGTCTGTCTTGTTGATGACCTGTGCAACTCCAATCACCTATAATGTGGTATTAGGTCAATGGCTTAGCTAAAAAGACTCTCTAAATAAAGAAATTTATGTGAAAAATGTCAAAAATGTGTAAAAATTCTTTTTATCAGGTTGTTGAAATCTTTGTTTGATTTATTGGTAGATTATTGACATTTTCTTTTGCAGACTATTTTAATTATCCAATAATGGTTCAGCAAAGGCTATTTTGGGCTGGCTGGTTTAGTGGCATATAATATCAGGTCATATACAGCTGAAAAGGTCAAAAAATATGTTGTCAAATATCAAAGTCCAATTAATGGTTCCATTTTTGAGTAGCATTGCGTGTTGGTTCTCTACTGTGCCACAGATTCTCAGGTTTTCCTCCAGAAAAAATCAGCTTAGTGTTGAAAGATTAACTGGAGCCTTTAGAGACTGAGCAATCAATCTCTACTATTCAACAAAAAATCATTTGCTTTTTGATTTTTGTAAAAAAATAATCAAGAATGCAATAAAATAGTAAGGTCCATTATTTTTATCAGAATGACTGATATCCTCATCTATCATTCATCTTTATCCCCTCAAGCATATTATCCTTTTTCTGCATTAATTAAATTAGTTCCTAAATATTTCAATTATTATTAATAAAATTGGATTAGTAAGAAAAGACTTTGTATGAAAGAAATCCAACCTAAAAATAATTTTTAAAAATAATTATTAGTGCAATCATTGCCTGTCCATTTGTATCTTATCAACTACAAATAAGAAGTGAGAAAGTATTTCAACATGCTGGTATGTTGTAAATTATTTGTCGTGCCCTATAACTTGTATGTATGTTCCTCTAAGTACTACGATACATGATCTCTTTGCTTGCTACATTCAGTGAAATACATAGGTGAAATTAAATATGATGAGATCAAATGATTAACAAGATCACTTTACTACCTCTCCATCATGATCCTTGATGGGCATGCATAAAATACTTCTAGTTTTATATCCTGTTTTCTTGTCAATTTCTTTATTAAACCTAGCATCCTGAAAGATAAAAGAAAATTTATGTGTTTAGTTTTATAGGACCATCTTGTAAGGACTTTAAGCTATTAAATGAATAATGTCCTTTGATATGGACCCAAGTAGATGCCATTAGGTGGTTATAATCCAATGGGCTATCATCATAACAATTGACAGCTACAGTAATCTGGTTATTTCATGTATAGCTCATATATATTATGAGTTATATTAAAAAAATAACCAAAAATATTTGACTTCAACATTGAGCTATCAAAATTCAAAAATGCCTTGTAGCAACATCAAGAATAAAGGTCTTCAAAACAAAAGAAGTTTAATGGTTTAACAAAGTTTGAAAAACAAACTATTAAAACAAGAAAAGACTGCCTGCACTTGTTCTGAACAGGCAACAGAAAACATATGGATAAGAGTTTGCCAGTCATTAGTGGCCAGGATCATATTTCTCTACCAACATACAATATTTGGATGAGCTTAAGTAGTTTATAGAGAGGGATCACAAAAGTCAAACAAATAACAGAGGTATTAGAGTAAAGGCCATAGACCAAAGTAAGCCCTGTTATTTAAATTTATTTTAAATAAATACTATGACAATTATATACAAAGGCAATCCTGAACTGAAAACATGCCTAAATGAAGCTATACAATCAGCTTGTTTAATATTGCAGTATTATTTGGGTGATTTACGATGTGGGACTTCTTCTTACCTGCATTTGGCAAATCATCAAATAAATAAATAAATGACTGTCATAGGATGTGCCATGTTGAACAGAATAACATTGGAAATAATGAATAATTATTATTCATGTCATTACATTTGATACTATGGTTGTAATTATTAGAAAGATACCAATTATTAAGTTTGGATGACAAGAGCCTTGTAGATAATTTAACCCTCATGGCTTTCCAAACCTAAAAGGCCACTTGACTATTACATGTACTAAACTGATCAACTTTTTGAATCTAGAATTATATGTGAATAATTAACTAACAAAACATTGGGACAGTACACACAATAAAAATATGTATTTGAAAAAATAATGTTTCAGCATTTATCACAGTGTCAAAATATTTTGCTAATTCTTGTGCAAAAGGAAATAACACTGATAATAAAAACAAAAGATGGAAAGCTTTAACTATCTTACCATGAAATTATCTCCACAATAAGATTGATGGATTTACATTGAATCAAATCAATCATAAATCCTGTCCTTATTCGTTGACAAAGTTTTCATGTCATTGATAACTTTTAATGATGGTTCTCATCAACTATGAGATAAGGAATATTAAGACTATCAAACATCAAGACCACCAACCAGGAAACAGAAAACTAATAATGACCCATTCACTAAAAACCAATCTTAAATATATATATATATATATATATATAGGGGGAAATAGAGGAAAAATGACAGTAAAGATAGAGAAGCATAAAAAAATTGAAAGACAGCAACATAAATTACACGAAAAAAGTAATAATTAATGTTTATTTATAAGAAGAACATTTTTAGTGTAAATGAAGTTTACAATGGTAACTAATCTATCAATTTAATTTATTGCCATTATCATACTTTCTAGTTTCCAGGTAGATTTAGTAGACTTGTGACCAGGAAAGATAATTGGTCTCTTTTTACAAAAACACTTCAAAATCATCACACATGGATTCCAAAGTCCAGGAAAAGTGTCAGCTAATGTATACTTATTTTATATACACTAAACCCCTGTAATAAAATATCTTTGAAATAGTCTACCTAATGGTTCAAGAACTTGTGTGATTATTTTTTCATAAATAAATTCAATTCTTTTTAAATATATATTTAATAAATTTATGAAAATTGTCCTTGATGAGGACATTCAAATACATATAATTAATAAAAGCAGTAGGAAAATTTGCATTACTAGACTAATTTTAAATGTACTATAATAAAGCAATACATCAATTACGACAATACCAAAACTAGGTAGAAGTGTGTGCTTTCCTTAAGGAGGACATTATTTCCTGTCTAAAGTAACAGCTAGTCATAATACCATTATGCACAGAATTGATGAAGCAATATATAGTACTGTCATAACCTATATAGTGAAAACTCGTAAAGATAAACACTAAAATGGACAGGTTTCTAAGATCATAAACAATAGCTTCAATAGGCAAGACTTAATGGGGCTGAAAGACATAAATAAACAAAGCATAACAGAGATAAAAACTCTTGGGATAACTTATCATTTATATGCATCAGATTAATAAAATATCATTTTACTGTACAAAGTTTATTTGAATATTTAAAAGACTTTTGCACCTGTCTCTTTCTTCTGTCTTTTAATATCTAAATTCTGCTCCCTCCACAAAGTAGTACATGACTAAATTTAATACAATATATAATATAGTGACAGTGCAGAGAACGTGGAATTAAGAGTCCTCAATCCAATTCCAAGTGTATCTTGACTAATCACAACTGTCATTCAACAATAGTTGTTATATTAGAATGACTCCAGGGTGTTGAAATAAGGGAAAGCTAGCTAGATAGACCTTGGAATTCATTTAATATGCAATCTGTTATGAATATTCAAGTTAATATAATTTCAAAAATTAATTTCAATAAAGCTTGTCACAATTGGTTTTCTTATATTGTCCATTATTTTAAAATTAGACTTGAAATAGCCAAAAAAGCTGTGTAAAGAGGTGTATTCTTTTTCCACACTGTGGAGTAGCAGGACCAAGAAAATGATCACAATTTAAGATACCTTTACACGATTTGCTTTTCGATTATGCTAGGGATCAGTTGTTTGTTTTTGAACTGATTTCCATTTTGGTTGTACATAATATTTTTAAATATGTTGTGAGTGTTTAGGGCTGCATTTTCACCAGAATGAGACGTGAAAAATGATCTGTACTTCGCGCTGAAACAAGATTTCGTCACTCGGTGTTCCAACAGACATTTGTCAACAGCTGAGTCAAAATAAAATGTACATTCAGAACAATGTTGTTAGGCAAACAACGTTGGATTTAATAACACAGTCAAGACATTTTTGCTAAAATATAAGAGTATTTATCATGGCATATGTTATTCGAGTTCTAAACACGAACAGGGCGAATATTTTTACCTCAGGAGTTGGATATTTAGGAACAGAAGGAGAATCACTCAAGGTGGATTTTGAACGGGTCACGCATTTTCCAGACGTAATAATGCATGACTTTCATATTCTACTAGAACTAGTAGGATTTGATTATCTTTTGCAAATGAACATGTTGTGCAATGAAGTAATTGGAAAGGAGAGCGATATAAGTATGATTTCTATCTCATGTGAGATAAATACAACTGAATACCAATGGATTTGCTAGAAAATCCCCATGAACGCCTCATAAAGTGTGATGATGAAGATAACAATAATACTGCCTCAAATCCTTCAGCCCAACCAAGTCGAATTGGCTCTACTAAACACTATAAACAACACTTTTTCATTGTCAGATGGCTTTTTAACTCCGATATTTTGAATTAATCAATAATAGCACTCTGTGTTTATAAAAATAGATCGTGTAATTCATTTTTATGATAGAGTGTAGTGGCTTTTCAGGGCTGTAAATTCATTAGGTTACAGAAGACAACTCAAAGCAAGCTCGCCTCGTACAACCAAAATTTTAATTTCCATTTGAACACCCTTATACAACAGCTTAAAAGCAACTTCCATCGCCGTAAACACGACAAAGTGCTTGACTTTTCTGGCCCCTTAAGTTTTACAGACAAATTTGAAGATCAAAACAGAAAGTGTATATATAGTCTATATCTATAGTCATAGCAGAAGATTGATTTGTGATTTCGACCCTTTACGAAGATGGACGGGAGGTTTTGTCAATATTATTGAATGAGAACTTGGAGCCATAGATTCTAAGCTCTAATATATGGTACAACCACATTATATTAGTTATAGGAATAGGAAAGTCGACTACTCTGCTCTTAATCGATTCAAAGGATGACTTTTTTGCCATCAAAAGTGATGACCCAAAGCTTTCCCAGTCAAACGCAATTCCTCGCATAGCGTTCAAGCTGTACCAAACATATATTAAATGTTTATTTTAAAAAGACACTTACTGATGTCTTTTGTCTTTGAAAATTTATCTAAGATCTAGACTGCATTAAAAACTCGCAATATGACCTTAGAAATTTGTTGTAGATTGATCAAGTAAGCGTCGTAATCACTCTAAATGAGGAACGACCTTTTCGTTGGAATAAAGAGCTATTCATTTATTAAACCTACCTCGTATGCGTTTGCAATGTTGACTGCTTCTCCAGTTTCTGCAACATATCCAACAATTCCAGTTCCTAGAGGTATTCGTATTTCTTCAAGCTCCTGTACATCTTCAAGTTTAGACTCGGCATTAACGTCGAATACTTTTGACACCAGATATCGAGGCCCTTCTTTAGGGCCTTGGACTAGAAAAAGCGAGCATCGATCACCATTTACAAGTAAACTAACATTCTGTAGGATTTTATGACAAAGGCTTTGAACGTCTAAATCGTTTGCTATATCCTTTACAAGCTCCATGAGTACTTCTTTCTCGTCGAGCTGTTGTAACTCCAAACGAGACTTGCGGTTCCTATGAGGTGAACGTGTTCTTATGGGTTCATTGGGAGAAAGAAAGCTTGGTTGTCCATCGACAAGACTTATTATTGGTTTCAGAATTCCTCTCCCTTCGAATTCTGAAGCTGAAATCTTTCTTGCTGGCGTAGAACTCCCCGAAGGCGGCGGAGTTCCACTCGGAGTCCGTACATGAGACCGCGAATGAAGCCATGAATCAATCAAGGTACGATTCGCTTTCCTGGCGAAGTAGGACTGAACGAACTCCGGATGCTCATCCAACCAGGTTTCTATTAGATGCCCAGTATTATCTCCCTCTAAGTTTATCGTTAAATTATCCGACTGTTCGTTTTTAGTACAGCAATTCGCCATATTGGTAGAGTAGGAAAGCCTTCAAATGACCAGCATGATGATTCACACACACTCTACTGGCTGGATGATCGAGTAGTGTTGTTACCGAACATACTGCTCAACCTGACAACCAATTGTTTAACTTGATTGACAGCTCCTCGCACACACTCGATTGGCTTACCGGATGGAATTTGTCGTCTATTGAGAAGGATAGCTCGTTGAGTTTTCCTTCATATACCGCTATCTTGGCAGTTTTTCCTCAGAGGAAACAATTTCATTTAACTTTAGGCAAAATACTGTTTGCAGAGAAGATCTAGCTTGGTCTTTGACAACAAACGAGGATTGCTCACGCAGGGAAGGCCTCTTCTTGCGCAAGGCGGATTTAGCGAAAATTCCAAGGCGGGAAATTAAAAAAATGGGAGATTAAAAACTGAAAGAGAAAAATGAAAGGTCGTATGGGTCGTTGTTATCATATACGTACACCAGAGATTTAAATAATTGGCTTTTTTTTAGATTATTCCGTGAATGTTTATTGATTGGTGCCTGAGTGGCTGATTCAAAAATCCTAAGAGAAAATACACCGGAACGCATCACATACCGGACACAGTTCGCAAGCTGAACCTGAACAGTTAACATATTAGAACTGAATAAAGATGCTATAGGGGCTATGTAGGCTATTAAACCCAAAGTGCGTATGGCAAAACAAATAAATAGACATGCAAGATACTTTACTGATGAAGTCAAAGCATATATACCCAGACGTGGAGGAAATAGGGTGTTTTGAAAGTTTTACTCATATCAAGCGTGAAAAAGGTAGGCATAATTTGAATGAAAGAAGAAAGAAAACAATTGATATGTAATTTAATATTAATTAATCACAATACCAAAATAAATGACGACTTCAAAACTCTTCCATTATGTGATGCCGAAAAACTGTAAAACTAATGGAACGAAAACTAAAAGTCGGAAATAAAAGGAAATTGGAAGCTTATGGACGCTTATTAATTGAAAACTAGCAATGCATTTGACACAATCCCACACTTCAGTGGCAAAATAATACGAAGATTTTTCAATGACGACAAAACAAGAGTCAGAAAAACAAAGGTAGGATGCTCTTGTATAGCAATGAAGGTATACGTAAGATTTATTAGACGTTATATATGTGATGAATATACCTAATGATTTTTGCGCTGTGTATAATTTCTAAAAGATCACAGCGGTTCAGTCTTGTTATTCTTCTTTGTTTACAAGCTGTTCAGACCCATCTTCTACAACAATTTGACCTAATCGTCTATTTAAGCAGGATTTATAAGCTTAGTTTGACTCAGTGGTGGTTTCCAGTGGCAACGCGCCATATTCTGGAGAATCTGGTCAATCTGCAGCCGTGTAGTCGTCTAATTGACAAAACTAGTTCAGCTAAATACTGTTTGTTATAAGATTTACGATAAAATGATTGAATGAAGAACGATTTTTTGAACGAATTTCCACTAACTTTATGATGGATGATTCGTGTTTCCTTCCATTTTTATTCTTCCACAGTACGCAATCAATTTTATTAAAGATGCATCCTGGAGTTAATTGAAGATTAATTAGACATTGGTTTGTATATGTTTGAAAGTGATTCACACATTATTGAGGGTTCTAGATCTCACACAATGGGAAGTGGAACGTTGTTTATAAGACTCACTACAGGACCAAACTCAGAATCAAAGAAGTATTGAGAGACTTGTACCAAGGTGAGACAAGAGAGTCTTTGTGGCGGACTGAGAACTGATTTTCATTTCAACTGAGCTTTTTGCACCACGCGGAGTGTATTATATTCACAACGAAAGAGAAACAAGAGGATTCCTTTTAAAGCCATACATACACATCAGTATACAGGTTCATGTATAGTGAGAGTTAAATATAACTTTCAGGAGAAGATCTCTTTACCTAAACAGTGAGATACTTTAACGCTGTCATTCAATCAGCTATTGACGTCAAAGTCCCATGACTCTTTAGTTTCCCATCTTGATAGATTTTTAAACCAAACAATTTCAAATGAAGTGAATTAAAGGACTATTAAAAATCTCCATGAGGTCCTGATAAAAATGAGATTACTGAGCGTATTGTTGTCTGTATTTCTAGACAATTCTGTAGACATCCTTTCTCTATAGAACTGATTCATTTGCAGTCTATTTGGTACACAACAGTCGGTTGATAGGTAACTCATCTAGTTGAATAGAGTCTAGAGTATATCAACACTAACGGCCTGTTACTACATGGACCCATCGTCCGCCGGATCAGTCTACCGGGTCTATTCGTACTATTAGTTTTAATGGATGAAGAGAAGGGAAGCAAATGAAAGGGAAAGGAAAGAGTATTTGTCTATTCACTTTTGCAAACTAAACCCTACTTTCCCATCCCGACTGTAGTCTTCTCTTGTTTCTCGGCTTCCCTTCCCCACCTGATTAATATATTCCTGTACTACAACACTGTGCATTACTGGTTTTAAATTGTTTAAAATCTTGAATTATTGATGATTATATTCTTCAATATATCAATGTTGGATGACCTTTTTCTTATAATTTACTTCACAACGAAATAGGAACTCCGAATTATCCTAAGTAAAAAACACAAGACTGGGTATAAGATAGTATCGGTGCTCGAAGGAATGGAATATGATCTTAGGGACTTTACCCTCACTGACTCAGATACTCGAATGTATTTGACTGAGCCTATCGACGTACGCTGCTTAGTAACACTTGCGCTCTGATCTAGGATTATGAAATATCTTTATTTCTATCTTCAAATGGATCCCGTCTTTCCTAAAGACCATTAATTTCAATAGAATCCCCTCAAGCGATAGACAAGTAACTTATCAAGCCAATAACATCCACGAAGCCTTTACGCGCTTAGACGCTTGCTATTTAACTTCGGAAAAGTAATTTCTAGTTCAACACTTCTGAGTCTAGTGCTTTACCAATCAATGTTTTTAGCTTTTAATTTACAATGTAAGACATGCTCTCGAGGATCTTGAAGGTATGAAAACTTAAAATTATGATAGATTCATGAAAGAAGAGGTGAGAACATAATTAAAGAGCGAGTAATAACTACACTATTTCATGCTCGTCAATTGCGGATTTGTCTCGTTCATTTTTGATAAATAAATAATAAATAATAGATATATTAATAAATATTCAGTAAAAAGGAAGATGCTTATGAATCTACAAACCATACAACAACAACGAGTAAATAGTGTGGTCTCTTTCCATAGGTGTTCATTAAAAACAAATAAAAAGATTACGATCAGTACTGTGATTGGTGATGTGCCGTGTATTATCAGTAAAAATAGCCCTCTATGATGACTGACTGACACTAGTTAATGTGCAATCATGTCATGACAGATCACTTGTATATATTGTCCATCGGGAACTCTCATGACTGACAGAAACGCTAATGATGAAGAGGAAGTCTGGTAAACAGCCCAGCCATCTTAGTTGATGTGGTACTCAGTGCTCAGTATTGCAAGAAGATTGTTATCGCTTCCCAAGCATGTTATGCAATGTTATCTACTTTCAAAAAGGGAGCGTCGAGATATATTGCGACAATTCCAATGTTCAACACCGCTTTAGAAGGTGTAAATATAAAAAACTTTGAACATAAACGCTAAAAAAGCATAAAAATTTGTTACTTGTAAATAGAAAAATTCTGTATATGAATGTAAATTATATGAATTCTATAAACAGGCAGTGTTAATAATAAGGATTTTAGAAATTGCAAATTATTGATTCAAACTTTTACTACATCATTAAACAGAGCTATTACCTTTGAAGATAGCACAGCCGATCCGTGTCGAGCATGCGCACTAATAAATGGGAATGAAGGAGATTGTGCAATCTCGTACCCAGATTGCATAATCCATTTTTTGAGACCAGGATTTCTTGGACTTCCGGTATAACAGCGCACGCGTGAAAGACTTGCCAAAAATTAAGAATTTTTTTTCCACCGATTTTTGATTTGTACAATGATTTTGACTTCGATTTTGACTTCGATTTAATTTTGACTTTGCTTATTTTGACCGTTTATATCTCATTTTCCGTAAATTGCGCATGCGCCAAAAAATGGATTATGCCAGAGCCCTCGTCCTTCGCCGCGGGCCAGAAGAAACGCAGGCTCTGGGTACGAGATTGGAGATTGTGGAGCTCTGATCGATAAGAGGTTGAGCGCATGCTCAGTGGTGGAGGACTGCTGTGCGCATGTTGTTAAGCCGACTGTCCATTACTCTAAGTGCAAACGTTTGAAAGCATTTTAGCGTGCAAGTCTTTAATAAAGTGATATCGATTCACTTAGTATTTCATGATGGTTAAGTGCTAATGAAAAGGCTATGATAAGCTTTCTTGAATGTGTGCTTTATATTTATAAGATGTGTACTGAAGAATCATGCGATCTGTCAGGGAGTTTATGTCTGTGATCGGATTTTTCGTGTGGCGTGCAGTAAAAATAGTTGCGAACCATTTTATCCTTTATCGTAATATTGTGCGCTAGTAAACGAACGTTGTTTTGGCGACGTGGTATTGCGGTAGCTGTGTGTTGGAAATTATTATATAGTGGTCCTCAGTGGACTCAGTATTAGTTTCCATTCAAGACATTTTTTCAATGCGATGTGTAGCATTACAAATACTCTTGTAATATTTCATATTTGGCTACAGTTTAGGTTGTATTTATTTTAGTCGCCAGCCCGCCTCTATCAATGCCTAGGAATACCCCCATGTAGATCATATCCAACCATATCTGTCTGAATACAATACCGACATGGTACAATCCATCCATCCATCGACGAGAAAAAGGCGCAACAGATCAAATGATATTGCCTGATATTGAGATGGGAAAGCGCCAGTTGATATTGGCAGTCTGCAATAACATTAAGTTTACTTGTCAAACCTTCGTATCTCAAATGCGTCGTTCGTTTGATTCTCGATTTTCATTTCCTCATAGTTCAGACATAGTTATGTTTTACAATTAATTTTATTTATTATTTTTTTGTTGATGTTTTGTTTCACCTCGGAACGTAGCCGCGTGCGCCAAATCGAAGCAAGCAAGCTGGCAGCACGAGAGGTTTTTCAGCACGGAAACGAGAAAGGCTCAAGTAGGAGAGATGAGCCCTATCAGTAAGCAAGAGATACGAATGGTGGTTATTAATGACTTGACATCATCAAGTCACACCGTCATTGTTATATTAACGGTCAGTGTGTTATTGCTTGTTTGTACATTTGTTGATTTTATATATTTATTAGTGTTTGTTAAGTCTGTCATTAGGATTTTCTTATCTTTATATCTTGATATTCACCAATCTAATAAATCAAATCGTCTGCATATGAAGCTATTTCTTAAAAGGTTGGTAAAGTTTTTTGCACCGTTTCAAGTTGCGTTCCACTTCCGCAATGCACTATGGGTCAATATGAAATTTTACCAAACTCTGCGTTCATGTTTTTACGGTAAATTTTCTTCCGTCCTGCCATTATTAATAACAAAATGCAACATGCAGCTAACAGCATGCAACAAAACCTTCCCCAAGCGTTTTTGAAATAGCTGTATATTGTAAAGGATTATGGGTAAACGCATTTGTGCGCATGCCCAAAAACATCATTATCAAAAATCCGTGCAATGTAGATGCATGGTTGATCATGCCACGAAAATACCTTCGTATATACCTGAGTATGCATCTACCATGTACATGGTACCAACCAAGTAGTATATCCGAACGATAAGGGATATGGTAATTTGACATGATCATGGATGCTGTTAAGTGCACATGTGTTTCGCCATTTCACTGCCATCAGACTTATCCTTGGCAAGAAAAAGGCCAGATAACTATTATCAATATAGGAAGTGTGACATACTTAATAAAATAATTCCTGTGCTAAGGAGCTGTTATATGATATAAAATCCGTCGTTAAAGCAAGTTGTTGATTTAGTCGTTAATTAAGTAAAGCCTAAGGAGACTCGATTGACGTCAGAGATAAGACTTGGCGATCTACACGAGGACTCTTATTGGTCACTTGTTCATACGGCGCTCTTTGATGTGATGGCGATGTTTTATCGAACTTGCGATGCTTGATATCCTCAACTTCACTGAGATTTCCTACATCGATGGATACTTCATGGCTAGGGTCAGGCACCATTTGTCAACTAAACCATAGCTTTCTCCTAACTTTCCCTTGCGCATTGTTTCTTTCTTTACCAATGGTGCTTTAGCAATTACATGTGACTCAAACAAATGAGTCTTTTTCTAATTACAGAATGACATGAAACTTAAAATAAAACACTGAACTATACGCGAAACTAGAAAATAATGGTTCGGGAAATCCAGAATGAAAGCCTTGTGATTAAATTTACAAAGAAATTAATATCAATAATCTAGCTTATCAATGAAGGAATTCAATTCTGCTAATGGGAAGCCTTTACTTACTAATAAGATCGAGTGATAGAAGTGCAAGATAAAACACAATTCTAATGGCTCCTTTAGCTCTTCCGCTGTTATTTTTTTGAGTCTTAGTTCATGTCAGTTTGAAGCAACTAGCCGCTTTAATAATAAGCCAATAGGTTACTAACATCAGCCAAAGCAAAACATGGCATCTGCCCTTTTACATTTCGATGCTTTTGCGTGAAATCTGGTATAAGTTGAATACTTATTTTACCTACGAGGGGAGGTTTGGTTGGTTCCATACGATACAGTAAATCTTTAACGACAGCTGATTCACTCAAATAGTTTCCGGGCATAATCTATCAATAGAAAGAATTCTTAAATAACCATCTTGGCTTGATTTACAGCAAGCAATTTCATATCACTCAATGCTGGCGGCTTTTAAGGTTTACACTTTGAATTATGAGGGATGTCTGTTTGGATGAGAATAACATTTTTAATGGTACATCCAAATCAATCTTAAACTTTCGATAAAAGTCCCCCAAAACAGTGGAAAAATCACCACCGCAATGCATTATGCAAAAGGTTTAGATGAAATCATTCGGCATCTTCAAAGCGTCTCTGACGTCACATAATTTCCATTGACGTCACAGGTCTGGTTGGAGTTAATTGATGATGTTCATGGATTGATTGATGGATGCCGTTGCAGGTCTTCTTGGTTCACCTCTCGCTTTTTTTCACTGCAGCTAGAATCGACTATCAACTTGCTAGGAAATATTTTTAGATCTCAAATCTCCACCGAACGTCATCGTCTGCAGGACGACGAGAAGATATCGTGTTCAAGTAGCACTTGATAGCCAGTAGCTAACAAACCTGTGACCTTCGTTCTATGATCGAAGTGATATTCAGTAGGAGGGAAATAATTCGAGGAAAATCCCGAGAAAATTCCTTACATGGAAAGACTGCATTGAAAATGATAAGATATAGGGTTTTGAATACTTTAGTTAATGCATAAATCGATTAAGTGAGGGGGATGAATATTTATGGTCGAATTTATGAGTAATGCAACCATTACGCATCTCCGTCTTCAATTTGTAAACATTCACTTTAGGAACTGGCATCCAGCAGCGTTAATCTCCACACATCTTGTCTTTATGATAGACACTCGGGCTGAGTGCGGTGTAAGTCAAGATGACTACATAAACTCAAAACGATGTGCATATTACTTAAACTAAAACCAAGTATGATATTTGCATCAGTGTAAACCAGTTTAAAAATAGAACATGACGTGCGTATTTTATTTTTAGGTGCGCAGTCTCGTGATAATATTTTTTCTAGTAATTCAACAAAAACAGCTCTTCTAAATAACGCGCACAGGTTCTTAAATCTTCATTGGTCGTGTTGTGTCTAGAAAAGAGACTGCATGACAATGCTTGGGAAGAATGAAGAAGAACCATATTCGTACGTATTGCTTCAGAAGTGTTCGCAAATACAAAGAAAAATATAACAAAAGAATGAGTTTCATAAACAAATGAACGTATGGGAAGGTGAAAGACTTCAATTAAGTCTTCCTAACCCAAACACGGGTACCTCCACGCACTGAGTTAGGATCAGACACATGAGTAATTTCAGGAGAAGCAAAAAGTTCTTCATCAGTTGGAAAAGCATGTACATGTTGTTCCACACCGTATGTAGAGGCAGTCCCTCCACTTGGTTCATTGGTCTGCTCTAACCGCGGAAGCCTGGCACGAGGCATATGTTGCAAGAGTTGAAATAGATTACCTCGACCACGCCCAACAGTTGCTGTAGCGTCTCTTACCTGAGGTGACTGACCTCGAGAAACGGCGGGTAAAGGTCGGATATTATCCCGC
The DNA here is from genome assembly GCA_011057435.1 of Actinia equina. Taxonomy (NCBI): domain Eukaryota; kingdom Metazoa; phylum Cnidaria; class Anthozoa; order Actiniaria; family Actiniidae; genus Actinia; species Actinia equina. The sequence continues at coordinate 122,565 of WHPX01001457.1, forward strand.
ATTGAACTAGGAATGGATCTAGAGTCGCTATGTATTGCAGTGTTAGGTCTTGATTTTGGTGATGAAGGAGAGCTACGTGACTGAGAACTACTTAATGGTGGAAAATCTTCATCTCTGAAATTTAACTGATTAAGTCTGTCTGCAGTGTTCTCCACTGCGCATGTGTTCGGTGAAGAGGAGTATTCTCTAACAGCAGCTGACCTGTTATCTGGCAAAGTGTCAGGCCGTAAGCTATCAAGCTCCTCAGGATTCTTGAAGTAAAAAGCGTTTTCATCATCAAAAAAGTTTGGTGGATGATCTGGACGGCTGCTGCTGGTGTCAGAATAATCACAATAATTTGCCGCCATATTATCCCCTAATGAAGCATTACTTAAATCACTAGATCCATCCGATTCTTCCTCTCTATACAGCTGATGCCTGTCATCTGAAAAACTTGGCGGCAGTTCGATGTTATCTGGTCCTGTACCCCTGCCCCCATATGAACCATGCCCTGATGATTCATACAGGTGTGGTTTGTCATCTGAAAAACTTGGCGGCAGTTCAATGTTATCTGGTCCTGTCCCCCTACCCCCGTATGAGCCACGTCCTGATGATTTATACAGGTCAGGCCGAATTGACTGCTCTCTTAGACGGCCGTGTTTATCTTTATACGCTTCACTAAAGACATGGCCTTCTTGCCACGCATTTCTGTGACTTAAACTGTCGTCTTCATCGGTGCCATCATGGACTTCTTCGTCAAATTTTCTGTTACGCTTACGATGCTGGAACCGATAGAGTTTTTGGAACTCCTGAGGAACTAAACGACCTTTGTTCTGTGGACAGAAAAAGTGCAATGGGATCAGTAGATATTCTTACGACCCAGAACAACTGAACAGTGTCAGATGGATACACTTGCAACCTGGAACAAATATAGAAGACTTGAGCAGGATGAGTTTACCATGTTTTTCTTGTCTGGCGGTTTATGATCTTTATGATCTCTGATTACACTAAGATACACATCGACACCAAATATAAACTCGGCCAACATTCTCTCCATCTGCGCCAAACGCAGCTCACGCAAATACATCACATGCTGTTGAAAAAAGGATTAAAACCCAGTCAGAAGGCGAGAATTAGAAAACGTGTTGCGTTAGAAAGAAGTTTAGGATATTTGAGAATGTAGACGTTCTTCCTGTCCCTCTAGCCTCTCCTTATATTTGGGATTTCTGAATTGCTAGAATAAAGGTTAGTGTACTATGGTATTTCATGATCTTTGCTTACCTTGGCACATGCATCAAGGAGCGGTTGTGATAAGGGCCTTCTTGACCAGATTAGCTCATCTTTCTGAAAACAACAGGTTTGAATCTCAGTATAGTTTTTGTCTTGAGTCAGTCATATACACCAAGAGTTACCTACAGAAAGTTACAGCTTCACATAGTGAAGTCAAAGGATTATAAGGGGAGCACTTAGTTGTAACCATACCCCCATGTCTGGCATGTTAACAATAAGCTATAAACAAGACAAGGATGATGTAGACTGACATGACAATAACTAAAAGTGATACCTGCATGTTGTTGATTCTTATTTTCTGGAAATGACATTCTTCTGGTGAAAGGTTCAGATATTCATACAAGCATCCAACCAAGCCATTGACCACCCTTCAAACAAAAAGATGGACAAAACATAAGCTTTAATGATGACGAGCTAAGTCAGTGTTAATTAATGGTCTTTATAAAGTAGATTGCAGTAAATGTTGATGATACTGTGGCCTGTGTGGAGATGATACATGATGATGACATGAGGATGATGATACCTGATGATGATGATGCATGATGATGATACATGATGATAATGATGAAGATGGTGATGTTGATGTTGATGATGATGCTTTCAGTGATGATGATGATAATGATGATTGTGATGATGATGTTGGTGATGATTAGTGTGATGATATGAATGTTGATGCTGTTGTTGATGACGATAATTATAATGATAACGAACTTCCATGGAAAAATTAATTACCTTGGTAATTGTCCACCCTTTTCTTTTTGAAAGATAATAATATCTGCGACCTAAAAAAAATGATTGACTTTAGCTCTATCATATCTAATATATTGAAATAACACATGAATACAAGTCTCACCTGAGTGTCAAACACATTAACAAGCTTTATGGAATACTGATGGTATAATGCATCACTGATTTGACGGCAGTCATGAATTACCTGGAATCAGTAGATAACATTACATTGTAATATCACATTCTTGCCTCAAAGAACACTGTTATAATGTTTACCTTTAAAATGTTTGCATTTTCTAAGATGCCTCCAAGACCTTCATCAAAGCAAGAAGCACCAAGAGACATAATATCAAAAAGATATGTAAACTGTCTACATCCAATCTACAACATGATAAATATTGGTTTGGGAATTAAAAAGACAAGCTCACATAATGACTTGGAATTTAGTGTGTTGTATTGAGGAAAACTAAAAAAACTGGAGAAAAACCATCAAATCAAGGGAGAGTCCCAACTTACTTGTGATACTGAGTCCAGGAATCGAAGTTACCTGAGACCCCAGATGCGAGAGGCTTACTACAGCTACATTACCATGGATTCCTAGTGCAAGGTCACTAGATAGGATTGTTTGTCTTTCTAGCACTTACCACAAGCCAACAGACTTTGCCATATCTTCCTAAATGAATCCCCTCGCATGATAAACCAACTACTCTTTGGCTACTGATGTATTTAATCTGAAACCATAAAGTCAAAACGTGTTAGTCAACTCTGTGAACTTGTGAAGGATTTGATATGGTATTACTTACAGCATTGTTGAAACGATCACCATAATCTTGAATGACAACTTTCTTGGGGGGATTTTGGGGTGATACTTCATTCATATCATCATCAGAATAATAATCATCCATTAAGTCTATTAAAACATTACAAATAGATATAAGTAAAAAATATGATTCACATATGATAATATAAATTGTTGTAACAAGAGTATCATGTAATTTTAAACCATTACTGTGTTTAAGGTAATAAATAGTCCCCTTCACAGTTACTGGCACTATCTTAAAAGGTAGTGGTCCCTTTGCATCAAAGTGAGAAAACATTGAGCTTACAATGATAGGGTAGAGTCATGTGAATAATTGTTCAAGGTGTCAAAAATTATTTCTGTCTGATACTCTACATACATCTTTCAGGAGCAAGTGGAGAACGGTGAAGCATGGTTGTGCCTTCATCACTAGCATCTCTTGTCACAATACTAGCAGGTTTCTTGGTCTTTTTCATCTGTATTCCTGCATCCTTTACAGCATTCTTAAAAACTGCTGACATTGCAGCTGTTTCACTTGCTCGTTGTTTCATACTTGATTGCAAGGCTGTTGGTTGTTCTTTAGGTGCACCACTGCTTGGTTTATAACTTGCTGGTCTTGAATGGTGGTGATGATGATGATGAGGATGGTGGCTAACATTATTAAAACCATTTTCCCTTTAATGTTTAAGAAAATGAAGCCTTGAGAAAAAGGTTGTTTTTTTCATATTCAAAGGTGTATTTTGACTATTGATTACTATCAATAGAGGTTACTTCCAGTAATATCTCTTTTTTGACTGAGGGGCAACTGACATTTGGAAGCTTGGAGGATCTTGGATGTTGTATATGTGTATCTTGACCTCTGGTTTCCATTCGTAGAGATAGTGAGAATACTTTAAGGCACTTATTTTGACATGTTTTGACTTAACACCAGTTAGTTGGATATTAATTAATTGCTTCCCAGGCAACTTCAAAAAGTCATGTGATTGATAGTAAGAAATTTAAAGTCCTTAAGTCATTAAATACCGTAGAAACCCACTATCATGAACCTTATGGGGATCAGGGACCTTTAGTGATGCAAGCCCAAAGTACACAAACTCAAGTGGGAGGTATTGGATGCTTTCAAGAGATAGCTGGGGTTGAAGATAATGGTAGAACTTCACTGCAGGTTATTTTCCATATTTAACATTATTATCATTAAGAGAATAATACTATAGTCCCTAAGCTCAAGACATATTTGTGTAAACACAGACTTACCTATTCTTTTCAACTTCTTTTTCTTCAGCCTCATTCCTCAGTAATTCTTTGTCATTACCTTCACAACCTTCATCTCTTAAAATCTCCACTAGTATTCATGCAGGACAAGAATTAAATCACAATATTGAATACATCCTTTACAACACCACCAAAATTAAGAGTTAATTTATACTATTCTTTCAAGAAGACCAAGGTAGTTGTGATTTTTTATGGTCTTCATAGCATCTGCCGTGGTAAGTACACAGCAAACTTTTGCATTTCAAATCATCCACTTGATGTCAATGTCGTTGTACAACACCAACAAGTTTTTACACCACTGTATGATAAAAACTTGTCTGTACCTTGATCATATGTGTAAAATACTTGTCCACGTGGTACGGCATAGGTATCACATGGATAATTTGAAATGCAGTGCGGTTAACATAACAGATGATATGAAGGTGATAAAAAATCACAACTGCCTCAGTCTACTGGGAAGAGTAGTTCCTATACTTACAATTGCTTAGCTCATGACCAAAGAAATTATGAAAACCATGAAGTGTTTTGGGAACTTTACCTTCTGTACATGATAAGACTGTAAAACAAAACAGAACAGGTTTGATTGTACAACACTTTTAATATCAAGTGTATATTTGAATTATTTTACATAATAACTTACATTGCCTGGAATTACTTTAAAGAGAACAATGAGTCTTGGACAACACGTGCAGAACAATACAACAATCAAATGTTTTATTTGACAAATTAAACGTAAGATTTCTGATAAAACACGTAAAATTAAAAAATGAATGGATAAATATATAATATTAATAAAACAATTCTACGCGTTTTAATTTATCTGAAATCTTACATTTTATTCGTCTGAACGCGAAAGCCTCAAAGATACTGATTTTTGATTTGATTGACACTTTATTTACTTCAACTATTTTATTATCTCATCTTTGGGATTTTCTCAAGAAAGCCGTTTAGAAAAGCTTGAAATTAATAATAGGAACACCGATGTACAGTATTTCCAAGTGTACCTACTTTTTTGCGAGAAAAACTGATATTTTAAATAGTACAACGAAATATTTGAGCATTCGATAAACAACATCAACAGTCATAACACGAAAATAGGGAATCCCAAAGACACTCAAAATATCTCATACTTTACGCTTATATAGTAGTATTCTTACCTTTAGAAAGAGTTAACCTCTGTTTAACAGGATCTATACTGTGTACAATGCCCTCATAAGTGCCTTCTTCTGTCTTGATGCGAAGACGTTCACCTACAAACTCAGCCATCTTGAATACGAAACTTACAGTAATCTCAAATAACCCGGACACAGGGAACCCACGTAGAAACAAAAAAAACCTCTCTTTTTTAACCAGAGCTCTGCCTAACAGCGCATGCTTGACGAAATGAAGCCCTAGCGTTTGATTTTTACCCCAATTTTTCGTTGCGGCTAGTTTTTCAAACACATCCCACATGGAAAGAAGAGATTGTGGGTGTTTAGCCAAAATCAATACAAAGTATTAATTTAGGTTTGCTGGTCATAGCAAGGGGTTAATCATTTACGGTCTAGGGGCCGACTAACCTCTCCCTTAGGCTTTTGCCGAGCTTCCTGATCAGTCTGTAATTAATTCCTCCCGGGGATAGCGGTGTTGGGGTCGAAATCTCTGGCATAGCCGTAAATGCTTTGCGCTGCCATACGACGCTTCAGCATTCGGGTCTGGGAGTATGGTCTTCGGTTATTTTTATTTAAACAATTTAAAAAAATGTACTAAAAATTAAACTTGAAATAGCTCATGGATCAATTAGAAAGGGCAATAACGAACTAAAAATCAAAGAAAATAAAAAAATATCCAGTCTCTTTTTAAAAATAACACAACTTGGAACTGAAAGATGGCCAACGCAAACGAGCAGTTGTTGTTGCCGCATTTTGACAAACACTATTTGCTCATAAATTAATAAATATTCTTTTATTTCTATGATATAGTAACATCATTAAAACCTTACAAGCTGCAAGTACCATCAAACAAGAGTTTAGTTATAAAAACTTTTTAAAATCTATTTCCTATCTTCAATATGTCCAGCTTTTCCCGAGTTGGATCCGATGTGAGGTAAAACAACTTCTTTAGACGAACTACACATTTTCTTCTTTTCTACGCGACTGTTTGGCTTTAGTAAGTTAGGAAACTGCGGTCGAGAGATTGTGGTTGGTTTTCTGTACGACTTTCCATGTTCTACTGCATAAATCGAAAAGAGTTGTCTCAGTCGTTCCTTTTCATTGGCACGGTTCGCTTTCAGTTCAAGGAAGTTCGTCTGTTCTCGTTCTGAACGTTTTCGTCTATTTATAGCTATATCACGTCTCATTTTCAATTCTGAAGAATATTCTTTCTTCCTTAATAGTTTCTGACTGTCTTGCAAAGGAGAAGAGAATGAACGATCTCGCTTGTTTTCTTCTTTTCTTTTGACGTTGTTTTTCTTTCTTGAAGAAATCTATGTCCGAGTAAATAGTAACAGCAGCAGGTAGGGAACTGTACCTTTCAGTGTCAATAACTGGGAAAATTGGAGCCATTTTTTATAGGCGTCGATCAAAATTCTCAGTCTGTACTAGGATCTCATACGTACTGCTTTGGTTATTATTACGTCATGCATGTGAACGAATAGAACGCGCGCGCGCAACTATTACGTCATAACTACTACGTTATAACTTTTAAGCTACTTTGGGGAAAAACGCGGTGAAAGCCAACATAAGCGCATTTAGTGCGGACTTTTTATAGATGGTTTCAATCTTGAGTCCAGTGTTTGCCTTGCTTTACTTTTGCATTGAACTATATCTGGGAAAAGAAAAACACGTCAAATATTTGTTGTGCGATGTGTGTCGATACAAGTTTGTAACTTGTACCTTAAATACCAAAACTTTCTGTATAGGAAGGAAACGTTATAATTCCGGTTTATAAAAAATAGAATAAAAAAGTACAAACGTTGTATGCACTGGACACCTACTTTTGGAAAGTAAACATTGTAGCAATGCTCAAAATAACTTCCAGAGCAAGTAAAACCAGCTGAATGGCCACCAGAATCACTTCCAATCTTAACCTAGTTTTAAAAAATCGATATATCCGAATCAAAAAAATATTTCTATAAAGATTAACTTTGTCATAAAAACCTATTTTTTAAACTCACACATATGTCTGCCAGAGGAGGATGAAGAGTTCTATAAACAAAGTAGGGATAGCAAGAATCATAGACACTATAAGAGCCATTGATCTCTCTGACAAGTTTCCCTTGTAGCCTGAGAAAAGAAGAAAACGATATACATTTTTTTCTTTTTGATGCCTACAGGTATTATCATGTATCTTTAGTATATCACACATAATTCATACATAAATGATAGAATGATATGAGTAACTAGAAAAAAATCGAAGTTTTTGGTTGATTGCCACCCCCCCCCCCCCCTTCACTCTCTCCTTATCATCCCCCCCCCACTCTCCTAATCATCCCCCCTCCCCCCACTCTCTCCTTATCATCCCCTTCCCCTCACCCTCTCCTTATCATCCCCCCCCCCCCCCACCCTCCACACACACACTCTCCTTATCATCACCCCCACTCTCTCCTTATCGTATATTGAAATCTTCTTACCAAAGAACAGCCTCACACTTTCAATAAAAGCCAAAAGAAGTACCAATAGGATCTCGACTGTTAATGTACCTGCCATACTAGGGTATGGCAGAATTGTACCTGAAGAAGTAAGAACAATATTACAAAACATATGACGAGACATCTTTATCTATTAACAAGAAGATGTAAGCTTATATGTAGACAGTATAAACTTACCTTTGTATACAAATAGGAGCAGTTCTGCCACACAAAATACAACTGAATACCAGGTGTTGAGGTAGAAGAACATTTGTAAAGGCAAAGATGAAAGCTAGAAATTAAGTTAAGGTAGATATAATCGCATCAGCTGTCAATAAAATCTACAAAATCACTGACATCTAGAAATGAAATTATTTATACAATAATAACTGAATAGATACTTATGTATTAAAGGATACTTCAATAACTGTTCTTCCTAAGACAAAATAAAACGTAATTATCAAGTTAGGAACTGATATTTTGTGTCAGAAGTGAAGAAAACAAACTTTATTTTACCAAGAAAGACAAACTTACCTGGAGACGCCATTTTGTTCTCGTTTATCTACCGCTGATCAAATAAAGGATATGATGTGGGCTCTTAGAAGCCGTCTAATCACCATAGCAACGTACTGTAAAATGGCTTCCAAATGTGACAAACTGACTTTGTAACTCGTTTTTCGTGTTACTAAATGCTTGATTTTAGGATTTTAGGATGTTGAGATCTCCTAGAAATAAGATTGTGGTGTCTTCTTCCATTGATTGTTCGAATGACTTCTCTTTACCGTTGGATTTCTGCTTCAAACATTTGGAAAAATTCCAAGGTAAGAAAATGATTATGATGTTTCCAAATGGTCTTTTTGCGAAAGTTTTATGTTAACAATAATCGTTATGGATTAAATAAATCTGTCTTCTTTATTACTTTCCAGACGTTCTCAAGGAGCCTCCAAGAGGAAAACTTAAGGTATGGCATAAGATCAATTTCATAGACGCTGAACAGTGGCTCTAAAGTTAAAACAATAAGTGTTTCAATTTGTAAACATATTTGAATGTGATTTTTAAATTTCTTAAAAGAAATGTCCAGAGACTGGAAAGTACAAGACGAATGGTATCAAGTTCAGCTACAATCAGCTATCGAGTTACGAGGACTTGGACACTGTACTAGACAGCTTACTAGTTGATCCAAAGTCCTTGGAGTGGCTTGATATATCATATAATGATTTCACCTCAGTTGACAAGGTAATAATTTAATGTAGGAAGAGTCTTAGTGATTAATATTGGTTGTATGGTTAATTAGCAACTACTGTGTTTAGGGCATTATCATGAAGGGAGGGGGGTTGCTGGCATCAGTATGTCCATGCACAACTTGCAGTGATCACATCATGGTCAAGATTTATATAAGTGTTAAAGGATGTGATGGGGAGAGAGGAACAAGTGCTCTTTTCTTCCACTCTCCTGAGAGGCATTCATTTTCATTATTAAAGTGCCATTGTGCAGGCCATGTATCAGGAATTTATGATGGGAATGAACAGCAGTTTTCACAGTGGCTCTTCTTCCACTAGATTCCAATTGGAATTTAGATGTTTATTTTTATGGAGGAGGAAAAACCCTGTAAGCACAGGAGAGAACCAACAAGCAACACTACTCACATATAACATCAAGCCCAGTAGAACCCAAAACTAGGTTGCATTGAAGAGAGGCGAGCACTCTCACCACTACGCAACCCTTAACTATGTTATTTTTTATCAACACATTGTGAAAAGCATTTTTTAATGTATTTTGTATCATTTTTTGCTACTTTAAGGTAATCCTCGATTATCCAAACCTTAAGATACTGAATCTTGAAGGGAACTCCATAGAAAAGTTATCAGAAATTGACAAACTAGCAGCATTACCAAATCTACAGTCTATCACCATCCAGGGAAACCCCATTGAAAGCACTCAAGGATACAAAAATTACATTCTGGCAAGATTACTTCATCTAAAAAAGTTCAACTCTGCTCCAATTACAAAGCAGGACAAAGCTGGAGCAATGCTGTCTTCAAGAGGAAAGCAACGAAAAGGAGCAAAACACACTTGATAAAGCATTTCACTTTGTAAATGTATTGTACATAGATCATATTTTTACCTGCTTCAAAATAGATCATATTTTTACATACTTAGAAATTCTGGGAGATTAGACAAAACCCTAACCTAACTATAACTTCGTTTTAACCAAGAATACTTTGAGGGGCGGATCTAGGTATTTTAGATGGGGGGTGACTATTACAAGGGCTTTTTCCAGGAATTTATTGAAAGGGAGGTGACTGTTACTAAAGATGTACTGATAAGCTAGAGAAAGGGGGGTGCTAGTCCACCACTGACTTATTAAAGTTCAGTCATAACAGTACTTTATGATGATTTTCATACAGCATATCAGTCCTTTTACCTTGTAAAAATGCTCTCAGCCTGTTAATTGTGTTATATGAGTAGTCAGGGATTAAGGTAAAGAAAAAAACAAATAAGTCCAAACCCTGACTTTATGCTTTACATTCAGAGCAAACGCCAATAAAATCAGGGACCTTTTTTAACCCAAATTTTTTATTCTTTGCAAATTTTTACATATAAAATTTGTTGATTTGTTGCTATTTGTAAACCCTAAACATTTCTATACAATTGTCATAAAAATGCATTGTCATTTAACTATTTTCTTTGTCTATAAATTGAAAATGTGATTTGCTGATTTCTTTTTGAGTTCAATATACGCGAGTCAATTATTATGAAACTTAATGCTAATGTATTGCACATGGATAAAATTGAGATACTCTGTTGAAAATAATAAATTACATAACAAAACTCTGCTATAAAAAAATTTTGTCTTTTATTAATAAAATTGCCAGGTTGACTTCAGAGATTTTAGAAAAATAATCAACTCCAAGTTCAGACAGTTTGAGTGTCCCCAATGTAATTATTCTTTATGTGCCCCAATGAGTAAAAAGTTTAGATGCAAATACTGGTAAATGCAGCTGTACATTGAAACAGAAAAAATACAAAAATGCATGCATCAAATATGGTTCATCGCAAATATCAACATAACGCATTATAAATATTGTTATTAAAAATTAATAAATTGATTTATTCTTATTACCAAAAGGATTCTGCAAAATATGTTCATTATGTGTGATTGATATTGTTAGTTAAGGAATTTGTTGAGATTTCTTCTTCATCGTCATCATCATGACCATCACTCCCTGCCTCCATACTACGCATCAACATCACTTCAGCACCATCGCTCAATCTATCTCCTCTTTTCTTTTTGTTGGAAGGGAATAAATTTAAATCTTTTAAACTGAAAACTACATCTTTAAATGCATGCAGTAAAAAAACACCAAAAATTATGGTCAGAACTCCACATATTGAACCAATTGTATCCTTGGTATCCATTGCTTTCCATTCTTTAAATAGTATTGCAGAAGCAATAATTGTCAGTAAAGTGAACAACACATAATATATAGGAGTAACCAGTGAAGTGTTGAATATGTCCAAAGCTTTGTTTAGGTAATTAATTTGTGTAGTAGCACAAGACAGCACAGTTATTAGAAGACCCCAAGCAACAGGATTAGTGATTTGGGTGTCTCCTCTGAATGTCTGTTTCAGTACTATACCAACACCTTTACAGCCCATGACAGACAATGATCCAATCAATGAGCAAATTGCTATGTACACCAATATGTTGTTTTTTCCATAACGAGGTCCAAAATGCCATATCAAAACAAATGCACATAAGAGTACAAAGATGGCATATACCACAAAACCTGCAATTCAAGATAAAGATAAATATATCAACCACAAATATCCAAAAATTAACCAAAATAGAGTACAATTAAATCATTATAATGAAAAATATAATCATACTCAATTACTTGAATTCTTGAATTATTTAAGAAAACATTCACAGGGTTTTTTAATGACAAGCAAATATATTCAAACTCACCAGGTTCTACCAGTTTTGCTTCAAGTTCTTCAATAGAATCAACTTCCTCTTCTTGTGGGGCATGAATCACAAGCACAGTAGAACCTATGATAGACAAAATACAACCAACTTTGCCATGAAGATTCTGCTTCTCATTCAGGAAATATCCAGACAAAATAGCACTGAAACAAAGAAAACACAGACAAATGTATTTTACTTCCTCATGGAGTAGAAATGCAATAAGAGACATGCAGTAATGATAAAAAGTTAAATTAGACAATGAGAGATGCAGAAAGAGTTTTTACCTTACTAGGACACTTAGAGCTCCAAGTGGAGTGACAAGAATCGCTGGGGCAAATGCATAGGCTGAAAAATTAGCAATCTCACCAACAATCACTAAAAAAACACACAAAGGTACAATGATATTATACAAAGGTAGATAGAAAACCATGATCGAAGGGAGACAATTAATTAATGAAATTTTCACTAAACTAAAGGGGTGATTTGAAAATTTATATCAGGACTTTTGAGATGGAATAAACATTTTGCTCATAACCTGATTATGTTGTGCTACTATATTTGGTAAATGATAAATGATTGGAAAAGTTCTCCAATATTTTTGAGGTCAAAGTGTGGTACATCAACAAGTTACGCATCTCAGAAGTGAAAGAGAAAATAACTTGGGGGAAGCCAAATGAGTTTAGAAACGAAAAAATTTGCACAATGATAAAAGGCATTTTTTACTAAAATAAAATTGCTGTATGACGTTCTAAAATGTGGAATATGATATATTTTATATTTATGACATATGGTAAGCGTATCATTTCAAATGTCCATGGATATTAAATGTCAAATAAAACTACTGTCTACGTGGATTAACTTTATTCGCGCTTATGCCCACTCCTATCCATCGATGGCTCTTTATTTTCGCGATCTCAAAGAATGAATGAATCAGGATAATATTGATTCGATGAAACGCTCAGGTTAATTCACAAATCTGAATCCAAGCAGGTAATGAACCCTGTTGATAAGATAACTGTATCTGTGAGACGAAATCCTTACTTGAAATCATTCCTGCCCACCAGAGCCATTCTTTAAGATAAGCATAGCCACCTTGACCTAGAAGTATTCGATAAATCAACAGACAAACTCGTTATCATCGCGACGCTGTGACTTCAGCTCATCAAAATTTAATGAAATTATTTTGTACGTGTAATGAATGCAAACTTGAGCACTCATTTTTGCTAAACAAGGAAACAAAATCTAACCACACAGCTTTGACATTTATGACCCAATTGGTGAGATATAACGAGAACAGTATGACTATTTAATATGATCCGTACCTGCTCTTACTCCAGATCTCTCAGCAACTCGTAAGAGACCTTTTTTCTTGACAATAAAACTTGTCCCAATGAAGAGACTCGAGCTGATCGCGAGTCCAAGCCCCGTATAAAAGTCTCTTGAACTCGATGAATTTGGCGAACTATGATTATAGTGAGACATAGGAGATCCTAACAAGTAATCAGCAACATAAGCGTTTAGTATAAAAGATCTATAATGATGGAAGAAAAGAGTCATAATAAAGTTTTTGTAACTAACCGCTTATGGTTGTTGTTAGACCTTCCGCCATCTTGATCTGCCTGCAAGAATAGCACCCATGCTCCACACGACCACCCAGTGACGTCATATGTTCCACGTTGGAAGTCCGACTCTTGTCTTTCGAGAAGTGAAACGAAACTTAGGAGGAGAAAGGATAGCTATTCTCTGAGCATAAAAAATTAGAGTCTGCAACACAGGCTAGAAATTGCAGTAGACCGCAAAGCTAAAAAATTAGAACATAATTAAAACGTCAACTTCCTATCGTGCCTTGGTACCTTTGATCACAGGGAGGGTCGTTTGCCTCATTTTTCGATTTTTTTCTTTCTTTCTTGATTAATTTTCTCTTGTGTTAGTTTTCTGCGCATTGGCTTCGTTCTTCCTTTCTTTTTTCTTATTTTCCTTACTGCGCATTCTAGACCGTTTGCAAGATGGCGTCGTTTTACGCTAAAGTCTTACTATTTAAATTTTCATTGCTTATAAGAACAGCTGTTTTTGAACCAAAAAGAGTTTATGAGGAAAGTAAATGACACCACATTGCAAGCGGCAAATAAAAACACAGTATTCGTTTCGTTAATATATCGTGTGTCATTCTGCGTCGCAATCTAACACATGATCCTTTTTATCAGTTTTCATCTGTAATGTATTTCCGTCAACTGACTTTACGATTGTGTAACCTTTGACCCTCCAGTTGTAAGCCTTAAAAACATGGCGGTTACACTCCTCTCCAAGGCACTCTTTCTTTTCGTCTTCTCTATATTTTCTAGCATATATTTTACGGGAGAGTGTTATACTCCATGCTACACGACCAAGATGAGATCAATCCCAGCCAACCATTTGATGTACAAGAAAGCTAAACCGTTAGTGATCGGACACAGAGGCAACCCACGAAAATACCAAGAAAACACGCTAGAAGGATTCACTAGTCTTCTGGAGACAAATGCTGACGGCTTCGAGCTGGATATCTATTTGACCAAGGACGAAGAATTAGTGGTTTTTCATGACGATAACACAATGGTATGGCTATAGGGAAATTATTTGTAGACAGGTTTTTGATGGATTCATAATTTATCATTAACAGTTAACATGATTAGGCCTCGCTTGGTGGATTCGTTACTGAATTGCTGTAAATGATTGGTATCATGCAGAGTGCATGTAATGCGGAGTGGTTACTTAAACCCGCAAAAAAGCTCTTGTGCTAAATAGTATCGATTTATCAATTCTAGAAGTTTACTATCTAGCTTTAATCTCATAATATTAAAAGGCTTTTTTCGTTGGAGCCCAAAGCTTAGTCCCTGATCAAACAACATTAACTGAGACACGCTGTGATTTGAAGGGAGTGAATTATTTTCAGTATTTTCGCATGCGCATGCGCCAGAGATTGACTGCGACAAAAACAGTGAAAACACAAAATTAAAACTCTCCTCCGCAGTGCGTAATTACAGTGTGTTTTTATTCATTATACGATTCAAAATCAATCTAAACACATGTAAGCATATGGTGGATATAAATATTGTAATAGCCAGGGACTAAACTGAAATCACACATTTCCTTCCTTTCAACAGAAATTAACTGGAGTAAACAAGACCATGTGGGAAACAACCGCTGAAGAGCTAACTAAGATTGAACTGCCCAAGTCTTTGAAGTACGGTAAGTTGATCAAACCACAGGTAGCCCAAACATACTTGAATTCTACTATCACCCCCCCCCCCCCCCCCCATTCCTTCGGAATAAAGGTAAAAAATCGCGATTTGGCATCTTCTAGGGTGTTAAATGCGAATTTTGGAAAATCAGCATTTTCTGGTATATCTTAGGGTGTCGGAAAAGGAGAGAGGCGCGCATCGATATGGCTTATCCTAGGCGCTTTTTATATAAAATTTAATATCATTTGTTGTGGTATCTCTTAGGGGTTAAAAATCATTTAGCCACGCCCTTTTTTAAAGACTTCCGGTATCTTTTAGGGGTCTTTTTGAAAATATCCATCGACCATCCCCTGCGGTCCTTTTTTCAAGGAGTGCCCACCCCCCCCCCCCGGGCTATCACCATACAAATGATATATTGTTCTTTACAGATGGCAATGTTTACAATTATTCTAAGCGTCGTCCTATTCCAATGCTGAGAGATGTGCTAAATGCTATGAAGGAGAGTGACACACTCATGTACCTAGAGGTAAGACATATATATACATACGCCTTGTTTTGGATTGCTCAAGACATTGTCAACTTCTTGAGTCGGTATGGACGCGATAGAGCTGACAGTTTAACAGCACGTATATTGACACGTGGTACGACATGCATGCAGTAACAGTAATATGGCTCAGTTTCCATAAAAAAGGTATGAATGGTAGACGTACGGTACGATCTTAAAGCACGTACACAGTACGGTATGCCGAAAATGGCTTCCCATCGTATTTGAGTAATTCATCCAATCACAACGTGTAGATACCGTACGTCTACGGAGGTTTCCTATCGACTTACCACCTGATTCTAAGCTTTTTTTCTTCAAAACCGCAGATCAAGCCATCCAGACTGCGCGATCTAAGAGAGAGCTATAAAGTGGGACGTAAAGTGGCGCAAGTGGTTGAAGAAATGGGATTGGTTAACCAGGCATCTATTGTATCGTTTGATCCCATCAAGAGTCTTGCAGCACATCTTGAAAATCCTAGCATTCCCACAGGTTTCTTCTACCAACCAAATTACTGGCTTCCATCATGGTTCGACTGGAGTATACAAGCAGGCTTCTCATGTCCCAGGCATGGAAGAGTGCATCAAACGAATCCCAAATGGAACAGCATTCATCAAAGGCCTGTTCCAAACTGGAGATTTACCTAAAGCTATCAATGCCACGTTCTTGGACATGAACTACAAGATATACGATAACCCTCTCTACTCGAATAACACATTCCAGATCCTGAGGAATACCTACAGTCCTAACATCAGCGCCGGAGCCTTATACGATATATAGTATGAAAAATAGCAAGCAGGAGGATGCTGGTCAGGATGCAGTGATTGACAGATTGGTGAAGCAGGGGGCGGAGCGACTCATCACAGATGATGTATATCGACTGCTCGCTAAGCTAGGTCGTCCCCAGAAGAATCCTACAGCTACAGCTTCCAAGAATGAAACATTCTTGCTTAACGTGGCTTTTCTTGTGGTGTTTATCGTCCTTTTAATCAAGTAAGCGTCTCTAAGCCTCACTTTCCTGATGATCACGGACGAGCCGATCAAGAGAAATCGCAGGCTCATCATTGGAAGTTAACTTTGAACTAGAACTGGCTATTTTCAGGGGGGACAACAAGAATATAATATGTATGATTACATGATCTGATTAAGCAAACTGGTTTCTTTTTCATATAACCCAGTGTTTAGGTACTGCTCATAAAGTATAGGGGGGGGGGGGGGCAAAATCAGAATAGAATCAGTGTTTTTTTAATCTAAGCCCATTATAAAATGTTGCTGAAAATGAAATGTCCCAATCCCAGTTTAGAAGCAAAATTGCAGACGTGATCCACCCCTGAAAAGAGGATCCACTGATCAGATTTACCTATATTTAATGAAAAATTAATCCCAAAAGAATTTTCTTGGTTGCACACGTATACCACTTCTTGTTACATTGACTGTTCACTATCTATCAGTAATTCCTATTTCATGAGTAACAATGTACAGTTTCTTCGTCGCTATCCAAATCTTCAGTATCCTTATCAGTGTCCTCACATGAATTATCATCATCTTCAGTGTTCTCGCGTGAAGTACCATCTTCTTCATGTTCTTCTTCTGTTGTACTTGTCGTAGTATTTAAAAGCTGCATAGACAGCCAAGCATTTATTACTTGGACTTTCTCACTTTTGTACATTTTGCGCTTGAGTAAGTTGTGCTTCTTTTTTAATGAAACAAGTTATCGTAGAATTATAGTTGAACACCGTAGTGAAAATAGAAACTGACGTTTCGGACGTTAGTCCTTCGTCGGAGTCAATAGAAAGTAAGAGTGAGAGAGATGTTTATATAGTAGAGGATAGATAAAACAAACCAATAAGAAGAAAACAAGCCATAAAACAAAAAGAAAACAAAAGGATAGAAAGCAACAATAAAAGCAACGCCAGAACTGGAAATAGGAAAAGGAGTTAAAAAGCTTTACCATCTCCTTACGTAGTGGTTTGATTAGGTGAGACATGGTAGATAGACGAGAGAGAAAAATCGCAGCAATGTAACAATATGTATATGAAGGACTAACGTCCGAAACGTCAGTTTCTATTTTCACTACGGTGTTCAACTTATAATTCTACGATAACTTGTTTCATTAGAAACACCGACGCAGTCCACGCTAGTGTTCACTAGCCATCATCTACATCTTTTTTTTAAATAAAGAGGTCCAAGACTGCAACCCTTTGCTTCTTAAGCATTCCGCTTTCATGTATGTCTTTCCAGTCTTAGCCTTCATATGCATTAAGTTTCTCTTCTTCCTTACCTTATATTTTTTACTTTTTATTTGCCCTTTTAATTTTTTCATTCGAAGGTACTGCAGATGTTCTACATACTTTCTAACCAGATCCTCTGCAAATGCAAATTTCACACTTATAATACTCTATTTTGTAATGGCCCACCCTTTTTTAATTGCCAAATTTTATCAATAGCCCACCCTTTTGATATGTGACCGGACCCCTGATTCCCCCCCCCCCCCCCCCCTTCCCAACTCCCCATACTTTATGCCGGTCCAGTTGGTGGCCGCACAAACACGGACCAGCCAATTGCGGACTTGCCGAAATAAACTGCTGATTTGATGCTTTCTGAAAGGATAACACTAAACTAAATAAATGTAGGATTTTTTGGTGCTCAATGTTTCCTCTGTATGCTATATATTAGTCTTATAGTCCCACTCATGACTGCTGGATATTCGGTATTGAGGATTTTACCTATGTCCGCTCGGTTTGACTATTCAAAACAAAACAAAAACTTAAAAATATCAACGTTTCTCTCATTTTTGATGTGATTTAACGGCTTCCTTTCCCACAAAAGATGAATGATTCATAAATGTCTTTTTAATGATGTTTAGACTTCCCTGCTGACAGCATTTTGAATTATTTTTGGATTATGCAAATGACTAGCAGTAAGTCTTTGTTGGGCATTGAATAGATTTGCATACATTTCAATTGTTTCTCTGTTTCTTGATGAGGCGGGAGCATTAACTTCTCTTTCCCAAGAGTCTGAATCGCTTTTATCTTACCTTGTACTCACTCACCTATGAAGCTCATGAAGAAATCAAGTTGACCATGTCTTGTCTAAAGCCAGGACTCGGCTATTTGCCGATGTTTTGGTCTCTTTTCGCAGGAATTGCACTGGCCATTTGCTACACAATCGCCACTTCGAGAGGCCATATTTATCCTTACGTTCCTGCCATAAGTGACACAGGTCTGAAGATCCCAGAGAATGCTTTATTCTCTGAAAGCTTCAACTTTATTGCTTACTCAGTCTTGGTGCTAATGGTGATTCGCTATTTCCAAGTTCGGGAGATTCTAGCGACAGGAACAGTCGAAGAGCTCAAAGGAAATACTCTTCAGAAACTAAATCAAGGTTCTATAGTCCTAGGATCTTTGAGCGCATTCGGCGCTACTCTGGTGGGGAATTTTAAATCAGAAAGGGTAAGATATTTTCTAATTATTCTATTAGTGATCTTAGTTCTATTTTACGAGCCTATTTACTTTTAAAAGCCGTCTTTCAATACTGAGAAGGTGTGTTTTATAGCGAAGTCACAGCCATATATGTTATTCAACATATGATACTGTTGATTCATATGCTAACTACATCAGCACTCGACTTCAAACATAGCTTTGACATCGACACGAAGTTCATTTCTAACTGCAATAACTGAAATGAACACTTTAGTCGGTTAATAATAGATATATTTAAGATAGGATATGTATGTTTATGCGTTAAGGGAATCACAAGGGTTTTATTCAGCGACGCTTTAAATTCTTATCCATGTGCAATGATCCAGAACAACAACCACTATTACTTAGTATTTTTGACCATTAAAATGAATTTAGAAACATATTTTACTCTTAAGCTCACCGTTTTATTGTTTTGATGGACCAAATTCACTACAGGTACTTCTGAAAATACGTACTATTTATATTTAGTCTAGAGGTAAACACCGTTGGTTTGTTTCACACTATTTTACTCAGCGGATTTTTTTTTAGAAAAGAAGATTAAATTTTGAAGTTCTTGCTATATTGTACGTGTTCCTTTTGAATTGCTCACGACCTCCTTTATGCTGCCAAAAAAAACATTTTAGAAATTACACTTTTATACTTGATTTTTATCTCAAACGTGGCTTTTTTATAATAAATAAAATTATGGCCATTTTTTTTGTCATGACTGATCAGTCGAGCAATGAGTAAAAAGATCAATAAACCACCAATGAAGGGCTCCATCCACCAGAGTATGGTTGGTCCGGTTTTAATCGCACCATTTTTTACCTTTAGAACCATTTGTCCCCTTCGTAAATTTTATTACACCTTTGAAGTAAATAATCGGACCTACTGTCAAAGTGGTGGCAAAGGCCTGCGATGCTTGATTGTTTGTCAAGGGTCTTTAGCTTTCTACAAATTAATAGAATGTTCCCTGTATGATACTGTAGAATATTGTGGATCGTTTCACAAAAAGGAATAAACTACGATAACGAACTGGGATTTGCTACCATATTTGTGATAAAACAATTTTTGCGGTAAACCATTTTTCTGATAAAAGAGAAATGAGAAATAGTATTAACTGGTATAGTAATATCTTTTTCCTCTTTTCCATGCGTAAAAACTGTACTAAAACAAATCGAAGGGTTGGATGGACGTCAAAAGCATCATGACCAAAGGGGGTTTGCTAGCAAGTGCGGCTAAAATACTGAATTTCCCGTGTTTGAATGATCGACAGACAACAGTTTTAAAGCAGTTCTGTATGAACTTTTCGCCTTTTGTGGCCGTGATTTAAGATAAGTGTGAAATCGCGATCTGTGTTTTACCATGAGATGCCTTAATATCATGTACCATTGCGAGGCAATGAGAACACCCCCGCACAATGTGTCTTTATTACGCATAACATGGTTGTTAAGCAATGATTCAAAACTACTTTCATTCCAGTGTACAAAACGATTAGAATTAGATACTTAGCCTAACAAAGACTCAAAATTGACATGAAATGGGTAAAATCTCGGCGAAAAAGGCCCTTTGATACAGAGTTATCATGCAGAACTTATTCATTCAAATGACTATCTCATTTCCCTGAGTTTACATTGATCTATTACATAAATTTATCCATCGCTAAAGACCTGGCAACGCACTACTAAAACTGGAAAATATCATAATCTTTTCAAAAAATAACGATTCTCGTGAACCTTAAAACTGAATCGAGAGGCCCCTCTTCGTTATTTTTTTGAATGGACGAATGATTCCTTGGTATTTTGTATTTTGTTCAAAAAATTCATTTTATGAATATTTTATATACTTTTAAGAAAATATTTCAGACCCAGTGGTCAGGATTTGAACTCGAGTCAAGTCAAACAAGATGAAAAATAATAGTACCAGATTATACTTGACTGACAAAACGGGGCATTGGACGGTTTTGAACAAAAAATTCTCCTTATTCACTAAAGCATTTATACGAGGATCATCCCCCGATACGGCGCACGATTCTTCTACCGATTTTCCCGAATGAATGATCCTCAACTTCAGGCAATTAATTGTATTGCGCGGGGCTGTCGTCATATTCTAACCAACTCTGTACCCCATTTTTTTTCTCTTTCTATAGGAACACCATGCTATGATGGTAGTTCATGATATTGGAAGTATATGCTTGTTTTCTGGAGGTACGTTCTATTTCTGGGCCCAGACGATCATCACTTATAACTTCGCCAAGGCTGGTTACAATACCATGTGTATGTTTGGCGTACGTTTATTCCTGACTATCCTTACCTCCATCTGTGGCTTGACGTTCTTCCTGGCCGAGATTCCTGCCTACAAGGAGTTCATCAGAAGCGGTACCAAAAACAGCATCCAGAAATGGAACCCGGAGAATGCTGGCTACACTCTCCATGTTCTCAGTAATGTTTGTGAATGGGTTGGTACGTCTTGCTTCGCCATCTTGGTTTCCACGTTCTTCAAAGAATTTCAGAAAATCTCTCTTAGTGTTCATTGTAGTTTAGATGGGTATAATAGCCTTTCTGTAGAGAAATATTCAACATTCGGGCGCATCAATAGTGAAACTGGGGACGACAGTGATCAGTAATATTCAAGAAAACACGGTCTTGTTTGGTAGAAGGTAGCAAGAAAGACTTAACTAAAAACAATAATTAACACTTATTATCACTGAAAAATAATCACTTTCCATTTAGGTAATGTCGTGGATCCTTGTGGTTCTTTTGTGGAGGGACTACAGTCTTACATGCTTACAAAAAAAAACACTATAATATATTTAATACGTTCATGTCATCTCTTGGTAAAAAGTCTCTCAATCTACCTTCTTCCAATCGAGGACAAATTTAGTTTTAATTTTCACTTATTCATAGGGTTTCAATGACATGTTTTTGTGTTAGTTATTTTTGTTCAATACTATGACAATGGCGTCGAGGGAGAGATATTTCTTTGGTCCAATACTCTCATATCATGTCGGAATAATCAATAGATATTAATATAATAAATATTATCCTAATACAAGTTGTTGGGTCTTGAAGCATTCTATAGGATATATTTAATAACAGGGATTAGAGCGAGTTGAATATCGTAAGGATAATACCGTACTTGTTAACTCGTCGTATATTGTCATTGAAGGGTAGCAACTCCTTCATCTTTGTACAGATCTGAATGTCATATTCATTTTTTCTTACTTTTACTGGTTGTATGTAATAAATATGAATAAAGGTGAAGGCTGAATTTGCTTTTCAAATTCGTTTCTTGTAGGGGCTAGAATAACAGAGGGACTTGTCTGAATACTGGACCAAAACTAATATAGGGTTCATACCCATCTCAGGAAAATAAACCCAGCTATTCTAAGAGGTGCACATAAGACGGGTCGAAATATAATCTTATCAATGAGATAAGAAATTTTAACAAGATTTGCATTTACTCAGCTATCATCTGACAACATTTGATTGACAAGATTAAACAATAGCAATTTGATTGACAAGATTATAGAATTCCAACACTTTTTCCAATCATTTTTTTTCCTCATTTTCCAAAATACTTGAATGTTATGCTGTCTCTTAATCACCCTGATTTAATTTCCATCAATAAACCTTGCGTTGCATAAATAATGCACTTGAAGGTTGTTAGAAAGAAATACAACATTCTCGTTAAACGTTTTATACAATCATATCTAACTTCTTTTGCTTTTATAATATCCCATATGGTCTAGCGGTTAGGATTCCTGGCTTTCACCCAGGCGGCCCGGGTTCAACTCCCGGTATGGGAAAAAAGTTTTTTAATGAATCCTCAATCCTTTTTGTGCAACGAAGTTATTTTTAATGTTTTTGTTTCATGATAAATTTACATTCTCAGTAGGAACTCTTCTATATACGACAATATAACACATAACGTGTTTCGGAAAAACAAATATAAAAAAGTATAAGGAACTTTACCAAAAACTGCTAACAATAAAGCGATACTATAAAACACTAACTAATCAAAAAAAAAAAATCATTTGTACATGTTGTGACTGATATTTCCGCCAAATCGTGTTTGGCTGCGCCTGCGCAATACGACTCGCAGGCTCATTCTCTTGGATGATCTGATGTTTGTTTGGCGGGTGGCCGCGCGCCAGTCTACAGGTGGCATGGATGGAAAGGCAAGGGCGGTGTTCGCTTGCAGCCGCTAACACTGAGAACTTTACTTAATCTGACTTCTGAGGGAGAAAATATTCGGCTAAATACGGCTCTACAGAACTGAGGAGTAAAGATGGTGAAACTTGGAGGAATCAATCTAGAATCTCCTATAGACTTATCAGTTAAACTACCATTTGATACGTCAAATATCCCAGATATCAGGAAAATTAAGGATATCGACCCAAAGAAGGTGTTTGTACGAGGATTGGTCAAATTTGGTTGGACGAAGGAATATTGCTTGAATCTGCGAAAAAGCGCAGGTTAGTGGTGGATTGAGTGTAAATTTGAGAATGAGGTAGTGTTAGAAGAGCTGTGCATCCATCCATGTCATCTTCGAAATATGCATCTGAGTCGATGTTATACACCTGCACATAACCTCTTTTTCTACCGTTCTTACCATTTTTTATGTTTAATTTAATTTTTTTTTTTTGTGGTATCTCTGAGACATCAGTTAAACATGAAAATATAACAATATTATGGGGAATACTAGTAGACTTTCGAGAGAAGTTTATAAACAATGTTGAAAATGTCATGAAAATGTTGCAAGCAGCAACGCTATATATTACTTAAGCGAGGAAACAGCGTCGGATTTTGAAAAAGAGCCATATTAAAGAACTAAGTAGTAGTCAAATCTGTGTAAAAATTAATAAACTTTACCATTATATTTAAAAAAAATTATTATACGAATGTATCCGGGGTAAAGTCTTGGAGATGCTCGAACGAATTGCTGCCACTTCGCCCGCTGTATCATTAATATCCAAACTGACAAGAAATATGAATTGTCAAAGCAGACACTTGGTTACGACAGCAAAATAACGCCAAATACTTTCCTGTTTCAGTCACTGAACACTAGTCCAGTTTCCCAGTATTACTAAGGTCATCTGCGCTCAGTATATAGTATCAAGCATAGTCGTTCAAGCTTCAAATGTGTAAAGAGTTTTGTAACAGCTGATTTTTTTTGGATCTTGATAATGCCACACTGATGAACTAATGAAGAACTTTGCACATGAAATGCGTTCCCCTCGGTGAATATACAGACTGGCGAAAATATCGCAAGTCATTTTGTTCTATATGCATAGCTTATGATTGCCATGTGGCCGACTTTGTATTTTGCTTGTTACAGTATGCAGCAAGTCGTGTTGGCAGTGCTTCTGTATCTGTTGTTCTCGTATTCCCGTCGTCTCATTGATCGCAGCATTCTGGCTTGCCCTGGGTTTCACAGGATTTAGCATTGGGTTGTATGAAGGGGTCTTTCATCTTAACAAATGGCTCAAGATGAGTATCATGTGAGTACTTTTTTTTTACCAATGAATTCTTACTTGTAGAACATACTTCTTCTCTCCAGAAAATCTCATATCCTTTTGCTATTTTTTGTCTTTTATGAACATGAACTTTTTTTCATATTCGCCATTTCATGTTAAGGTGCAGAGTATTCTAATTTCAAAATTGTCACAAATAAAAAGAAAACCGTTAGTTTTTCAAAAGGCATCCCACATGGAAAGCTTTGATTGTGGGTGTCTAGCTATCATCGACAAAAGAGACACACCAGGTCTGCTGGTCATAGCAAGGGGTTAATCATCTACGGACTAGGGGCCGACTAACCTCTCCCTTAGGCTTTTGCCGAGCTTCCTGATCAGGCTGTAAATCCTCCCGGGGATAGCGGTGTTGGGGTCGAAATCTCTGGCATAGCCGTAAATGCTTTGCGCTGCCATACGACGCTTCAGCATTCGGGTCTGGGAGTATGGTCTTCGGTTATTTTTATTTAAACAGTAATAAGAAAATAAAATGATAACAGTAAACAAACCAGTCTTCCTAGAAAATGAACACTGATAAATCCGTAAAGGAAAGGAGGACCTTCAATAGTTTGGCCCATTCTTCTTCACTTTGTAATTTTAAATTCAAAACACATGCAGGTAAAATTGAACAGGAGGCATTTTTCGTATGTGTTTTGTTTTCTTAGTGACACAGCGAGGTTTGGAATACTTGCTCTGGGGATATTTCTTGGCAGTATGGGATTCATGGCATTACTAAATGGTATAGCAGCTACGGGAAGAACGAGATACTCTGTCTACACTGGTTGGAAATCAAAATTAACTGGACGCTGTTGTATTTTCATGGTAAGTATCTTCGAGTCTGGTAAAAGTGCTCGTCGACTGTTTAGGTCTTACTACTTTTGATGAAGAAAAGGGAGTCGAGAAAGATGACAACAAACGGAAATAAATGAAGTAATATCTGTTTGCTCGCGCCGTGCGGCAAAAGTATGTTATCCATTGGGCAATCTCTTGTCCTACGAGGGATTCTCAGGTTTTCTTCCTTCAGTTTGCAAAACTAAACTCCTAACGTCCAACTGGATTCAGTGGACCGGCAGATGATGAATTTTGTACAGTGTGAGCAAAATATTATTGAAGCTCGTTTGGTCGCAAGTTACCTTTTTGGCCGTTTATTAAACATTGGTTGATTGGTTGGAAGCGCGTGCTTTATGAGAGCACATAGCACGCGTGCGCACTTTCCGTTTTTTCATTCATGTAATTTGTATTTTATAAAAGAAATGAAAAAAAAATGCTTGCGGTGTTTTTTGGAGTTATAAAGCACTTGGGGATTGGCAAATCGATCAAAAAGTGTCAAGAAGGACTCTGCTACGCGTCATGCATCCACTCCCCTCCCTGCACACAGCACGCGCGCGCGTTTTCTATTTCTTCAGTAGTAATTATGTAACAATACAAAACAAAGAGTTGAAGTTGCCCAACTAACTCATGGTAGCTTGGTAACCCGTTGAAGCTTGAAATCACTTTTTCAAGTCTTTCTTTACAGCGTTCGCTTAGATCGCTCATTCACTGTGATGATCAACACATCTATCATTATTTCACCGCAGTTCAGCCCATTCAATTTCCTAACTCATGGTATATAATAAACGTTAAACGTTTTTTTAGCTGTTTGGCTGGCATATGATTGTGTGGTTAATCTGGACCATCGTTGGACCTCTTCTTCTCTTCCCTGTCATCTTTATGGGGATAGGGTTCGCTGTCTGCCAAGTTAAACTCGTTAAACAGATCGGAAAAACTTGCATCGAGTTCAAGGAATATGGTAACGTATCTTTGCACTATACCGGTCCACATGGGGCTGATGACGTGAATAAACGATATTTGTCCAACCAATCACAGCAAGGGAGGTTAATGTTCATCCAATCAGAATGCTCTGACACATTACCGTTAGCGTAACATCACCGCACAGTACGAAACGACACGGCACGGCATGCTCACCTGCCCATACGAAACCTTTTCACACACATACGAAACCTGTATGAACCTTTTTTCACAAGCCAATTATCATATTATATTATCAATTATCAATTGACCATTTAAGTGCAGTTCGTATAAAGCCGTGTTTTCCCAACAGGTATTGATGATATCGTCAACACAGACGTGGTGTGTGGGACAGATCTAACGGAATTCTGTACCGCGGTGAGTTGTCGTTTGTCACATTGTGATTTACATTTGACTCACGGACATAGATCTAACCATACTCCTTATTCAGATAACTGGTGCTACGCCCTACTTTGTCGCAGCTTTCGTCGGGGGGATTTTAATTATCATCGGCGTGGTAAGTTCATTCTTCTAACATTGTAAACTTATTTATCACG
Organism: Actinia equina; assembly: GCA_011057435.1. Lineage (NCBI taxonomy): Eukaryota > Metazoa > Cnidaria > Anthozoa > Actiniaria > Actiniidae > Actinia > Actinia equina. The sequence continues at coordinate 149,288 of WHPX01001457.1, forward strand.
TGAGAGCCTGGGAACACAATCCATCACTTTCTAAAGTATATTCTTACGCATGCGCAGATGATCATGATACTGTCTCTAGTCATTAACTTTGTGATAGTCCACAAACACGTCAAGGAAGCAAAACCATCCGAGTACTCAACCTGCAAAGCCTGTTGCTACATACCAGACCCTGAGAAGTATGACGACTGCTTCCCGGAACCGGAAGTGGAAGAGGTACAACTGTCAATGAGGGAGAAACTACAACGGAAACACGTGACTCATGATGGTAATCAGCCCAACCCTCACGGCCAACAGGAATGGTCGTATATTTATGACTTTGAAAACGAACCTGAGCCCGCAGGCAAGAGGTACTAGGACCAAGTATACATACGATGATATTACATGATGTTAGACATACATGTCTATGGTGATTCAGTCTTATTCAGAGAAAATCCTATACTTACGGAAGAAGAGTTAAATCAACTCTTAAACATTAAAGACAAAACGCAATCTGCTGTACAACTAGTTTGCTTGCTTTGCCCAGTTTTACTCTCATTTGGTTCAGATTAGAAAAACCAGAACCCTGGCGATAGCTTAGTATAAAGTAATTTTTAAATCGTACCTTGAAAGATTTCTAAAGTTTCACTAAATAGCATTAAAATAGAGATAGACTTTGAGACTTTTTGCAGTAATTCAGCTTCGCCACACAACAGCAAATCATACTGCTTACACTGTTTTAATATTACCAGCAGCTCAGTTTTTGTCAGTAGAATAGGAAACTGCTAAGCGATTTGAAAATAACTCTGCGCGCCCCTAAAAATGTCAAAATACGCATCTATGTCTTTCTCAAGCAAGTAGTCTTCAGAATAAATCCCAGGATGACAATCGCTGTGTTAATGGTTACATTGAATAATTTAATAAATAATCAGAACATCTTAAAAAGGACAAGGACAAGGTGCTCATGTGTCATCATCATCATCAGTTCTGGTCAACCTTATAGATTCCATTCCCACTCGGTTCTTTGCCATAAGCGGTTTCATAGCCGTTAATAAGCTATTGTAGATGTTGGGGAAGAGAAGCTCTTGTGCCGCCAGTAACTGCTTGGTGCGGTGTCTCTCCTAAGACCATGGATAATATTATGAGGTTAACGAATTATTATAATTGATAATCATCGTTATTTTTCAAGCCCGATTTTGGTTGTTTTACTAACCTTAGGAGCTTCAAAACAAGCAGGACAATTTTCTGCAATAACAGGCAACTTCATCTGAAATAAATAAACCAGTGACGTCACACGGTGCACGCGCAATGTTGCAGGCAATCGATGTTGCGAGCCATATCACACCACGAAACATTGTCTGCAATTTTGCGCGCAATGTTGCACCATGTGTCTCCCTTAACAAGAAAAGGCATATCTCGGGCCCTGCAGCATTGAAGACAGTGTACCTTTTCAGCAAATTGTCGAAGCTCCTTTTCACGTACGTAAACCATGGGCCTGATGACCCGTAAGTCACCCTCCCTGTTAGTACCAAAAAAATAATCAATATACAAAAAAACACACGAACATCAATAACGACTAACTGCAAGGACTTTGTTTGACTGATATATGAGTTATCTGCGTTTCGATTCACTAGTTCCACTTAGGCGAAACTTATTTTCACCTCAATGGATTATGTGATGAGTATGGGAACTTGCGCGCAAGCTGGTTATTGGATGAAACTGTTTTTCATAGCCTAACCACAAATAACAGTACATTGATTTGCTCCAGATGCTTAGGTACCTGACGGTGTAGTTAGCTTTCATTGTCTTCAAAAAACCGTTGTGAAAAGCTGACATGAGAAAACTGGGGAAAAAAATGCAATAAAAATAAGGCAAAACCAAATATTACTTTAGGTCGTTGTTTAGTGGATGGCGGTATATTTACCTTTCAGTCAAGTCATCCAGATGTTGACCCATGGCAAGTACGTTGTAACCTTCACGCCTTGCACATGCGTAAAGACGTCCACGCTTCATTCGTGAACAAAAGCTACAGATAGACTCACAGACTGATAAATCTGCTGCTTGTTGAATGATATCTAGTGGTAGTATATCAATAGATAGTAAATAATATAAAGGACATAAGATAGTCGGAAGGGAGAGGTAGGAGGAGTTAGTTTTACCTTGTTCCTCAAAAAAGTAAGGCACTCCCAAAGCAGCCAGGTAAGGAATGAGTGGCCTGGGGTCGTATGCACTTGACTGAGGATCTACTGTTGCTGCCCCAATATCAAACTCAATTCCCTGGTACATATCAAGAACAAAGAGGAAAGATTAGACCCAGATAGTTTATCATGGAGCATGCAGGTCTAGCTTGAGTCAGAGTTAGGTCATAAGGAGTTAGTATTAAGGTGGGATCTGCTATCCTCACTTGACTGACTGACTGGTGACTGACCGACAATCTACTGAATGATTGACTGAAAGGATGACTGATTGGCTGCCATACCTTGGCCTTTGCACAGTACTTGTACTGATGTAGAGTGTGAAGTAACGTGAGTGAGTCTTTTCCTCCAGACAGACAAACCAACACACGATCACCATCATTAATCATGGAGTATTCCTTGATGGCCTGTTAAGAAACGATTTTTAAACAAACAAACAAATACAAGCAGAGAGGGAGGAAGAAAGGGAAAAAGAAAGAAAGAAAGAGAGGAAAAAGACGGCAGAGAGCCAAGTAATGTGCACAACTTTTACCTCTGTTGTTGGTTTAAAAATGCTTTTCGGAGGATGAAAAAACATAGGTTTGGCTACTCCATCTTTCTCATTGTCACGTATCTGTTCAACCTCATCAGTGACAGAGTCATTCTTGTCAATCTTATCGGAAGCTTTTTTCATGTTTTGTCTTAGGGGACACGTTGCACCTAATATCCTACAGTCAACCTTTTTTGAAGCAGACATTTCTTCACCAGAATCTTGAGCATTCATTGCAAATACTCCTGTTACTTGATCAGCCTCGATTTTAGTCCCGTTATGATCAGAATCTATACTCTCTCTACCATCACCAAATCCCTGCTTTGGTTTATTTTTGGAAAACGTTATATTTTGGTCCAGTTCACTTTTTTTATCATCTTCTTGCTTTTTAGTATTGTCCAACTGGTTTTCATTGTCATTAAATTCTTTCCGTGTTAATTCATTTAATTCCCTGTGATTCTTATTCATTCTATCCTTCTCACAACAATTTTCTGATTCAACAGACTTTTTCTCTCCATTTTCAAAGTATTTTTTGCTTGTTTCCCATGCAGGCGGGCTAAAAGGAGATGATTTAGGGAAATATGACGGTTTTTCTCCAGATAAAATCGCTGCTGCTTCACTCGGTAATAGAAACCATCTTAGTCTCTCGCCTTCTTCACCAAGAAGAAGGGTGTGGTCACTAACAGTATTTACGACCTGAAATGGGAACAACACTTACATTAATACTGATATACCACGGAAAACTGTACTGAAAAATTTTGCTTGTGTTTCATAGTATACCTTTTCAGTTTTCTTGAATATGTCCTCAGCTTTCGTTAAAATTTCCTACGATCAAAAAGATAACATTCATGAGTACCATTACTGACATGAATGAGTTAGCATCAAGACGTTTTACGTCACCTGGAGATCTGTGGGGGGTTCTTCTTGTGTTGCAGGGGATGGATATGTCATGTGACCATTGGAATAGCTTATTGAACCAAGCCACTTTCGGTCACGGAAAACCTGGAGGAATACAAATATGGAGATGAGTAAAAGAGCGTTCACAAACACAGGGAACCCATTACAGTATGGAGTACACCAGACTACCTTATGCCTTCTGTGCTTCCATTCTCCAGTTTCTGGATTGAACATATACTGTATGAAGAAAAAGACAGAAATAAGGAAAAGATAGGAACCAATAAGATAAGAGCCAAACACAGTCATTCTTCATCGAAATGCAGTTGAAATATCTCGTACGATCTATAATAATCTTTGCTCTGAATACAAGAATTTATACATCGACAAGACTTACTCAAGTTTGTAAAGGTAGATTTATTAGTGCCTTATGTCGTTATACCTGTGGGAGGAGCATCCAGCCATGCTCTGCTACCATGGTAACAGCATTGATAACAAATTGCGCATAATCATCTGATATGAAATATGGCAGGTTAAGGCGTACAAACCCAGGCCTGGTGAACAATGAGTAACATATCAATAAATGAATGAAAGCAAAGGGTGCCTCATAGCAAATGTACCTCAAGATTTCATGCTCTGAATATTCATTGTAACGTCTAAGATGTGTTCTATCCAGACGACTACAAACAGATAAAAAAATTAGCTTTCACATTGTTGAAAAATAGAGCAATAATTATTCCTTTATTTACCTGTCCTCTAGAAGAAGGGACTCAAAGTCCTGTGCAAGACCTTCATCCATTCCAAGCAAATCCTAGTATTCATTAAGATCAATATCAACATCAATATCAATCCTTCTTTAGGAAAACATTATCTAATGGAGATGTGAATTTCACAGACAAAACATAAATGATTTCAGTCACCTGTGCATATGGGCCAGCGCACGCACATCCGCCACGTGACTGGATGCCAAAGATGTCATTTAATAAAGCACTAATGTAATTATAGTGCAAAAACAAGCCACTCTCTGGATGTCTGACAAGGAATGAGAAGATTGGTAGACGTTTGGCTGTTTTACTACCAAGAACGACAAGGTTATGAACACTGGACCAAGCTGAGAATGCTTTCCTGAAACAAAAAACAAAAAAAGATCCATGGCAATTGAGAATAGACAAAACCAAGGGTTGGAAAAAAGACCATGTTTTACCTGCAGAGATCCTCTTCTCTAGACATAATTGTATCTTGTCCCACAGCCTGTCATAAAGTATACTCATAAGTAAAAATATAAATACTTGTACACAGTATTCTTATTTCCTCTCACCTGTTTGAGCTGAAACACTAATCCTGCTCTGATAGATCCAACTATTGCTGGAGTCCCACCTTCTTCTCTGGACTCTGTTTCTTTAAGATACCGATGGGTATTTTCAGTTACCTGCACAAAACAAGAAATATATGAACCTTATCCATGAGTGATTTCATTGTTTTTTCATCACTCTATATTAAAAAAAACACAATTTGTTTAGTGGTACTCACAAAGAACACACTGCCACCTCCACATCCTGAGGGGACAGGATTTAGAAACAACTTCTTCTTGGCAATCAAAATTCCTGAAACAAAAATGGCCATCAAATGAGGATTATTACAGTGCCTCCTATAGATCATATACCTCGGCAATAAGTATTTCAGACCAGCTGTAAAGAAAGAAATAGTAGTCCAGCTCAGTACCTGGTGTTCCTACACCACCAATGAACTTATGTGCCGACAAGAAGATGGCATCTTTGTAAACCAATGTTTGGTCATCACTATCAAAAAAGACAAAAGATGACAAAGATGAGAACAATCATCATTGCACTTACTAAATGGTCACCTGCTGACACAATCTTTTAGAAAGCACCTTACCTTGTAACCAGTGGATTCATATTGATATCTACGTATGGTCCTGTAAAAAACAAAGATTGATAAGGAATGTAGAACTATGAAAGCAATATATATAAATACGGGAAATGATAAAAGAAAAGAATAGGATCCAGTTTTGCATTACCTGCAGTTGCATAATCCCAGAATGCAAGAGCACCATTGCGATGCAGTAGTGCAGTTATTGTATTAGTATCTGATAATATACCAGTTACATTAGATGCTGCAGCAAAACAACCAATCATTTGTCTGCCTGCAGTGCTGAATCTCTGGAAAAAAAAGATAATACATGAATTTGTGTTAGAGAAGTCAGGACAATCTTGAGTGGTGGTGATATGCTCAGCTTTCACCTCTGAAACAACTTCTGGACTGAGCATGACTCACATATCAAATTGAGTTTTATAATATATTTTGTAATTACCTTGAGTTTGTCTTTCAAGTCTGTTAGATCAACAGTCCCTTGTTCATTCTGCTCAATCCAAACAATCTCACTACCAGCCTCTTTCCAAGGCAATATGGCAGAATGGTGTGCAAATGGCCCAATGAATACAATCTAAGATATCAAATGAATAGAAGTATAAAACAAATCTATAGTCTAATATAATTGTTATATTATACGATAATTATTATTTGGTCCTCTTCATCTGGGGACATTTAATTTCCATATTCATGACAGCTATCTTGATATACTTCCTAATGGGTGTAATTTCATTTGGGGGGAGGGGAGGATGGTTAAGATTGAAATGGATGTTTATCACACAGCACCCATTTTTATTCTCATGAGAATAAAAACCTTTCTTTCCCCAGCATAAATTAATTCTCAAGCGCTTGAATTTGAGGCTATGCGTGGTGGAATCTATTGCTCAATCCAACATGGCCGCTGTGTGAATAAGGCCCATTGGAGCTGACCCCTGCAGATACAGTATACTGTACATATATCATATAGTAAATAATGATCAGATACAGACTACAGCAGCTACAGAACATACCGGAGGCTGCTTCAAGTGAAGTGCATGAATGAGTTTGTGTACTGCTGCTGTACATCCATTACCAGTAAAAATCACAGCATCACTTTCTCCAGCATTGACTGCATTTCTGATGATATCTCTAAAATAAGTCATGACCACAAATATATTAATTGTAATCAACAAGTATTAATTAGTACAGAACTTTCAAGATGTAGGGGCATTCGTACATTTCCTATCAGCTATGCCCCTCTAAGAGGAGAGGTATGGAAAGTGGATCATTGCTGACAAGATGATACGCTCCCTCTGAGATGACTATCAGTGATTATTCTGACATAATAATAAAGGTGCAGTAATGGGTACCTTGCCTCATGTCGATACAAGGTTGTCTGTAGTGACGTCACTGTCGTAGTTGTGTGAGTGTTGCCATAGTGAGGCAGTACTTGATCTCTAATATAGTCCTCGATAAAACTAAGGGACCTGGCAACACAAAACAAATAATCTCTTACTAAATAAATGACAGCTCCAAAATGTATAGTCCCAGAAATAAGCCATCCCCCCCACCCCCCATCCCCCACCAGAGGAATTTGGAATTTCTGAGGGGAGGAGGGGGTGGGTCAGAAAAAAAAAATCTTATGGAGTTCGTATGGAAGAAAATTGGAATATAATGGGGTGGAGGGTTGTTAAAAAATTCCACCGATGGGTGGGGGGAGGGGGGGAGAGAATGGATAGTTTATGGAACTATGAAATAGGATGTATTCTCAATACTGACCTTCCTGAAGCCGTGTAATCACAATAGACCACTAAAAAGAAAAGAAAACTATAGAAAGACGTATCATAACAATTTTATTTAATTAAACAACATGAGATATTAAACATAATACGCTTTAGTTTACCTTTGCGAGGACCATACGGCCCACTAAACGTAGTTTCGTTACCAATACAGTTATCTTTGATATACTTTAATAAGTCCTCTATTGGCTTATCTTGAGATAATTGATTTTCTTTCTTTTTTGTCGCTAAAAAATCGCCTGGAATTTCGTAGAACTTCCTTGCTCCGTGTGATAAGGTAGCCATCTTGGTTCGAGTAACCTGGCCTTTTCCGTAACATAGGAAACCCACAACTCATTTTGTCGCTAAGCCTCCTTCTTTTCGTAACAAAAACCGACAAAAGGGCTCGCAAAAATAATGGTCGCATGCTATTAATTGGTTCTCCTCGTTGAAAACCAGCTATCTAAAAATTTGCAGCTCCCTGACGTACGTACAGGAAGTGACGCATAATAAAGAATTCGCATCGCACAAACGACTTCATATTCAAAGTTTAAAAACCTTTATTCATTAATATGGATCTTCTTACAGGTAAAATATTGAACGCCTGTATACTTAAAATTCTCCGTATCAAACTATAAACTACATCATCATAAACAGTCGTTCTGTTCTAAAATACTGTGTCTTGTTGAATCATTCCTCGTCAGAGAACTCCGAGATTATTCATGATCCCACAACATGTGGAAAAATCTCCTAAAATCTTGAAATGGACAATGTTTCAAGTCTGAATATGAGTGGAATATCCCACTGACTTACTAAGAAATATTATTTACAAGCAGAGAATACCTCTGTTCTTAGTCGTCTTAAAGATATGCAAAATGAAACAAACAAAGGAAAACGAACGATAATGAGAAGAGTACAGAAATGATATCAACCATTTTCAAAATTACGCCATCAAGTTAACTGCGACTGATGTAAGCCATACATTTGAGGCAGTAATTTTTACTTTTTGCTTGATGGAATCAAAAAGTCCAGACTTCTGGAGTTGTCTTGTGTAGCGTAATTCGATTGGCTACAAAGTAATACCAGGATTGTAAAGATGAAGTCGTGGATGGTATGTAAGGTAGGCTTACTGCAAAGTGCATTTTAAGAACTCTACAAACAAATGAAGTATAATGAAATAAATTTAACAACTGACGCTTTCCACCTTTTTTGTACCCCTATCTTTTAAGAATAAAGTAGTACAAAAGGAAATGAATAGCATACAGCTTTACGATGTAAAAGGATTCTTCAGGATCGAAGTATTATCTTCATCTTCTTCTAGTACTTTTTCTTTTCACCTGGTAAAGAAGGAAAAACAACGTCAGTGGAAAATGCAAACTTAGCATGTGTTTCACTGTTTATTATTACATTTAATGCAGCATGCTGTGTAGCTTTCTTTGTAGGACTCGAGGCTGGCGTAGTTCTCTTTTTGGCAGGACTTGAGACTGGCGTCGTTCTTTTCTTGGAAGGACTCGAGACTTGCGTAGTTCTCTTTTTGGCAGGACTCGAGACTTGCGTAGTTCTCTTCTTGGCAGGACTCGAGACTTGCGTAGTTCTCTTCTTGGCAGGACTAGATAGTTTCTTGGAAGGGCTTTTTGTAACCTTCTTTGGTTTTTTTGATGGACTTGCTACCAAAGTTTTCTGTTTCTTCGAAGGACTTGGTTTAGGTTCCTATGAATGGAAGAAAGGTGTTCAAGTCATGTCACGTCAAAGCTTACACTATTTAGTCGCGCGCCTGAGATACGCCGAGGGAGGGGGATTTGGCTAGAGTCTATATCTAAAAAAATGTTACAAACTTGTGTTTTTCGTTTCTTCGAAGGCGATGATATTCCATTGACTTCTGGTTGTCGTTTGGTTCTCCTATAATAAGCATAACAGTATTTTTAAGTCATGAATATTCTACTCAAACTGTATCGCTAATTACATCGTGTTAGCAACATTACCTTGAAGCGAGAGGTGTTTTAAGTGTTTCACTGTCATTGTCCGATGGTTCATCTTCTGGTAAGGTATCAAGTTCTGATTTAAGTCTTTTAGGAATCTTCGTTATTCTAACAAATAAAACAAGACACTTCAATAAAGGAGTGCCAAAGCGTTACTAGTAATCTTTATGGTTACTTACGTTTTGGTAGGTTTAATGGGTGAGTCCATTTTAAAAGGCGATCTTTTATTATGCGATGGTTTTTGATTTTTCCTGGGTGAAGATCGGCTACTTGCAGTTTTATTAGTGCTATCTTTTCTCGGAGACTGCTTGCCCGCGGAGGCCATAGTTTTCCCTCTACTTGTAGTGTCTGTAGCAGGAATGCTTTCTTCTTTATCCTTACCAGCAAGACGACGTGAGGATCTGGTTCCCGGTGCCGGTGAGGAGGGTGTTTTAGATGGCTTCTTTTTTCCATGTGTTTTAACAGCATTACTCGGTTCTGGCTGTTCCTCTACTGGTCCTGAATCATCGTCTTCACCGGAAACAGTAGATTCAGCTTTCTCACTTCCCGTTTCTTCTTCCGTTAATTTTGATTTTTTTGTTTGCGGTTTTTGCTGGATCGAGGTAGCAGTTCTTGATCTTTTCCTTAATTAAGAAACAATTTTTTTTATAGATCTTTGCATGTGAATAAAAAAGATTCCAATCCCAACCATTACCGCCGCCACCGCTGCCACTACCATCATCATCATGCATCATTATCATCATCATTATCATCATCATCATTACCATTATCATCATCATTACCATCACCATCATTACCATCATCATCATCATTACCATCATCATCACCATCACCATCACCATCATCATTACCATCACCATTATCATCATCACCATCACCATCACCATCACCATCACCATCACCATCACCATCACCATCACCATCACCATCACCATCACCATCACCATCACCATCACCATCACCATCACCATCACCATCACCATCACCATCACCATCACCATCACCATCACCATCACCATCACCATCACCATCACCATCCTCTAAAGCGCATACTTTTTTTAACTAAAGTAGAAACCTGATTGGGTACCACGATTACAGTATCATCTTCTCAACCATCGCCACTACTGACCACCCGATCATCGTCATTACTAACGCTTCACTGATGTGTCACCACCATCATTATCACTGACACCCATATCCCCACCATTATGATCACCCGATCATCGTCATTACTAACGCTTCACTGATGTGTCACCACCATCATTATCAATGACACCCATATCCCCACCATTATGAACACCCGATCATCGTCAGTACTAACCTTGTGTTCTTGTCTGGCCCACTCTCCACGGTATCGTCTGTAGCTTCACTAATGTTGTCATCATCATCAACATCAATTTTGTTAGCCATTTCTTTAAAAGTCTTCTTAGAATTCCTATACAAATTGATTAGAACTATAACATTAGGACTTGCAATAGAATAAATGCACTAGAATGTTGGAGTTTGGAAACACTGATATCCAATCTTATTTAAGTCGGGTAACTATGAACCATGCGAAACACATAGAACTTCTAGCGAGAAAAACTTTAAGTCAAGAAAAATCCTCAACAAACTGAGACCCCACCAGAGAGGTGTCAGGTGTATTACTGATACGACGTATTTGGTTGAAGAAGCATTTATTACCACATTAGACTTACTTGACTGAGCCTCAACAAACTGAGACCCCACCAGAGAGGTGTCAGGTGTACTACTGATACGACACATTTGGTTGAAGAAGCATTTATTACCACATTAGACTTACTTGACTGAGCCTTTTGCAGTTGTTTTCTTACTCTTCGGTTCTGCATTTTTCTTGCCTTTGTTGTTGGAGGTTGATAACTTGGCTGATTCCGAAGGGACAGCTTTTCTTTGCTGTAAAAATAACGCAGTTTACAAGATAATTATTATCTCAATTATCTGCAATAAGAGTATAGTATTTGTAGTGTTTACCTTGCCATGAAAGAACACGAATCCTGGTGGCAGATATGACTTAGTGTTTGGCACATCCTGAAGAAATACAATGCAGATGGTTAGGGGTAAATAAATAATAAACAGAGGAATGATTTACTGGTAGAAGAGTAGTACTCACCATTTTTCCTGGAAGAAACATCTTTTTAGGTAAGACAGGGCTACCTGGAAATTCTTCCATCACCAGACCACTTGCCTATGACGAGAAATAAAGTGAATGAATGGTAGGAAGAATGAATGAATAAGAGTTGGGATAAATGACAACTAATAGATGGATGGAAAGGCTAATTGTTATAATTATCTAATGAATGAATAAATAAATATAGAAATGCATGGGACAGATGGAAGGCATGGATGGATAGATACATGTAACGAACCAATTAATGGATAGATGGTAAATAGTCTTATGAGCATAATAAATGAATAAGTGAATGGATGTGATGTATGGATAAATGAATGAACAAACCTTGTTTATAATAAGTCCATAGGTAAGATCACATATGGTATACAATGCCTGTAATAATGAAAAAAAAACAAAAACAAATAATGATAAAAATATCAAATTAAACAAAAAAACTACATTATGTATTTCCATACCTCATTAGCATCTTGATCATCAGGGTTTTGTGCATCTTTAGTTTGCTTGATTGTCTCTACAATCTTCTTCAAGAGCCCAGCATTCTCTGTCTTGTTGGACAAAATAGGCTCCATGAAGAACCACAAATAACTGAGAAGAAAACGATTCCATTAATAAAAAGTGACCCAAAGAATAAATGAGCTTACTGTGTAAGAGGAATAACATCAGTGTAGTGGCATACTGTGATATAAAGTACTGTACTTTGCTAATATTTGTGAAAATCCCCTTGATCTGTTACTGTCAAAGATTTTTCTACTCATATAGCTTGTTTTGTATAAGTGCAGCAAATATGGTATTTCTATAGACAGTCCCTTGCAGCACATCAGAATGCAGCTCAATTTGGAGGATATAACAATAGTTTTCCAATTCTCAGGAGATTTAAAAAGTCTATTGTTTTGTCCTCCAAATTGAGCTGCTTTGATGTCACATGGAAGGGTTCTATACTCTGAGGTGCTGTAATTCTCAAGGTTCAGTAAGACTTACTCTTTAAACTTAACCAATGAATCATGTTCCTTTGGCTTGAAGTCAGGATGATGAGCCAACAAGTGGATGACAGCAGGAAGGGCGTACTCTGGTAACAATGAGTGTGAACAAGCTGAAAGACAGGAATATGATAGAGACATTTCCTTAAAAGTAGCACAAGATTCACACAAAAAATCTAAACAAACAAGAAAACCTACCCTGTGCTGCTGAGTGGTGCTTGAGGTACTCTCGTCTGATGGTAACATTCCTGGAAATCATCTGCCGTATCTGATTAAATGCAGATGGAAAGAAGCAAATGTTATCTGGTTGTGCAAGGTAGCACAGGGGTAGATGGGCGTCAGCATCAGGTTTCATGCCATAATATTTATAAAATATTATTTGTCACATATAATTTTGAGGTATATTTAACAAATAACAAATTTCATTGAAAATTTATATTAGCCCAAATCACATGTCAAGCACTACCTCCTTGCTATCCTGGTTGAATCATATTATACCTTGGTTTTCTTGTCCTTGTCAGTCTCAGAGGCAGCTAATGCAAATATTCCAAGGTATTCTAGTGGAAGCTTAAGAGATTCTAATGCCTTCTGAAGCTTTTTGGTGAACGTATTTCTGACTTCGACACAAAAATCCTTCAAAACAGAATATTTGCAAATTATTCAAAACTACAGAAAATTTTAATTAATTCCATTTTGAGTAAAAGTATTAAAGTATTATCTTGTGTTAGTATAGTGAAAATTTCTAATACCTGCAATGTGAGGGCAAGCTGTTGAAAGTGTTCAAGTGCAATAACCTCATCATAGTGAAGTTCTTGAGCAATTTTTAGTATACCACAAGCCGCAGCCAATCGCAGACGAGAACAGTCATGAGAGCTGAGAATAATTAACACAACAAAACCTTGTTACTATAGAAAACACTGTTCCAAGAGTTAACAACTGTTTATTCATAGCTAACTCAATGCCACTTACCATACACAGCCATTGTTCTGCAGATCTCCACCATGTGCTAACAGAGTACATAGTAGTCTTAGTACAGGTAAAGCTGAGTTCATGTGGTTACCTTGTAATCCTTGTAGCCAGCGCACCATTAGTTTGATTCCTTTCACCTAGACCAATCAGTGATAATGCTTTTGTCATATTGAGCCCTGACCATCTTTTTTAAACCTCAACTATATTCACTTACTCAAGGAAATATTATCAAAGATATCTCTCCACTTATTAGTTCAATTTATTGTTCCTCTATTCATTTACGCCTTTTTAGTTTCACTTATTGTTATCCTATCTTAATAAATATTCATTTCCTCCTCTAGATATGCCTTCGTTTTCTATAGCTTGGTAGTACACGCTTTTCTCTTTTTATTGCTAGATAAAATTTTTGGTATTAATGACATTCTCTTTATTAATGAGCAGCAAAAGGTGTAAAAAACGTAGCTTTTTTTACCTTTGCTTGAGTTTCTCTAGTTACATCACAGTCATCACACCATTCTTCATCTCCTTGTGAATCAGACTCTTCTACAGTGCTCTGAACTCAGATAAAACCAAATATTTGTTTTACCTTGTGAAATAATTCATAACTCATTCATATTCTTTCACACCATGTAGGTAATCAAGTAAATGCATACCCTGTCTTTAACCAGAAGTTCTTTGACCACAAAGTCTCTGATGATGGCTTTCTGTTTTGTCTCAAAGATGCTTGGAGCTAACACAGCTATCTGGGCCAGTGCCGTCAGGTGGGACAAGAGCAATGGGTAATCATAATCTAAGTTTTCGAGAACCCTCTACAACAGAAAATCAATCATTAGTAACCTTAACTTCAAGTTAAAATCTGCTTGAATCATGAACCAAACTCTGGTTTGATCAAAGTCATAATAGAATTCCATTTCAAACCATAAAGCAGCTATCTAACAGGTGCTTTAGTTCATGTGAAAATGCAGTTCATGTCAATCATACTTACAGCAAATATTCTCTCAAACAACGATGTTGGATCTTTAAAGATCTTTGATATTGACTTCATAGCATATTTAACTTGTTGAGGGGTTCCTTTACATGCAAACTTTGAAAGCACTGGTTGATAATACCTAGAACATGTATCAAAATATTACACTTTAATGACCCTACGAAAGATGGGAATGAGACAAGATATGATTAGGAAATGGAAAGCAATGGAAAGATCTGAACAAGTAAGAAATGTCCAAGTGCTTTTAGGTTTTTTCATCAAAATGTATAGATTCATAGAATAGAATAATAAGAATGGGTCTTGGCAAATGGGATGAGAGAAGAGAAACTGGATGGGATACTTACTGTACAACCTCCTTGTCTACAGATTCCATTCCTTCACCAACATTGCTCAAGATATGGAGGGCATAGTTAACTGAAATACAAGAAAACTATTGGTTAGCTAACTTGAATAACAGCTGGTAGCTGGTATCATTTGAGTTTTTCCAGATGCTGGTACTGCACACGAAGAGTCTCCTTCAAAGGGTCCATCAATCTTCAAACCCTTTTAACTCCTCACACCCATCCCACAATGAACCTATAAAGAAATCATCAGCACAGGCCAGACACTGAAGCCAGACAATACAAGGATTTCTTTATGTCGTCAGTGGTTCTTTTATGACCCTCCATTGCAGGGTGAGTTAGCATGAAGACAAGGAACCATTATTTTATGTGAGCATACAAACCACATGTAGGTGTAAGCATTTGCAGATGATATTACAAAGGCATCATCTGCTTGGTTTAGTCTCATTACTGTATTTATAAAGAAAATATTGTTAAGCAACACATATTTACCTATTTCTTGATCTTGATGCTTCAAAAGGACTAAAAGAGTTTCATAACATTCAGTATTCTTAAAGTGAGAAGGGAATATCCCTGATAGTACCTGCAGACAGGAAAAAATGAGGGTTATCTCACACGATCTGTTTTAATGATGATTACAAAGACAGTATGTATGCCTGACAAATTTTCAATACATTCATACTTTGTACTGATAATATACAGTGCCCCAGATGTCCTGCCGACTGTCATCTGACATCCCACAACTACTCCAATGACAGTCCACCATCACACAGTCATTGCATTGGGAACAGTTTTTAAGAAATGGCCGACAGTCGATCATATTATGGCAGACAGTCAGTCAGATCTGAGGCAAAGTTCAGAGTATTACCCTTTGTACTTACAACAAGTAGTTTCATTCCTTTGATGGCTTTTGTGGTGTCAGAATCATCCTGTTCGTCAAACTCATCATCCACTTCTCCTAAGCCTTCAATAATATTCTTAACCATTGACAGCAGAACCTTTACACATGATGCATCGACCATCACTGGAGCTGCTCTGTCAAGAAGAGCCTTGACAGTCTCTAAGATATGGTTCCTTGAACCAAGCTTCACAACAATATCACTCTATGATTAAGAACCAACAGCAAAAAATATAATTGAATCAGTTGCTGTTGTAGTACTGTCTGACAACTGATGTAAGTCAGCAAAATGATACAGTGATACCTTTATTAAGCTGAGACACCCTTCATCAAAATGCATACATGTAAATACTAGCGCGGTCTTGAACGTTTTTCATATTTTAAGACATATTTCAGTTCAGCAGAAACACTTTATTCAGCAGACAACAAAAAAGTTTTAAAGGTGTCTGGTTAATACAGGTACCCCTGTATTAATAAATGAGTTAACGTACCACAGCCTTGAAAACAGCAGGACATCCTGAGTCAGGATTGATGCAGATCTTAAAAAGGTCTCTTGTTTTGGCCTCAACTAACATGGATTGTAGCTTCTTTAGGTTCTCTTGGGCTTTAAAAGGTTCTGGCAATGCCCCTAGGGTGACAAGACAGATATATAATAACAGTATCATTATATATGACTTAAGGATAATCTAATCTATCAATCAAAGGCAGGTATTGTACTTACTTGCTAGGGTAATCACATGGGACATCATCAGTGAGTTATTTTCCTCTGTCTAGTAGACAAAGAGTACATGTCAATGATAAATATACCATTTATCTGATATACCCAGAAATAAATACTGATTGGTGATTTATTCCTTACTTTTTCCTTTTCAGATAGTTCAACTAATGCTGCAAGATCTGCTCGTACACTGTGAAATGAAAACAAAACCAATTAAGACAAAGCAGAGATGTCACGTGCCTTGGAAACTTTACTTCTTACTTCAGTACCGATAAATAGTTTAACGATTAGCAATAGCATCATTTCATGAACTTACTTGGACTGGCATTTTAATAGTATATTAAATGCCCTACAAAAATAGGAACAAACAAAAAATTAATAATAATAATTTATTTGAATTGGTTTAAATTTGAAACAATATATGAATCTCTACCTTAATACATGAAATTTTCATGACACCTTAATTTCTTGAATTTGGCGACTTAAAGAAATAGGGAACAAAGGGTGTAGTAACTTGGATATCGGGGTCAATCAGTGACTCAATAATTTATGTACGAGCATGAATTTCTTGTGGACATTGTGAGAACTTTTTTGTTGCTAATGTTGTCATATAGACCCTGCCGCAGCGTCTTTGCTAATTTTGACGATATTGTAGATGAAGGCGTTCTATTTGATTCAAGGATAAGTAAAATAAAATAGTGCCTTACTTAAAAACGCGAAATTGAAATGATTCAAAGGTTTTGATTCAAAATGGAAAATTTTCCAAAATCGCGAAATTTAAGTGTCGCAAAAAATGTACAAAGTTAAATCGAGAAATAAACCTGTCAGGAAAATTTCATGTAATAAGGTGATCTCTAATTATTTGAATTGGTTTTGAAACCATATAGAAATCTCTAGTTGATAATTATTTTGTTCTTACTCAACAGCATGGTGATCAAGTTTTGTATAGACTGACATTAAACGCTTCATCCTTTCTTGGGTCTGAAGTGAGACTGGAACCAGACATCCTGATAACACTCTTTCCACACATAGTCTGTCTTCAACCATGTTCTGGTAGTAACCTTTTAGTAATTTACTTGGAAGCCAGGATAATTTCTTAGAAGCTTGTGGATCAGCTGTGGGTCTTCAAATGATACAAGAAAACAATGTCAAGGACAAGTTATATTAAAAGCTCTATACTCAGTCGTAGTGAAAAGTCCCTGGGACCTCTGGTCACTAAGACTGGGTGCAAGTCTTGTCTTGCATCTAATGCATTCACAACTCCAAGGTGGATGACATAATGCCTAACAGATTTTGCAGCCCAAATGATAAGGCAGCCGATAGATTAAATTTGAATTTAGGCAGTTGATTTTTGTGGAGGGAGGGGAACCTAAGGGAAAAATCTATGAAGCACAGAAGAGAACCAGCAAACAAGTCCACTCACATACAATACCAAGCCCAGTAAGACTTGAACCCAGGTTGGCTAGGTGAGAGGCATCGCATAGCAGTACACACCACCCATGCTACCCATATGGACCTCCCATAAATAATATCAGCATTCATTACAGGCTTATAGCTTACCCTGTAGTACACTTTTTATATAGCTTTCCTAAGCACGTCAAGGCCTCTCTTCTGACATGCCACTGAAAAAATATCAAAGAAAGACAATCTAAGAAATCGTAATCACATTTTCATGGTCTAAAAAATTGACAACTTGAATTAATCTATAAATATTTATTTATTAAATAAATATTAAAGCATGTATAAATATAAATACCTTTTTGTCCCTCATTCTTTCACAAACTTCATCAAATAACTAAAGAAAAAAGGGATGTTAGTAATGCATTGTAAATGATAGTTTGGGCTGTCTGTGGTAGAATGAAGACACAGGTAACCCATAGATAAAGATTAAAAGAATACAAGAAAATGACATACTGTATCTGAAATGCATTTGATATTCTCTACCGCAGCCTCACAAGTAACTGTTACCACTTCTTGTCTTACTCGTTCATCTGGGTCTCGTGATCGACTGCAAAGTTTTTCTAGTTCATTAGAGAAAATGAAAATAGATGACACACCCTTACTGGCTTTATAATCATAACGTAAATATTGGAAAAAACCACATAGCACTCAGTTCATGTAATGTATTCAGAAAATATATTGTATTCTATGGGTGTTGTCTCTTACACCATCTGCTTGGTACATAGCATCTCCCCATAAATATCACCAACATGTTATCATCACCATATCGATAATTTCAATAACAACCAATATCAATTTCATTACACATTTAACATCGCCATGGTAACCACCATTATCATTCATCGCTTTCATCATTTTTCACCAATACTATCAGCATCATTCATACACCATTATCACCATCATCTTGGAATCATTTTACATTTTTGATTTCAATTCAATGAAAGATAATCAAATCACCTGTGATATCTGGAGCAAGTTCTTGATGATGTAATAAGAAATGCTTGGCTTCCTTGACACACTCTATTCTCACATCAACATTAATGTCATGGTATCTGTTAAAACAATCAATATTTCATCTTCAAATTTCAAATTTTCATCTAGATTGATCAAAGTCAGAGCATTTAAATTTTGTAGAGGGAGTAAATTGTGGAATTAAGTCAGAGAACCAACAATCTCTACTCACATCTGATGCTGGGTCCAGAAATCAAAACACAGCCCTAGTGGTGTGATGCAAGAGATTTAATAACACTGCACTGCCTTCATTATTTCCTGGTATTCCTTCTGGTATGAGGTAACCATTAATCTGATAAGTTGTTATTGCACTTACCTTCCAATGTAACAGTTCCATAAGGACTTGTTCTCTGTTGCAAGATCAGATGCTGGGTCAGAAAACATTTGTGCAAGAAGCTTGGTTACTGCTAGTCTCTCCTCAACATCTGGACTCTAACAAAAAAGAAAACAATTCTAAACACAATAATGTAAACTGTATACTGGGCTGACAAAGGAGCGAGCCAGAGATAGAATTAGCAAAGTATATCATTATATTATCAAGCCCAATTTATCTTCATATTTAATACTTGGCCGCAATCAAATCTATGAACCCAGAAGTGATAGTCAAATGCACCACCCTTGATTTCCATGACTGAAATACAAACCTTAAGTTTAAATTCTAACTGTGGTAGAACAGATAAGAGAACTGGACAGGATATTCTGTTGAGTTCTAGGATGAGTTCATATACTTTCTCTGCCAAGTCACTTTCTGAAGTCTTGCCCAAAGTGAGGACACTGTTAAAGAACTATGAAACACAGACAAAATATCAATAGGAGTATCATTTTAACAGTGATTGATAATATGGATTGATCTTACCATTTGTATGAATGGTTCAATGTTTGTAGATGATTTTTGGATAACATTACTAGCAACTTTATAAGCCGCAGGATTTTCACTCTGGTAATGAATGGAAAAAATCAAGTTAGTGTTTTCTTTTGATATTCAATACATGTTAATAGTAATAATAGTTAATAGTCCTCTTTCTCAATCAATATATACTGACGATTTTGATGAAAACAGAGTGACTTATATATAATATGAATTTGGAATTTTCAAGCGTTAGGGGGGGGTCAGAGAAAGAACAGAATAACAGAGTTTGTATGGATTCAAGTAAATAAGAATATCTTGGGGCAAGGAGGGGGGAGGGGGTCTTCAAAACAATTCTTCTGTGGGGGGTGGGGTATGGATAATTTCTGGAATTCTGGAACAGGAAGTCCAAACAACCTAATAGAATATTTAAGATCCTTACCTTTTGTGGCTCAATGATGTTAATAAGAACTGTATCCAGTAGTTCTTGAGATATAGATTCACTATCTTCAAGTATATGACCCATTATCTCTACCATAAACGTTTGTTCCTTGACTGTGTGACTACCACTGTCAGCAAATTGATATACAGATTTAAAATATCATATAATAATATGATATAATATATTATTTGTAGAGTAAGAAGGTAAAGTTAAAGTTTTACTTTGATAACATGGACAGTGGTTGCCCGATTCTCTAAAGCCAGGAGCTCATGTTTAAGTGGGTTTGAAAGTGCGCTCAAGACCGACTCCTATGTAATATGGAAACTGTAACATGTACATTCAATGTACATTCAATGTACATCAACTAATAATAAGGTACATACTTTACTACACTGAAAAGAAGTTTGAAGAGTTCTAAGATTAAATCTTGAAAATCATATTCTGTACAGATATTGAAGGTCCTCACTAGTGCAAGACTCTGTTGAAAATAGAAGAAACAAAGTTCTTTGAAGGGCAATCCTTAAAGAGATATATAAGGTAGCTGATATAAATAAATATGTACATAAATAAAAGAGAACCAGATGTAAATGAATACAAACCTCTAGGATATAGAAATGTTTTTTGTAGTTCGTTCCTTTTGGCCCATGTTCTAGTGCCCTCAGCTGGCTAATAACCAATGAAAACACATCCTGAAAAAATAGATCATAGAATATCATTGATTTAGTATTGTGCAAGGCATAATTAATTGGCCAGAATTGGAACTTGTTTTGTCAAATCTTTGTCTTAAATTTCACTACATGTATTGACAGATGATATCAGAAGATATTATCATGATATTAGAATTATTAAAATAGGGTTATGATGCATTGAAACCAATAACCAGTTAATTCATGGCCTTCCATAGAGATAAGGTACTCACCCACATCTGGTCTTTATCGAACGGTGCCTCTGGGGCATAAACTCTTAGGATATCAACCAGACAGCAAGCAGCATACAGACGAACACCCTTGTCTTTGTGTTTTAGCACAAGAGGACTTGCAAGAAATGCAGCCTTTTCATTATACTGTTTGGCAGCAACACTTGTCTGCTCTGCATTAGTAAGCTCCTCAGCTAAAGCCTTGAGAATGGACAAAGATAAACTTTTTGCCAAGAAATAATATCCTTTACCATAAACTAGAGATAAGATGGTATTCCCTGCTCAAGCAGTGATATTATGAGGTTTCACAAAGTTTGCCTGACCAGAAGTGATAATAAAATGTTTCGTTAATTCTGAATTTCGTCTTTTCTCTAATATCCAAGTCTAAAGTTAGACTAAAACAATTATTCAACTCAGACTCAGTGAATATTAGGAATATTTACCTTGTCGCTCAAAGACTATAACTACTTTAGCACATTAGACACCATTGTTTATACATGGAATAATACAGAATTGGAAATCAAATTTGAATAACAGATGTGTTAAACTTTTGAATTAGAAACGAAGACATTTAGATGATCTCCCTAAAAATTAGTTCTCCCTTTTATAAAATTTCAAAAAATCTAGAAAATATTGTAGGCAGACAACGCATTGTTTATGATGGCCTGGGTCCCTGGAAGCAAGCTGAATGTGATCGACTATAACATATCATTTAGTATACTATAAAAGAATGTAAAACGAAAACACGATCATTCAAAATATACATTAATAATTTCCACATCATCAATCTGTAGCTAAAAATTACTGATCTAGTCTAAACGAGTTTGCAAAGAACCATCGAATGTCCCGAACTCAAGGGAACCTTCGCCACAGCTGCTGTCACTGATGATATTCGTTTAAATATTTAAAATAATTATGATGATGACTGATGATAAAGTTAAGAATTTATCTGTTCTAGGTGTCCTTGATCGGTGGTTACCTTTAGCTGCCGTAAGAGTTCCTCTTTTTTTGAACCTTCACGCTGCATTTTTTCGATTACAACAGATGCTATAAGATCAAACTTGTTGGAGACTTTGGCGGGAACAGACCATAATATGATCCAAAACATTACCCAATATGCTTTGCGCGCTTTACTGAGAAGAAAACCCAAAAGGATGTGAAAAATAAAAAGGAAAACTGAAATGAAAGGAAGAGAAAAGGAAAGTAAAAACGAATGGAAATAAAACTAGAAAAAATAGAAGTGGATAATTTTGAAATAAGTTTAATACAAACTAGAATTATCTCCAAAGGTCGTATTCATAATTTGCAAATCGAATATTTAATTCTCTTTATTACACGATTTATTCTCACTGGTATTGGTTCGTGCTCACCGCAGAAGTCACGTCCCAAAACGAACGTTGTTTCTTGACATTACCAATATATATATATCAATCGATCCCCACAACAAGGCGCGCGCACTCAGCTGTCAAGCTTTTTTTAACAAGCAGGTTTTTCTTATAGTTTAGCCAATCATTACACGTGGAATGTCCTTCCTTGAACATTGACGACTGTGATCAAATTAGTGTGCGTAATTCTTACGTATATAAAACAAAACCTCTTTCAATTAACTTAAGATCAGGTGTTCAAGATATAGTTCTAGAATGAGTAAACTCCCTAATGATCATAACTTATCTACGAGTAAAAACTTGGTTAGAGCTACATGTTAACTAATTTTCTATGTTCTGCCTTTAAATTAATAAAAAAATATGACAATTAAGCTTGACATTCTGTGACGTAACAGCACCTTTAATTTATTTGTTAATTAGAGTAATACGTAAGCACTATCGGTTATGACGTCGTCAGTGTTATGGAATCACGTGACCAGGGTTTTTAGGTTTCTTTATTCTATCAGTGATGCAAGTCATATGGACGTGGTTAACAAAGATAGCCAGTACTTTCACTCCTCGAAGGCTCATCATGTTCGGCTTGGTTTTTCTCTTTGCTTATCGCAGAGGAGTTTTTAGGATCATAAAGAGCCACGTTTTCCAATTATCAATGGACCCTGCAAGTAAAGAAACTGCGCAAACTGAGTCGTCTTCCTCTCAAATGCTAAATGACCAACAACTTGCATCTAATTCTGTTGAAACAGCTCAGTCATCTACAGATGAAAAATCTATCATCGCTAAAAATGGGTCAGACGATGAACGGCTCCGCGGTTTTGACAATCTTAGACCAAACGGCAGTTCCAGCACACCATCAACTAGCAAACAGACTGATATCATTGTCAATGAAAATCCAGCCACCTCTAACGAATGCGTTAAAACAATTCACGTAAAAATGACAACAACGAACAGCTCAGGTAACAAAATCATTTATTCAGTTAGCAATTTTAGTTGAGAATGTTTCATTTTGAATGCCTTTCTAACAAGAAAAAGAAAAAAAACGGACGTGCGGGAAAGAGGTGCACGAAAAAGTTTCTTTGCGTAGGATGTTCAAGACCGACGCCCCTTGCTTCGACATATGATTTATAACCGGTCTAAAACTCAAAACACTTTATGCTTGCTAATTTATTTATTTACCAAACTGAGAGCTTGTTTTTTTATCAATCCTAAGTTGTGGAAAGAGAAAAATGAAAAATAGAAACTCTAAATGAAAAATCTAAAAGAAATAATAATAAGATAATGAAAGATAGCAGCGAATGAAATCGATAGAACAGAGGGAAGGATAAAAGTAAGAAGTAATACGTCTGACATTGTCAAAAATGAATAAATAAGAAACTAAAGAAAAGTGGGAAAATAGATAAAAAATGCTAAGAACAAGAAAGAAGTAAAGAAAATTGTTCGTTGTAGAAAATTTGGAGGACAAATAGAGATAATAGAAAAGTAGAAGAAAGGTGAAAGGGAAGAGAAGGGAAAGATTGTTCGCTGTGGAAAATTTGGAGGACAAATAGAGATAATAGAAAAGTAGAAGAAATGTGAAAGGGAAGGAATGACTGAAAATATAATGAAGAAAGAAAGAATGAATGAAAAGGGGGGAGGGGGGAAGTAAGAAAGATTAGCCTGACATCGAGGCAAACCCACGTGCGCAAATTTTTGTCCAAGCGAAGCAAGTGTGGAGTGGTTACCAAGTCCCGGCATCCATCAGCAAAGACATCCAAACGTTCATGAATGAATGGACACAAAAAAACACTGAAAAACTTTCCTAAACATACACGAATTTAAACATTACAGGTAATCCTAGTATCCAAGATCCTGCTTATTTGTGAGGCTAGTGTAATGGGTAATTTTGGTGTGTTAAAAGTCAAAGATCCATGTGTTTTTACATCGCGGGTTTTGTAGCGTGTCTTGGTCGTTCTTGCATGTATGGTTCACCTTATCATCAAAATATTACCGCAAATATTGCTGTTTTTACTCTTATTGACTAGATTTTTAAATGACTGAATACTAGATAGGTATGGGAATTGATATACAATCGTAAAACGCTTTATATCAGAAGTCATCGTGCATTGTCGACCTGAGAGTGTATGTTAATGGGAGCAATTTAATCTAGTGGCTTACTGTCATTGTTCATTATAACAAAGTCAATAGATAAACGTTACAGGAACGAAAACGTCGTATTTCAAATGCAGAATGAATGATGCAGCCTATTAACTGCTTGGAAGTTAGACTTCATTTTCAATGGTTTAATCCATGATTAATGTTATAAATATGTTATCCTTTTGTTTCAACATATTATGTTGTGTTTTTTTTTTATGCGCAGTTGGAAGGAAATAATTATATAGGCGATATTATTATAATAATATCAAAAATAAATATTAATTAATTACTACTGCACTGCTCACTTACTGAGCTTTTGCTAAAACACGGGTTTGAAGAGTTCATTGAATTTAGATATGATAATTAGCCTCATGAATGTTTTCAGAAGTTAATGAGAAGCATCCACGAAAAACAGGTGATATGCCAGCAAAAAGAAAAAGAAAGACATCACGAGATGAAACAAAGAGTAAAAAATCCAAAGAAGATAGTAAAGTGAGGTAAGCTTTTTGATTTCAGGACTTGACCTCTCAATATGCAACACAGATTTGAGTCTAACAGTTCTTAATGACTTGCTTGAGTAGAGTTATTTGTTGGTTTTCTCTTGTGCTTTTAGGGTTTTTCTCCAGATTCTCTGTTTTTTCCTCCCTCCACATTTGGTTAAATCCGTTTGATTAGTCAGTTGACACATCCTGCAAATCATTACCTGTTATACTGAGAAGCTCCAATATGTGAGTCAACAATCACCAATTTGAATAACACTCACCCAGCCTATAGAGTGAACCACAGATTGAAAAACCCTGACAAAAGAGACCCAACAAGTACCAAATATGGTATCCGGCATTACAGAAGTCAGGAATAAAACTCTAGATCCCAAAGGAGGTGTAGTGTTGATACACCACCGATAAATTCCCAACCAGACAGTTAAATTGTGCAGCATGATTTGTCGAAATCTTTAATGTTTTCTTGAGAAGTAAGGTCAGTAAAATAATGTCTTATTGTTACTCTTAGAACCCTACATGCATGTACGGAGGATGATGATTTATCAAAACCATTTTCACTGAGAAAGTGCAGGTCGTGGTTTCTTCAATATGCAGGTAATTAAAGTATAGATTACTTAGGCTAGAGAGTTTAAGAATTTAAATTTAGCTGTCAAGCACAGACAAAAACCTATTATACTTCTGTCTGGTGAGCTCAGAACCATATTAGTTTTCAAAGTGGGAGGTTGTGGTTCAATTCCTGGCCAGACAAACACTCAGGGTCTTAAATGACTGAGGAGAAAGTTCTGCCTCCATAATTACATGTGCAAAATGGTCAGACTTTCCAGTAGTTTGGCTGACCACTTTAAATGGTAGTCTTGTCTCTCCACTTATTATTGCTAACCAATATTGGAGTGATATAAAAGAACCACTGAGGAAGTAAAGAAACCCTGACAGTGACCACCCTCAGTGCCTACACCCCACACTAGCCACCTATCATGATATAAGCACCTTTGATTATATCCATAAAGAAAGGATTGCGATATAAATTAAAGAGCATCATCTATTACATACTGGTGGCATAAGAATGAGGTCTCCTGTCCCTTAGGAATAAACAGGATGAGTGAATGAACCTTGTATTTTATTTTGCAGCTCAAGACGATCCAGACACAATAGGTCCAGATGGTATTGAGAAACTGTGTCGTGATCTGGCTGTTGATCCAGAAAATGTAAGATGCGATTTCTTTACTTCCAGTAAAATCTATTTGGTTGATTTAATGATTCAACCCAAAGTCTCAGCCCTCAGGGCATTTGTGAACATCTTTTCTTGTAATATGGATAGTCCAGCCTTTTCTAGATCCTTAGAACTTAACTAGTGGCATTGTACCAATATATTTCAGGTAGTCATGCTGGTGGTGGCATGGAAATTACAAGCTGAAACATTAGGATACTTCAAATTCAATGAATGGAGTAAAGGAATGGGAAATATGGAGTAAGAATATATTGAAATATCTCTTTAATTAAAAACAAAAGCATTTAAAACATTCTGAATGACTGGTTCTATATGTCTTTTGATGAAGGTGTGATTCAACAGCCAAGCTTCAAGCTCGTCTGAGCAGTTTAACTACAATATTAAGGGATAATCCAACTTTTAAGAAAATATACAGATATGCATTTGACTTTTGCAGAGTAAGTTATGTTAAACTGTCATAGTTCTCTGCATTGGAGTGAGAATTATTGTTCAATGCAATGCCTTGTTCAATGCAATGTTGATTATAATTTGCTCTTTTAGTTTGCCAGTTGTTTTGATGTTTACTATTGTTTGTGTGCATAGAATCATGAGCAGCGTACCTTGGACATTGATACTGCCATGGCTATGTTAAAAGTACTTCTAAATGGCAAATGGAGTCTTATTGATCATTTCCTAGAATTTATGCAGGTAAATAAGTAGTAATGTGGCATGTATGAGCCAAAAATCTGAAGTGAATTCAGCATTCATTTTAGGTTTTATTTGTTTCTTTTGTTAAAAATTTTGTTGTATCCATCCAAAGTGACAACCATATTTTTTGATATTCCATTCTCTTGGTGGTCTTTGCAACTTATATCTTAATATTTATAAAATGCTAACTGTTACAGCAATCAAAATACAAGGTGATTAATAGAGACCAGTGGTGCAATGTTTTGGAATTCAGTCGATCAATTTCAACAGATCTGTCAAACTATGACGAAGATGGAGCATGTAAGTAACGATGATTATTACAGAACAAAGTTCAAATGAACTTTTAAACCAATGTAGGGCTTAGCCAGGATTTCCCAGGGGAGGAGGGCGAAATAAAAAATCTGCCATTTTGTTTGCACCCCTCTGAAACACTAAACCAAAAATAAAATCCATATAAAAAGCAGCATTACATTTTACTTCAAAAACGATGAAATTACCACATAAAATCGCCCTTGGAGTTTTTTTCAGGGTAGTCAATAAATTTAGAAGTTTGGTATTAATCTTTTTAACTTGACATATTGCAGGGCCTGTTCTTATGGATGAGTTTGTGGAGTGGTACAGAACAAAATATCAGAATACAGAAACATCTACATGACACTGTTGTTGCTCAATGTCAATAACACTATTATATGGACTTGTTAATGAGAAGAATGGACAGATTGACCTTGAAAATTCATTAACTTTTAAAGCCATAATTATAAACTTCAAGGTATATTTGAAAGGATGAAAAAGATTGATACTAAAGGACAAGATAACTATCAGCTGACAGTGACATTTATGAAATACATAAGTATTAAAAGATTTATGGATTGAATGGCGGAGATATATTTGACTATTGCTTGTTCATGTTTTATGGTGCGCATAACAGCTGTCTAATGGGCAGTAACTAATAATAATATTGCCAGGGTCTTTATTCAAGTGACGTAAGATATCTGATCTGCAAGTAAAAGTTATAATTCAGCTGATGTCATGGCTTTTATCAGAACAGTACTAGCTGGTAAACCATTTCGTGATGAACATGATCCATGTTAATTCTACAGTATTCTATTCTATAATCTTGTAATAGCTTTGCAATTTTGACCTACCTCAGACTTGAAGCTCTTTTATCAGTTTGGAAGAAGAAGTGCCTCAATGGTTAACCTTTTTAGGACATACTATACATTTGAAATTTTGTTGCAAATAAAGTTCTATGATTAATTGAGCAGTGACAGCTGTTTTTCAATTATTTCTTGGCTTGTTATCAAGGGGTATATAAGATCACTTGCAATAAGGAAGTTAAATAGACCCTTTTAAAAATTCATCAAATGCTGATTTTCTTGATTAGACTTATTCACTAAGAGCTAGTCTTATTTTAGCATCAGAATATTCACAAATACCAACGGAAAGTAAAGATTTTACAACTTCAATAACTCAAACCATTTGAAATCCCATGGACCTTAATTGGAACACATGAATTCGTTTTCAAGATATTAAATTTCAATCCACTCCCATATTTTGTTTTGTTTCAACCCTGTTTACACTGGTGATTTTTGTGGCAATTTTCGGAAATATGAAATATTTTGTCTCATCATTCAAGAGACATTTGTCTAGTAAAATCTTGGTGAACTTTGCAAGAAATTCTTTACCATTAATTATTATGGACAGGATCGGCAAAAAATCACAGCCAAAAATTAGCAAAACTTGCTAATGTAAACAGGGCTTAATCATGGCATAAGCAACTGTTACTTGCTAGCGGAGTCTCCATCGTTAGCTATTCTTGGCAGAGAAAATGGATAAGGATTGCAAACAAGGGTCAGACTTGCTAGCAAGGAATAAGTAATGCAGCTTGTCAAGAAAAACGAATTTATAAAATCCTCCAAACCAAACAAGAAAAGATAGGAAAACGATTTATTTTTCAGATAATTAGATATATTACAAAACATGAATGATCTTTCTTTACATAAAAATAAAATTACTACAAAACTTACTGACTAGTTTGTAGCAACAAGAAGAAAGCAAATTTAATAGCCACTATTAACAAATAAAAATGTAATTGTTAGTCACAATTCCAAGTCGTTCAAGTACAATTCCAAGTCTTGTATGTACATTATCAAGTCCAGGTATAGTTCAAACTTTCCATGCCTGCTGATGGAAGGAGAATGGGGAAATTTCTTTGGGGAAGTCTCAAGGACATACATATTACCTTCAGATCCTATTACACTGTCACATCCCCATCTAAGTATGGAACAAATTATATGATGCTAGATTTGTTTGATTGCAGTTATCATATTGGTGCAAGAAAACAAAGCATTTGATGTAAAGAGATCTTGAATAACATGATGGTATTTGTTACAACATAGCTAAAGAGTTGGTTTCTTAGGTAATTGATGTTAAGCTGATAGACTTCTCATTGTTTGATGATCTACTTCTTCTTTTTTCTTCCTCTTCCATCGGGAGTTCCATCTGCTTTTCTTTTCTTATCTTTTTCCCCTGTTTGAGGTGTCTAAAAGATTGAAAAGTAGAGTAAGGTTTCCTTAACAGTAAATACTTAAGCTGCTGTACGAACCAGATTTGATCAAGTAATCTGGTAATCTAGCCAATGATACCTTAGGTGTTGCAGATCGTCCACGTTTCTTTTTCTCTGCCTTTTCCTTTTCTTCTAGTTCCATCATTTCTCTTTCTATTAAGGTGATAAGTGTGTTGCAACGGCGTTGAAGTTCCTTTTACAAAAATGCAGACTGTTAGCTCAAAAAATATTTGAACGATAAATCATTGGAGTCCTATTAAAAATCACAGTATTTTATCAAAAGTATGAAGTACCTGGGCTGTCCTTGACTTGAGAAACCAATCGAACCTGAACTGTGGTGCACTTCTGCAAGCCATGCGCAGCTCATCATAGACATTCTCCTTTTCTAGGCCTAGCTTGTGGACCATGCAAATCTATGAAACCACAATATAAAATAAGTTTTGTTAATACAACATTTTGATTGGTTGGGAAAATGTAAGAGCACCATGCATGCACACTTTCAGTTGCGCCATTCCTATCCAAATAAATGTTATCATAATTTGCATTTTATAAAAGAAATGAACATTTGATAAATAAATAAACTTAATAGACTTGATGGCTATTGTGTAGATCTAGAAATTTTTCATACCCCCCCCCCCTTCCCCCCCCCACAATTGGAATTTGGAAAGAACAAAAATACATGGGAAGGGCATGGACAATTTCTGGAACAGCACATTCTTTCATGAGTACTGCACTATAATTAGTTAATACAGTATGCTGTGCTCACCAAGAAACGATCCTCTTCTTCTGTATAATTCTTGCCTTTGTTTGTGCCATATTGGATTCGGAGTTGATGGAATGGTGAACGATATCTGGACATCTAATGTACAATCAACCAATCAGTTAGTCTCATGTTATAAATGGTTAATGTAACATTGCTGTATCTAACCTTTGCATCAAGAGCCTTCTTGATACTGATCCTCCTCTGAATCTTACTCTCTCCTCTATCAATCTGAGCCATAATACGTTCTGCATCTTGGAGTTCATCACACCTCTCCCAGAAAATAGCTGCATATGCCAAAACCTGCACAAAAACAAATATAATCATTGATCAGTATAACTGTCATTAAGACAAACAGTTTATTCCACATTTGCTGCTTACCTCTTCAGGAGTTTTGCCCTCCACATCTTGACTAACACTTTCCATATCATCACGACCATACTTTTCAATAGCCTTGATAAACTGGTTAAATTCTCTCTTTGACCAGTTGGTGAACCCCTTAAGTTAAATAAGGATCATAATCAGCTTTTGCATTTGGTGATAGAAACATTTTTGAAATGAAAGCAGTATTTCTAAAGGGTTTGATAGATTAGTTGTAGGATGTGGTGAACTTGTATGAAGCCATTATTATTTTCATTTTCTCATTACTTACTTCTTGCAGCAACTGTTCTTTTTCTTCAACTTCTTCTTCTGTCAGAGGCTCGGCATCATCAATAAGTTGTTGTTCCTGCTTACGGTTTTCTTCTGCATTAGGATCATCATAGTCCAGAGGCATCTATAGCAAGGTAACAAGGGGTTAATGAAATGAAATGAAAGGATAATGCAGCCATGTCTATGTATATTCAAGTAAGGTAAGGATTACCTTGTATCCAATGCTCTTTCTGAAGGCATAGATTTCTTTGTCCAAAAGTTCAAAGAGCCTTGGTGGAAAGAACTGATAGTCTTGTACATTTGGTTGTTTGGGTGGTCTTGGAGCCTATACATGTAGGAAAAAAGTACTGATAAAACCATGACAAAAATATGACAGTAGCAATTGAACAGGAGAAAGAAGGATTTGATGCTGACCTTTGGTGCTTTGGGCTCACTGACTCTCAATGCTTCTCTGAAGTATGCATCTACTGCATAATTGGCCTTGCGCTCTCGCTTAGGAGGCTCAATCCAGCGAGGAAGAGATCCACCTGACTGCATTACAAGAGAGAAGATAGAGGTGAAATAAATTATCCAGTCTTGATTTCAT
The DNA here is from genome assembly GCA_011057435.1 of Actinia equina. NCBI lineage: Eukaryota > Metazoa > Cnidaria > Anthozoa > Actiniaria > Actiniidae > Actinia > Actinia equina. Next base: position 180,718 of record WHPX01001457.1, read on the forward strand.
TTATATCCACATGATAATACTTCTATAATACCTTCTGTTTTTCTTTGTAGTCTTCACCTTCAAAGTGGAAAATACTCTCAACAGGTGCATCCATTGCTAGTTTTCTCAGAGATCCTTCACCAAACTTCTTCATTTTTTCTTCCATTTCAGCAGTCTAGAATTCAATAAGATGAATAAAGAATATCATTCTGCTAGCTTGGGTCGGTATGTAGCATGATGTTCAAATCCACTAATCACTGGTCTACAAGACAGCTACTGAAAGCACCACCCACCTTCTTCTCTGCTTTTTGCAGGATAGTATCAACATCTTCATCAGTAATGTCATCATCTCTAGAGGCAAACACAGCTTCTGCACCATGTCTGATCATGCTTAACATCTCCTCTTTGCTAACCTTGAGGTTAGGATCAACCAGACGACCTGGAAGATAACAGGAAAAACACATTCGTTGAGGCACAAATAAAAATAGCAACGAAAATTGAGTATTATCTTACCTTGTTGGATAACCACAGCATCTAACCTAAGCTTCATCTCAGCTCGTTCTATGATTCTTTCCTCCACAGTATTTTCACTTATGAACCTGAATACTTTTACTTGTTTCTTTTGACCAATTCTGTGCGCACGATCCTTTATTACATAGAAAAGTTTAAACTCAATATACACCAAATCATCAGCTTTATTTACAGTTAAGTATAGCTGTACAGATAAAACTTTTAAAAAAACATATATTGCACATACCATGGCCTGCAAGTCAACCTGTGGATTCCAGTCACTGTCATACAGAATGACGATATCAGCTGTCGCCAGGTTAATACCAAGACCACCAGCCCTTGTGCTTAACATGAAAATGAACTTTGAACTGTTTGGCATGTTGTAGGAATTGATGTACGATTGTCTCTCTTCATGAGGGGTTTGTCCATCTAAACGGCAATACTCATACTGCTTCCATAAACAGTAATCCTCCAGAATGTCCAACACCCTTGTCATTTGTGAAAAGATCAGCACACGAGAGCCTTCTTGCTGCAATCGTGGTAGTAACTTGTCAAGGAGTCTTAGCTTACCACTATTTTCCACCAAATGCATATCCGTAGTGTATGGAGGACCTGCACAACAGGTAAAAGAGCTGTTACAAACCTATAATAATATTAATTAATCCCTCATGCATGGAAATCACAGAAATATTAACCTAAAATGCAAAAATGTCTTGTAAGAGCATGGGTGGTATGTGCTGCTGTGGTAAAAGTTGTATGGATTTGAAAAATAATTATTATTTAAATGCACCTGGTTCTGCACCATCAAACAAGTACGGATGATTGCAACATTTTCTAAGTTGCATAAGAATGTTCAGAAGTCTCATCTTGTCTGTCTTGCCAGCTCCATTAACAACATCAATGTCTTTCATTAGGATCTTGGTATACCTACACAATATTAGATGAAACAAATAGATGGTCTTAGAAATAAACACATATAAAAGGGCTTCAGTTTTGAATTCAATTTATTGTGTATTTTACCATTTTCTTTGCATTTTCGTCAAACCAACATAAACCTTGATTTCTTTCTTAGGCAGCAACCTTTTCTCTACATCAGACTTAAGACGACGCAGAAGAAATGGTCTCAGTACCTGTAAAATACAAAGAAGTTATAACAATTACATGTAACTATAACAAAGAGCACATTCTTGGCAATAATAATTCATAAAAATTTCAAATTCATATTTATTTCCTTACAGAATGCAGACGTTCAACAAGCTGTTTCTCTTCAATACTGTTGGTATTAAACCAGGCATCAAAATCCTGAATAACAAAAGGAAAACAATACATTATGACAAAAAATATTGAGTAGGAAACATTATGTAGATCACTTTTGCACTCACCTCTGAAGAGGTGAAAACATCTGGAAGTAAAAAGTTTAGCAAAGCCCAAAGTTCATGGAGGTTGTTTTGTAAAGGTGTTCCTGTTAGCAGAAGTCGATTGGCTGATCGTAACTCTCTCACTATTTCAGATAACTGAAAATAAAAACAAATGGTACAATTGGATAAACTGAACCTTTTCAACTTTGGAGAGAAATAGGCCTTCAATCGTCGACCTAAAAAAACACAATAAAAGCCTTGCAGATATCTTGTGATATCATCCTTACCTTGGATTTCTCATTTTTGATCCTGTGAGCTTCATCAATTATCATGTATCGCCAAGCAAACTTCTTGAAAACAGCTTTTTCTCTTATGACCATTTCATAGGATGTGACACAAATGTCCCATTCACCAGGGAGAAATGTATCCCGAATGAATGCTGTCTAGAAAAGCAACAAAGTTAATTAAAATTTATTTTCTGAAATACAAGATTAATCCAACCCAACCCAGGGAAATTGGACTTCCCTTGCTCTGATCTGTATACTTCTAGATACAAAGACAGGGGTAAGATGCCCTTTCTGTATCCTTGGTGTGTATGTCGTGGTTGAAGGAACTGATATTTTTTTCTCACTTTTTAATGACTTACTCTTTGTTCTTGTGTGCCTATGAGACAGACAGCTCTTATAGTTGGACACCATCTCTCAAATTCTGCCATCCAGTTAGCCAGAGTGGACTTAGGTACAATAACCACATGAGGTCCAGGGACATTCCTGAAGTGTTTCATGTAACCCAGCAACGATATAGTTTGTAGAGTTTTGCCCAGACCCTGCACAAATTACATCAAACAAGATACTTTAATTAGAAGACTCGTTTTATCATAAACCATAGCCACTTGTACATCCACATCAAATAAGTATATAATAATGATTGTACCATTTCATCTGCAAGAATCCCATTGATTCCATTCTCATACAGAGAAATCAGCCAGTTAAGACCTCTGACCTGGTAATCTCGCATTTCTCCATTCTTGATGTCTAGGAAAAAATGATATCAAGCAGTACACAATAAATACCTCATACTCATATTATAAGCTGATACATGTAGAACATGACCAAAAGATGTATATATTCATAATGATTCATTTTTTTGTAATCTGGGATTTATTTTGGAGGACGGAAACCATTTATAACTTAGCTAATTGGGTTCCCTATGGTAGCCATGATCACGATTGACTTACAGTGTGGTGACTTTTCAAAGTAAAGAACTGATGTCTGAGAAGTTTTGTTTTGACTGATAAGCTCTGCATCTTCTTCCTCTTCAGTTCTTCTGTGTCGATGACTGAATTTCAAATATTCATCATTAGTGCTTAATTAATGAATATATTATTGAAAGCAAAGACTATGGAAATTAAAAATAAGTGCAAAAAACAGTTTTAGAAAGAAAGTATTCATACTCTCCACAGTCGGACAGCTTTCTGGTTCTTGATGGAAACTGTGGTGTTTTCATCTTCAGAGGGCTTGTTGGTTGTTTACGTCCAGACGTGGTGTCCATAAAGTGAGCAAAAATCTCAGTTTGCTTCAGTAAATAGTTAAACCTGGTTGTCCTATCCTTTTCCTTGAATATATAGAAAAACGTGTCACTTAAGCTGTTATTTATACGTTAAATTAAACCTATTAATATCATTTTTCTTACAATTTTTTCTTGGTATTCTTGTGATACAGGAACTGGCTTGGCCTTTTTAGATGAACTTGCTTTATGTCCATAGTCTTCATCATTATCTTCCTCTGGCTACAGCACAATTACAAGTAAAAAGAAAGTAAAGTTTTTGCAATAGAGATGACAATATGCTAATGATCCTATTTAACAATGGACCGGTCGACATCTCACGAGGTGAATACTGTACATCTATCGCGCCACACTCTACAACATAAACCCTGCACATTACTCGATTTTATTCTACGAGAGTAACACAGAACTCTCATTTCACTGGAAACAAACTTTTTGCAACAAGCTGAAGTCTCTTTTTTAAATAATTTTCGTTTTAGAACAAGATTCCCGCGAAAAATGTAACATGAAGATCAAACTTTTTGACGCTAAATGAAGTCGCATAAAATATATTCAAATAGAGCAGATTTTTATATTCTTACCGCCTCTGCTGGACTTCCAGTACTTGTTGAATTATTGTCGTCTGTAGGCATGATTTTCGAGTAAGATATGAGAAGCTTTTCTTTGTATAAACGGCAAAAAGCTCTGTACAGCTTTTTTGGCGGCACAAAGTGTGATTCTAAAAAAGTGTGATTAAACCCGCAATGATACTTGGGAATACTTACCGAGAGGGGACTGGGAATAGGTACTAATAGGGCCCTTTTTATTATTCAAAAAAAATATTTCAATTTTTGGTCAAAACTTTAAAGTAAATCAGATTTGAATATAGAATAATGTCTTTCGTTCAATTTTTTACAAAGTTTTGAATCATAACTGCGCAAATAGTTGCTGTTTTGACTATAGGGACATTAATAACCATGATAGATAAGTCCTTCAAGATATTGGTCCAGTTGCTGACTCGTCTCAATCCCCACTCCACTATACCTCGTGCAAGAAAACAAAATGGCGGTCATGAGTCTGTAAGGTGAATACGGCTTATCCTGCATCGATATTATTAACTTAACTATCTAAACGAGCCACTTGTTAGTTAGGTATTTATGAAAAGACACACGATTGAACATTTTAAGTGATTATCGAGAGGATTTAATAGAATTTATGCCACCAAAGATGAGTGTTTGTAGCCTAGCTTGTTGAAGAAAGTACTTCTTTGGTAAAGGATCAAAAGACTACAACTTTTGATTTATAGAAGACGATAATAGTTGCCAGCTTGGAATACCATGCAAATACAAAACGTGGAAGCTTTGAAGTCTTGGTTGACAGCACGACTGGAACCAATGTGAGTACTTGAGCCTTTGTCTATCATAATCTAATTAAATACTGCCATCTTGTCATACTTGATTTGAAGAAACAGCAGCATATGATTTAGGAAAATTTAATTATGCTGATTAATTATTAAAAATGGGTATTAATGGAAATATAGAAAGTCAGTGAATGTCTCTCCTTAGGGAGTATTAATATTTAGGAGGAGGGGGGGGAGGGTGGACCGGGTGAATCCCAATAAACAATAATACCCTTTCCTTTCTTCTGTCTGCATAAAAAAGTGACCCTCCCCTTGACATTTGTTGAATTCTTGACCCTCCCCATTTGGTAATATAAAACTATTTGATGACACCCTTTTTGGCTGAGTAGAAATTTAATGACCTTCTCCTGGATTCCTCTGGCCCACCCCCTCCAAAAAATTTTTTTCCTTAATTGAGAGGGTTATCTGAGCAGGGATCTTGTTTCCTTCATCACTATCATATGGATTCTGTTCTCAACCAATCAGAAGGAAAAAACATATATACTAAGATTGCAATTTAGTCATTTGATTTAATTATATACATAGAGTTAAATAATGACAATAATGATGATGATGATAAGGATGATGATGATGATGTTAATAAACTTAACGCATTCAGAAAGCTAAAGCATATTACTTATTTACGCATATTTATTGAATGGTCCTAATACTGGTATGTGATGTTATGATCATTCAGATGCGATGCTGACCCTGCTGCATTAGCCAAATACGTGGTGGCTTTAGTCAAGAAGGACAAAGCTCCTGAAGAACTCAAGCATGTGTGTATAGATCAGCTTGAAGTGTTTTTGTCAGATGGTAAGACAGGACAACTTTCTTATCTTGATTTTATATTGTTATTGTTATAGTTATGAATATTATTATAGTCATCGAACATGGTTGCATACTGTCATGAGTACCCACTAAATTATGGTAATATAGTATGACAAAAGAGGGAATTACCACTTACGAACCTGATTTAACTTATGTCAGTGGAACCATTTAGATGCTTTTAATATAGTTATATTTATGTTTTACACTTACCAAGGTTTTTACTTTTACTCTAGAAACAAACAAATTTGTAGAAGTTTTATTTGAGTCACTTGAAAGTCAATCATATTTGCCTCCATCGATTGTGGAACCAACCAAAACACCAGAAAAAATAAGAAAGCCATCAGTGTCAGATGAACTTAATACCAGCAAGTTATTAGCTGATGTAAGTATTTAAGAATTTTTTAGGCCATTGGTCTTTTAATAAAAATGATATTAAACGCTAGGAAATATCTTAGTACAAGTATTTTTATGAACAGTTTTGTTTTAGCAATCCATACATCATAATGGCTAGAAATTGCTTTTACTTTTAAAATGAATCAATTTGTTTTGCTCTTCTTTGAAGTCTTCAGTGCCTGATGATGATGAACGAGATTTCAGAAGAACAAGAAAAAATACAGATTCAAGTACCAGTTCTGGAACTAAAGAAGCACCAACCACAGGCGATAAAGGCAGAAAGAGAAGAGCTGAGGATGAAGGTGGTAGATTAGATGAAGCTAAGGTTGCTAAAGATGAACATGGTGCCTCAATACCAAAGAAACCAGACTCTGATGATACCGAGGTGAAAAAAAATGGAGGCTCACAGTCAATCCCTACCAGTCAGGCATCAAGAGAAAGTAGTACAAGAGAAAGAAGATATCAAAATAGAAGGGATTTTAACTCAAGAAGTGATGATGAAGACAGATTTAGGAGAGGTGGTGGGCCTCTTTGGAACCATCGAGGGCGTGGGTCCGATAGAGGGCGTGGGTCTGATAGAGGGCGTGGGTCTGATAGAGGCCGTGACGAGAGATCTGGGCGTTTAAGGGAGCATAGAGAAAGGGATAGACATTATGATGCAAATCAAAGATTTGGACACAGAGAAAGAGGGGGAAGAAACAGATGTAGAGATTATGAAGGTAGGTCAGAAATGTTGCTTGGGAAACCTGTGTTGCTCAAACCACAGGGAGCCCAAACAAATAGAGAATTTCAATTTATCTTAAAGTGGGGGAAATAGAGTCTGTTTTATCAGGGTTTTTACAGTAGCCCATATAATGGCAGTATCATAATTTCTAATAAAAAATATTTTTTTCTCAGAAAAAGGATTCTGTATCATGGGAGAACTGTGTCCATTTGATCATGGTAATGACCCAGTCGTCATCCAAGATATGCCGATGCAAGGAATGATTCCAGGATTTCCTCCTGCTGCACCCTTTATCCCTGGAGGACCACATCCTCTTGGTAGGCTACCTGTGCCACCACCTATTCTACCCTCAGTACCTACAGCACCCCCAGTACAAGGACCTCCAAACCAACCTCCACCCCCTGGAACCATACCAAAGACATCTGAAGGAACAGACTCCCCTAAAGGTCAAAAGGGAGATTCATCTAAAGCTGGCTCTGAGCCAGAAACTGGACCAGGTCCTGGTCTTCCTGTATCTAGTATTCAACAACCTATAGTCAGACCACCACCACCAGTTATCATGCCAATTGAGAGACCACCATTCATACCAATGCATAGACCTAGGCCACCTTTCCCTCCACCTGAAGGTATGCTGGTAAAGGCTTTTTTTTTTACTTTGTCTAATATCTTAGGAAAATTCTCTATTTTTTTTGCCCTCTATAAATCTTTGGTTTTTCAGCTTGCCATCTTCCAATTGTTACCACTTTCCTTACTTTATTAATTTATTAAATGAATGAATGATGTAAACTACCCAGTTGTTTATCATATTTGCCTTTCGTTCCCAGATTCTTATAATCCGGAGCAGCCTCAGTTTGAACGGTTTCCAGTATGGATGCGTATTGGCACTCCAGGTCCTGGCATGCCTCCTGTTCCTTATAATCCTGATTTAGCTATGAGATCAAGAGAACTGGTCAATGTTCCACCAAGCCATACACAGCTGACTGTACAAGGTAATTTAGTTAAGAAGGAGTCAAGCATTATATTCTCATCCATAATCATCCTCTGTCATAGTTAGATTGCATTAAAAATTGTTTCAGGGTTTGTTGAGATTTGTTTTTGTTTATTTGATGCCTTTAAACTAATAATAATCTGTTAATAAATAGAACTGCAATATTTTTGATTCTCTTTTCCAAAAGTGACTACAGACAAGCCCTCTGGAGAGAGCAACAGAGTTGTTATTGGACCAGAAGCTGTAAAACAAGTATCAGAACAAGACCAAGCCAATAATACTAAACCCAAAGCAGGCTGGAAGAGATTCAATGACACCATTGAACTGAAAAAGATACCAAGAGAATTAAATAACATCACAAAACTCAATGAACATTTCCAAAAATTTGGAAATATTGTCAACATTCAGGTATGATATTTTCTAAACTTTGCATAAGGCTACGCCTTGTGAGTCCATTTTGATGGCTACGTGACAAAAATGATGGTAAATAAGAGGACATACCACAAAAAACTTGAGCAAATTGGTTAATTTCCTGGGGTATTGATTAATGAGCTTGTTTTTTGTTATTCCTAAGGTTAATGCATTTGGTGATAGTGAAGCAGCACTTATCAAGTTCTCCAACCCGTCAGAAGCTAAAGCAGCATATAGCTGCCCTGACGCTGTACTTGGAAACAGGTTTATACGTGTCTTCTGGCATCAACCTGACAGAGAAAATCAGTCTGTAAGAAATAGATCTGATATATTTTTCTATACTCATTAAAAACCCAGATTCCTAAATGATGTCAATATTTTTGATATCTTGATATTTTCCTTTCATTCACAGTCCTCCACCAAGGGTTCTGCTCAAGCAAGTGCAGATGCTAAAAAGGTTAGTAACGTAAAATAAACACTAGAAAGTCAAGTCAATCTGGACACAGATTGTTTTCTTAAAGAGAGAGTGCTAGAATGATTAAATAGAAATATAATGATTGAATGGAATCTGTCTTCCTGTCTTCCATTACAAATGATTCTGTCTTCACTACTAGGTGCCTCAAAAACCAACAATGTTCCAGAGTGGAAAAACCACTTTTGTAAGACAAGAAAAACCTGCCATTACTGCCGTGACACCAGCACCAACAGCAACAGCAGCAACAACTGTAGCAACATCAACAACTGTAACATCGCCAACATCTGAATCTAAAGAAAAACCAGCAATGACAACAACAACTGCAACTGTAACTACAGCTACAATGACCTCGTCTGCTGCAGCTAGTGTTGCAAGTACTCCAGCTACTGAGATGAAAACAACTGTGCCACCATCAAAGCAACAACAAAGACAGGTTAACATATAGTTCTCATCAAATAATAATAATAATAATAATAACAACAATAATAATTTAATACTTAAATAATATGATCAAATGTGCATAAATCAATAATGTGGTTCTCTTCCAGGATTCAAAGTTAGGGGATTCACTGTGGCATTCCCGCTTGTTATTACCACCCAGGTCACTTATCTTTAATATTGTTGTTTTCTCATCAGGATATAATGAAGAAAAAACTTGAAATTCAAAAGCAAAAGCAAGAACTCCTTGACAAGCAGATTCAGCAACAAAAGGTAAGAGAGTTTTGAACACAACTTGATAAATTTTATCGCTTTTCTAATTAATTACTGGTACGATAGTTTGGGTACAAGATGCCTTGTATAATGGAAAAATATTTATGTCGACAAAATATAGATCTTATACCAGCTTCCTTTTTTACTTTTCTCCAATAGCTTCTTATTTCTAAACTTGAAAAGAAAAACCTTTCAGCTTCAGAGAAAGAGAATATAATGAAGGTAAGAATATAAAAAGTCTTTTTGTAGGTTGGAATCATTTCTTTTACAAAATAATACAAGTTGGCTTCCTCAACTATAAAGTTTTTAAATAAAGATCCAAGCTTACAGACTAGTTAGTCCATCCTCATGGAATCTTCATGGATCTTCATTAAATTTGTTATCATTGAAGAAGCATTCTTGTATTTGTAAAAACAAAAAATTGTTAATCAGTTAACAGTAAGTATTAAATTATAATCAGTCATTAAATAATTGCATGTTTTTGTTTTGAAGACCTTAAAAGCTTTAAGTAAGAACATAGAAAGCATCAAAAAAGAGATTGAATTGGCTGCAATGACTGCAAAGTCCAAACAGAGTCCATCGCAAGCAAGAGAGCTGGTAAGTGTGTTATTCTTCAGGCTACATAAGTGATACTCTTGATCATCTGTAGTTAGTTTATCTATCTGTATATGTGTGTGTGTTGTTGGGATTAACAGTGCAGTTGTTATTTACAGGGAATTGTCAGTAATATAGAAATTTCCTTTGTTTTAACAGGCCAAAAAGGCTATTCTTGATCAAGAACTGGACCTCATAACTTATCAACACAGTGGTGAAGACACATCAGAATTGAAGAAAAAAGTAGAGGAACTCAAACAAGAGGTATTTCATTTATCCATCACATCATATCTCTTCCCATTGATTTACTTATTTACCCATACACTGAGGTATTATTTCATTTTTCTTGCTAAGCCCGAATGAAGACGAATAAACATAATTTGTCTTCATGCAATGTTTTCTCATGTGTCATTCCCAACGATTTTTTGATTTTTTTTGTTTAATGTTTGTGCATAAGAAAAACCATTAATATAGATACAACTCAAACAAAGAATGTCATTGCCTAGTGGATGACATGTTATCTGTAATGTAAAAACATAGCACCATGAAGAATTAGGTCTATGTTTACATGAGCTATTAATTTCTTATCTTTCCCAGGCCAAGTCCTTGGGTCTTTTTGATGCCCCTGCCAAAGGAAGAGGAATCAGTCCCCTAAGAGGACGAGGGATTAGCTATCCAAGAGGACGTGGACAAGGAAGAGGGCGTGGCAGAGGGCATGCTATGCAGAGTGCAAGAGTCTGGACGAAAGAGAGTGCAGCACTGGATATGAATTTGAAGCAGCTTTGTGTAGCCAATGTTAAACCAGAAGACAAAGAAACCATAATTGAGCACTTTATGGTGAGTATCTCATAGACTCGTTAAAAAATGTCTTGTAGTTGCATGTATTTTATTGAACCTTTAGCCTTTACCCAAGCTGCATGTGTGAGCATAATTTATTTCCCTAAATTTTTTTATAGGAATTTGGTAATGTGGATCGTGTTGAGTATGAAAAAGACAAGAGTAACCTGACCTTAACATTCAGGACAAAAAAAGAAGCTGAAATTGTAAGACAAATTTTATATATTTTTTCTTAATTTCCTTTTCTTGTATTCATTACCTTTCATTCTCTTTTCAGGCCTTCAAAGCCAAGAAGCTCAAAGACAGAATGCTAGAATTATCCTGGAAAGAGCTGCCTGTCCCTACTCCTGTTGTAACAACATTGCCAGTCACACCAGCAGCATCCAAACCAGCACCAAGATCACGTAGTTCAACCTTGAGCTCTAGCAAGCTAGATGAAGAACTAGCCCTGGATCTTGAAGGGGAATTGGTTAGTATGAATAATTATCATATGACATGTATCTGCCTGGGCGTGCGCTCTTAGAAAAACTTATGAGAAAATGGCGCAAGCAGGGCCATATGGCTTTGAGTGAGCAGGGCGGTATGGATTTGTGCGAACCTGCACGCTTTCTCTTTTTTAGCTTTTATTTAACTATTACTTTCCTTCTTTATTTTTTTGTGAGGGTCATATGATAATATGCTTATTGACTGAGTTACGTCAGGTCATACAGGAAAATATTTGGCTCTTGGTCATTTGTACGGCATCACCTTAAAAATATTTTCCCCTATGGCCCTCCCACTCAGTCAATAAGTACATAGTGCCAACCGTAATCCCAACCAATGATGCATCCCAGTTAGGGAATAAGCATCCCATGGCTGTTTGGGAATCCCATTTTTTGTTTTATCAATGAAGGGAACCAATTCTACAGCCAGTATCCAGTTTCATTGTTTTAATTACATTCTTACTTTTGAAAGGTTCATTATCTGATGCATTGTGTCCTACATATAAATTTTAAGGAAAAACATGACTTGGAGCATGATGAAGATGATGAAGCATTGTTGCTTGGGGATGACCTTGATGAAGAAGAAGAAGATGAAGAAGACAGATCATGGAGAAGATAACTTGCTATCATCAACTGCCAACCGCCATGAAACAAAGTGTTTTTTTAGATATGTTGATAAGTTTCTTAACCAGTATGTAACACTCTATGTGACTGCAAAGCAGAGATGCTTGCCTGCATTCATTATTAAGTAGTTTTGACCTCATATTTTTAAGTAGCTTGGCTGATCATTAAGTTAATCCTCAGCCTACCTGATGATTGATTGAGTAGGAAATACTTTAACTCCAAGCTTAAAGTATTCCAAACTGTAACTACTACATCAAAGCATGGACTTTGTATCCCAGTTGTACAATGATATGGTGATTATACACTGTTATTCATTAGTTATCTGTATTTTAGAATATGATTGTAAAGTTACTGTAATATTGGACATTGAAAAACATCAAAAGAAAAAGTGAATAAAAGAAAAACAGAGAGAGTGTGATGACAGAAGAACATTACTATAAAAGATGGTATGAAAAGAAGCCACTTGCTCACACTGAGGCAAAAAATATTACCGACTACAAAAAAAGTTTAGACAACACAACACAAAAGCAAACCAACAAAAAAAAAACATTTACAAAAGTCAATGATCAATTATGCTTTGATAGAATTTGTCTATCTAAAAAAAAGTGCAAACTACTTACAAGTATTCAAGTGGTAACAAGCAATGTAAAGAACAGAGAGTAACGTGCAAGACCCACAAGAATGAAAACCAAGAGAGTAAAGTGCAAGATCCAATAAAATGATGGTAACTTCAAGCTGAACAAAGACATGCAAAAGGATAATACAGTATTTGGGGATTCCACTGAATAAGGTCAGTGCCCAGGGTAAGTCATTATATTATTATTGCAATGTTATAATTTGAATACAAGGCTACATGTGGTGAAATCATGTGTTCCAACCAACATAGCTGCAACATGAAAAATGTCCATCTTACTCAAGTTTATTACTACGTACATGTATAAAGTACATATTTCTTGGAGGGATTTGATGTGCTATTGCCTTAGTTTTGTAGTTATTATAAATCATATTGCTATTATTGTGCAAGGTTTTGTTATCTTCACCCCTTTCTTTTTATGCAAAAATAATAAACGAGACAACTATTAAAATTCAAACTACATATTTTAATGTCTTTATTCATATTAAAATACTTAAAGCATGCAAAAACATTATGGCTAGAGAATTGGAGAAACAAAAGTGCTGAGTGTAGAGAACACAGAATTACCAAAGTAAACATACTATCAAGTAGAGTAACTGATTTTTCATTGTTTTCAAGATGGTCCATGCTGTCTGGTGAAATAATTAATATTAAGATAACAGAGGTGACAGATGCAACATCCTGTTGACTGGTTGAGAACTTGATAAATAAACACTGGCTTATTTTATGAGGAAGCTGAAACAAAACAAACACAATGCCATAAGGGATTCACTCACATATACTAAGTTTTGAAGTACACATTACAAGTGAACCATTTGATGTTAGATACTAGACCACAAAAATATAATTATTACATGGTTAGTGTAGAGTGCAAACAATTAATCCGTGAAACACTAATTACTAAATGGTCCAAAATAGTGCTAAGAAAACAATGGAATTTGCATGAAATTGTGCTATTTAGTATTACCAAAGTTTCACAGATTTACTGTGGTCACTCTAGTATTCAAAATGCTTGCCTATTCCTAGTCGGACTGATTCTAGGGAATATCATTATCTTACAAACATCAGGTTTCTTTGGTATTTTTCTCTCCATTTCAACAAGGTTGTCCCCCAGGAACCTTTTCTTAACACTCCCATAACAATCTAATCCTTGTGTGGTAGGCAATGAGTGTGTTCTCTATCAGAACTGTCACAGTTGATTTGCTTGAAGGAAGACATGTTCAAGATACTTACCTGTAAGGATAACCATGGTACTTGGAACGGAAAACAGACAGAAGAAGACTAAAAAAGACCACTATAAGTCCTAGACCACCCATCACCATCACTGAAAACAAGCAAGTAACATGCAATGTTATAAAATACATCTGAAAATAATACTAGAAAGTTAACTAACCAATATCAAACTTACTCTTTCTTTTTCCAGCTTCTTTGACTTCAAAGGCTTTCTCATTGAGAAGTATCATACCAATAACATATGCAGCATCTAAAGTGAACCAGTCAAGGACTAATGATTCTTTTTCTTTCTTCTAGAATATGATTTTGGTGTGAACAAAATATTTCTTACTAGTATGAGAAAACACAAGAAGACTCAAAATACTGGCTGGTTGATGAACAATGTCCAGCCAAAACTGGCATCTTTTCGGACAAATGCCTCTTTATCCTGTGCATCCTGTACACATGCAATCATGTGCAGCCACTAAGCTTGGCATTACGTTATAATATCAAAATGTGTTCTCTCCTTGATAAGTAATAGCAAATGTCATCATATTTGATATGTTCAAAAAAAGGATACTTAGTAAAATAACTATGTGAGTTTCTGCAACAAACTGTGCTTGGCTGCTTCCATGAATGTAGCTCTGGAATAAAAGAAATTTGTTTAATAAGTCACTCATGATCGGTACCTTACTTACTTATAAAAATAAACCAAAACATCTCCTACCACTTGGCCAGTTTGTGGGTTCCTGTGTGCATACGGTGGTCCTCTAATGTGATTCCACATCTGACCAGAGGTCATAGCAAACACAATACACTGAAATCAAAATAATAGGAAAATAATGAAATTATCCACTGTATTTCAGGAACTGAACTAGAACCTCTGACCCAAGAACCATGTATCTGGTCAAAATTTGGTCCTCAATCATTTTAATTTGAGCCACAATATTCACAAAGCACAGCCACAGCATTCTCTACAAAATTTAAATTCTGAAAATTCATATTAGGTTCTAAAAGTACATGCTTTGAATTCCAGTATCCATATAACATAAACACAGAGAAATGCATTCTAAGGACTTACCAGAGCACCTATAGCCCAATATGTCTTGTTGTACAAGAATTCAAGATTCTTTCGGCGAATGTAAAGCAGTCCACCAATGAGTATGACTAAGAGGCCCAGTGCAATAGCACCCATGTAGTTTGGTGGCCTGAACACACGAACCTAAATCAGGGAAACAAATACACATAATCTTGATAAATATGAGGGTGGGACACCTGTGTTTCCACAGGTAATCCATAAAATGAATAATCAGTACTTACATGAACATCTGTTCTTTCTGAGACCCAACGAGCAATTTGTTCAGCTGAAAATCCCATTCTAAAAGAAATTAAAAAATATATATACATAAAAGTAACAAATGCTCATATTTTAGTTGTGTTCAAATGATTTGTACCTTTGCATATCATATGTATCTGCCTTCTTTGGCTTGCCTTTTGGTGGGAAATGCATGAAAACTGGGGCGGAATTCAACCTCAACTAACAAGGAAATCATAAACTTAAACATCAATTTTACTAATTTCAAAACTATAGTTTAAAATAATAATAATAATAAAATAATAAAGGAGCTGATTCAGAAATAGGTTGTCCACTTTCAATATTATTGGCAAATCTACTTACAGCATTAAACACATCAGGTCCCTCATCAAAATCCACCATAGCAAAGAACAATTTATTGGAATATTGTTGAGAATATCTCCAAGAGTTGGCTAATATTAGGTACTCATTGTTAGCCTCCCTGAAAGAACAATAAAGAGTGATTATTTAATAATTATATATGTTTTAGAAATATATCCACCTATCAAGATGAGCAACTGAAAAATTCAGGGGATGGTGGTAAGTGGATATATGGGGGTGGGGTGGTGATGGTGAAATGATCAAAGTATAGAGGGTGGATGTCGTCAAGTACCTCTGCAGTATATGCCACCAGGTTTACTGCTAACTGCTAGGGATTAAGGCCCAGAAACACACCCTCAAACATGGAGATACACTCAGCATCAATGAAATTTGAAATAAAAGCTCTTCAAGCAACAACCCATTATGATGCCTTGCTAAATGTCAAAAGTTTGATGGGAAACACCTGATATTGAACTAGCAGCTTGAGGTTTGTGGTAATTCAAGCAAGAACGCTGTGCTAAAGGTCTCTATTATCACTGCCCATTCCTTCCCCTCCATACCCAGATTCCCATACCCAAGTAGAACGACTCTGTTTAAACTTACCTACAGATTGTACATTGTCTATTGGCTGCAAGAGCAGTAAGCATCAAGATTACAGAGTAATTCCTCGGTGAAGCTCTAAGGTATGTCCTGTACTTCTCTCCATTCAGTCTTATCACAGACTTTCTATGATTCCACTCCATCAATTGCTTGACTTTAGACTCTAACATCACCTGTGGAACAACAGATATTTAATATCAAATAACATGTTTATAAACAAACTATTGCTGTGTTTACCTCATGAAATAGGTTTGCAATATGTGAGTGATGATTAAATGCCTTGGAGACAGGATTATAATTGACTGACCTTTATCACTTTATATCTACCTATTAGTTACTCAGTCAACTTTATTTCTTATACAACCAAAATAAAATAAAAAATCTTCAAAGCATTCAACGTGGTACACATTCGAATTCAACCAAAAATCTTGAAACACCTGTTTTGTCGTCTATGTAAAGCTATACAAATTGCCAAGTAACAGATCCCAAACACGAAGAAATAAGGAAAACGAAGATGTTTTCATATTTTGTAAATGCAAAGAATTTTCTTTTGAATAAAAAAATTCCTTTCAAAAATGTCAGAAGAGCGAAATTAATTCAAGAATTTAATTTCCGATAACAGAGAATGGCGCAAGATTATCACTATAGAAACAAACTAGATCTACTCAGGTATTCTCATAGCACCTACCTCTTTTGAAATGCCTTTCTTTTTAGCCTGGGAAAAGCCTACAAAAAGGATCAAAGTCAAGGCTCCTGCCAACAACAACCTTACAGCCGCCATCTTGTTCCTTCAGCGTGGACTCAGGTACCAGATCTCCTCGACCTCTTGACAAGATCACGTGACATCTACGTGGAAGCAGAAGAGACGATGATCTAGTGATTAAAAATACCGAGGGGGAATGGGGAGGGGGGAATATTGAGAGATAGGATGGACACTGTTAATGCCCTCAGGTAATCTAAGGGATAGATTAACTCTTTATATTCAGTTCAAATATTGGATGTCTTCCTTGCTTCTCTTATTTTACTGTAAGTACAAGCTTGTTGTGTACTGGGGCCATGTGCGTCAAATAAATACAAAATTATTTAATCAATTGATAAATATCAAACAGGTAAAATGTGTCTGGATATTTAGTGCCCAATACATGAACTAGCACCTCCAGCTCTGGCGTTCTTGCCACTCCCATAATGTATAAACACAGTTCTTTATCTACTATCATTTTAAAAAAGATGAAGGTACAGACCAAATTTTAAACAGACTACTTTAAATTTAATGCAAGTGATTTTTTAAGTTTACAAATTTATAACACACAAATAAGCATCAAATATCTACGCTAATGACCTTTCCTTGAAACAATAGAATTTATATTATTTGCAACAATACAATTGCTTAGATAACAGGCCTGTTAAATATTTTTGTACCATTTTCTGTTTAAAATAATGATTTTATACCTATTTATTTAATAAAAATGTTATAATAGCATAAACCTACCTAACTACACTATTCTAAAAACGGTATTTTTGACATACTCTGCATTTATATATATAATTATACATTGCTTGAGCTTTGCAGTTAGTCCACTAGTCCTGACAAGTAAAAATTGCCTGTGATTATTTAAACTTGAGAACCACTAGCCAATAGGTAGGCCAGTGGCTGTTCAGTAAATTGTCATAGCCTTTTATTTATGCTATCTCTTGGCTAGTTATTTCTCAGTTCTACTAGTTCAAGGATCAGTATTGAAAACTGAGCACCATGGATATTTCTGATGCTTAGTCAGGCTCAATGTCATTCACCTTTAAATCCTATGTTCTGGATGTCAAAGAATCATATTCAATATAAAATGACATTTTTAGCCAAAAACTTATTATTTCCTTTCATTGCCTTTTTATGTTATTTACATATGGAGTAGAATGATACAGATATGTTGTTGATACTGTCAAATGTTTATATGATTATGGACATGGATCTTTACATCCAGAACTGCCAAGAAAGAGTGATCCATCAGTTTGAACACATAATTCACAAGCATTATTTATGACACTTCCTACAGTTGGCTTGACAAGGTTTTTAAAAGTCACTGATTTTGCATCAAGTGTTATCTGCAAGAAAAAATGTCAAACATAAAAATAAAAAATCATACATCTATATAGTGTACTAAATTTTGGCTCAACCATACACTTATGGTCCAATGGTCCCTTCTTGACCTCCTTTTAAGGGTTCTCTACATTCCTTGTTAGTATTATCTTTCTCTTTTATAAAAAGATTTAAAAAAATTCCATGTTCACCCAAATCTATTCATTCCAAGGTTTCATATAACAACACATACCTTTCCTTTAGTTGCCATGGTGATGTCAGTCAAACTTTCCAAAGTCATACCACCAGCAACAGTCTTCATGCTTATTTCCTCAGGAGCATTCATATGGAGGGACTGGGTCAGAGACTCTAATGTCAGGTGCTGTTTAGGAGGTGATCTCACTGTAGGGGTCTCTACTGAACCAGTAAAATGTGCTCCATAGGGACCTAGTATAATTTATCAGCCAATCAAAATTTAAAAATACCATACACATTTTTTTATCAGAAAGGGTAGTAGTACAATCATCAAGTGTGTGCATTAATTATATGAAGTAAATCATTTCATGAAAAGATAGATTGCTACACAGCCTACTGACTTACTTGAAAACTCAAGCTTGTCTGATCTGAACACAATTTTATCCTTGTCTGCATACAGGATCTCTTTGTCTTTATCAGTTTTGATGCGTAGGTATTTGTTTTTAGCAACAACTTGATCTTCTCCTAAATGGAGCTGTCCTGTGATATTCCCATTACCATCTCTAGCATTTACTGTGAGGTGGTTTGTGGACTGGACTAGGAGTGGCTTGTTCTAGATAACACAAAATGATTTTATTGATTGTTACTATAAATTCAAAATAAATGTTCATAATTTGAACCAGTATAACTAATTAGAAGAATGCTGTCACACAAAAAATAACAAATAGGATTTGATTAGAAATAATCTTTTTATTTTGAAATTCATATTATTCATAAAACAAAGAATAATTAATGTTTTCTAAAGTTTTATGAATGGACTTACATAACTAGCTCTGATTTCATTTGTGTGTAGAGACTCAACAAATTCAGCATGACCATAAAGTTTTACTCCGGTATCTGTGATCCTCATCTTACCCATACCATCCTAATATCAACACCATAGTAAAGTTATATATGATTAGATATAACTAGCTTAAAACTAGTGTGAGCTGCGTCGGTGTTTCTAATGAAACAGTAATGATGAAAAGGTAAATTATACACTGTGAAAAAGATGAAAAAAATGACGTTTCGGACGCTAGTCCTTCGTCGGAGTAAAAGTATATATGATTAGATGGTTTACCAATGAATAAATAGGAAGGGGTGCATACAAAGTGAGGCCCCTAGGGATATACCCTGTAAGTAATATTAAAAAAGAGGGGGGAGCAAGGGTGTATAGAGAGGAGGGTGGGAGGAGAGAGTAGTGGATCATCAAATAGTGTAGCTCAGAAGGGAAGGCGACCATGATTTAGTAGGACTTGCCCTATGGCCACCCCAAAAAGAACAAAGAACAGGATGACCTTTTACTTAAAGATATAAACCAATTATTTATCTTTATGATAAAAAAAGAACTTAAGATTTGGCAACAAAAGGATTAATATGCTCATAATTTCAAAATTTGTTTTTTCACTCACAGAGTTGAAATCCATGACAACAAGGATCCATATCGTTAATGATAAGTTAATGATAGCCAAGATCATAATGAGAAGAATCAAAAAGTACAGACATCTCTTTCTCCATCCATAGATTCCTATGGTATAGACAATCTTGTTTGGGTCCTGTAGATTAGACCAATCTAACTCTGAAGTCTCTACTCTGTCCCTCGCCATTACAACAGCTGTATCTCACTCTTTCAAGGGCTATTAAGGTAAAGTCAGAAAACTAGCTTAGTTAAATCATTAGCGATAGAGAGAAGACGCAGCAATAAGGAGTCAATGTTTTGCTGTCCTGAAACCAAGACATTGTTACAAGCATAATACATTTTAATGTCTGTAATGGCTTTGTACAAAATTAAAAGCCTGGATATATGTACTCCGTGCTGTCAAATTGACAGAGTCCATCATTTGTCATAGCTAACTAATTATGGAATAATACATGTCAAAAGATATTGCACTCACATTGCTTATAAATTATAGGCCAATATCAATGCAGCAAACTATTTCCTTTTTGGTATCAAATAATAACATATCTCATAGAATGAATATCTAGAAGAAATGTTTATTACCATCTTAGGTCTTGTATTGTTTGGAGTAATTTTTTTTCCTTAAGTAAACTTATTAATAAAAGAAGCTTTTGTCAACCCATTCTAATGCTATTAATCTGTCACCACAAGCCATAACATCACTAAACAATTTACTATAAATGTTAATTTGGCCAAGATAACTTCACGACTTTATCACTTCAGCTTGAAAAGGCTTTTCAACAGTAATCTTGAGTATTTATTTAGTTTAAAAAGAAGTATTTTCACCAGGGTTTACGCGAGGAATAAATCACCGCTACGCATGGAATGTCACCCCAACGCCCTCGTTTCATCCAAACGATAATAACTCGATAATATAACGATAAACGATTTGATTAATGCAGGTATAATGTATCTCAGAATAACATACACCACAATAAGTTTAAATTTAACTCCGACTGGAAACTTGGAAGTCTAATGTCTCTATCTGTAGACTTATATCGGATATTACAAAGTAGGGTACCAACGCACTGAACTATTTACTCTCTTACGACAAGTTAAACTATGCTCAAAGCTTTGGAAACGTGCAGGCAGTTTTTTCACAGAATTCATTTTCTTACCTGATTGAAGACGATCTGGTATGTTTATACTGACCAAATGATTTCGATAAAGTTCTGGAACAACTATCGGATTATAAATGTATCAACGACCATTCGAGTGTAAACAATGTGGTATATTTGGGCACAGCGGTCTGCAAAGAGTTCTGGGAAATTCCAAAAATCTGACCATGGATGGACTGAACGTCGGACTCTCCGGATCCAACTGTATCCTACAAAAGCCCATATAATATTCTTTTTTACCTCTTATAATTTAATCTTAACTGTTTATGACGGGGCTTGAACCCATGTCAAGGAAGATTAAGTAATTTGTTATTTGCCATTTCACGAAAATATCTGGGGCTCAGTGTAGATTGGATTTCACAACAATTCATTGCGCTTTTTCTTTTTTTTTCTTTTCTTTTTTCTTTTTCTTTTTCTTTTGAAAAACGTTCTTTCGGATACCGGTAGATATTGGATGTTTTCCTTGACCCTTTGCCCAGTCCCCGGGTGCGGCAAACTAGCACGCAGGTCTTCCACTGTTTCTGCGCGCGCTGCATCCATTCATTAGGAACGCGATGACATCACAATGCTATGCACAGTGTGTTTGATCCACATGCATTCGATGAAAATTTGCTACTCGATAGCTTGATGAGATTTTTTGAAGTCTAGCAGCACAGAATTCCGAGCTCAAGTAATATAACCAGTCTTTTAAAAAAAGGTTAGATATAGTATTATGACAGTATGATTAATATTAGTCTTAACACATAAACTTGCATGTTTTAATTAATTAAACATACGCGGTTTTATCCGCGTACAACAGATACGAACATATTCTTGTCTTGGCGCAACGTTTTTCTTTCAATTTATTGGCGAAGCAAGGTAATCAAGTAATAATAACATAACGGATAGCGTGTCGGTTAAAATAGACTATTACTAAGCTGTAAATATGTTTTCAAGAGAATACAGAGTGGAATATATCTCTGGGCTGGCACACAACCATGGTGACGACTAAGTGTTAACGAGAAGTACAAGTATCTGATATACGTGTAAATGACTAACGCACCGATTGTTTGTGCATCAAACATTTCTTAGATATAACGATAAACGGCTTTTGGCTAAAGGCATGTCATTTTTTTGGAAACCAGGTGTTGATTTTGCGTTGAATCAGGCAACCAATTAGTGAACTGTGATTGGTCAATGATTATCATAATTTGAGAGGGTGCAATCAGGATCGGATCCGGGGGGGGGGGGGTAAATAGGGTAACTAGTCACCCCCTTTTGCTCAAATATTTCAGCGTATCCTTAGTAACTAATCACCCCCCTTCTAAAATTTCTGAATCCGCCTCTGGCGATGAATACCAGAGACGAGTAGTCGTTACTAGAGTATATATTGATGATGATAGCATGATGCCACCACCCCCAACATTATCATCATCATCTTCATCCTGGACACCATCGCCACCACCATCATCATCATGATGATGGTGGTGGCGATGGTGTCCAGGATTAAGATGATGATGATAATGTTGGGGGTGGTGGTGATGATGTTGATGTTGATAAATATGCTAATGACATGATGAAGGTGATGATGTTGATAATGATGATGATGGTGACGAAATTTTGTTATTATCTGCGCGCCTGTCAAGCAATTGTTTTTGCACTGAGGCACTATTTTCCTCTTTCGGTCCAGAGTTCCTTACAATAAGTTCTGCGCTTATCGCTTTTATATTAATATAGGTATGACCTTCCTCGGACATTAATAAAGACAATGCTTCACACAAATCATCAAAAGAAGGCCTCATTGAGGGATCAAGAGCCCAGCATTCTTCCATTATAGAATACACCTCATCAGAGCAGTGTTCAGGTTTAGGCATTCGATATCCATACAGCAATTTCTCTAGTAGAATATTTACTGGTATACCAGGATAGGGCGAGCCACCAAGAGTCACTATTTCCCATAGCAAGATCCCAAAGGACCATACATCAGATTTAATGGTATATGTCTGGTCTCGTATAGCATCTGGTGACATCCATTTGATAGGCAGTCGACCACCACCGGTCTTGACGTACATACCTTCACAGTAAACGTCTCTTGCAAGTCCAAAGTCTGCTATTTTAGCCACCAATTCGGTAGTCATAAGGACATTCCTGGCAGCCAGATCTCGATGAACCAGCTTCTTCAAGGCAATGTGACTCATACCTTTACTCACGCCCAGAGCAATTCCCAAAAGCTGTCGAGAATTCAGTGTGGATGTCATGTTTGCGTACCTGAAGCATTAAAGAAAAGAATACAGATGAAAAGACTAGAAGAGTGTCAACAAAGGTAGCCCAGCCAAAAGTTCGAAAATAATTTAAATGCAGTCAGGCACCACCCAATCTTGTCATGAGATTTTTTGGCTCAGTTTTACTGCGGAAAAACCCGTTTATTACCTTTCATCTGTACGCCGACTAGATCTGAGTAAGTCAAGTAAGTCTCCTCCATCGACGTACTCGGTAATAATGTACAACGGTGCCCCTATGGAGGACACGCCCAGTAGGCTGACTACATTTGGATGGTGACCTATCTCTTTCATCATGTCCATTTCCTGCATGAAATCCTTCATTTCGAACCGATCCACGCCTTTTATGGTTTTAATGGCAACTTTAACAGGCCCTTCACCTACACAAAAGTAAACCAATATTACTTGACGAGCAGTACTCAGTAGTATAGGGCGGGCTAAATCGCCCTCTATCAGGGATCATTCGTCTTTAATGCCAACTTTAATAGTACCTATATCGCTGGCTTTCTTTTGTCGGTTTTCCGACTTCCTCTACAAAAATTTGGAATAAATTCTCTTAAGGAACAAGGATGACATCTCTATTTAACAATCCATTTTGTCCATTTGTTATAAGATTGATCATCCGTGTAGTGTTGTTGGTTGTATATATGGGTACTTACTAGTTGTCAAGGTTCCTTTCAGCACTATGCCAAACTGACCTTCTCCAATCTTTTCACCGACTCTAAGTCTGTCACGTGGTATTTCCCATGCGTCCATGCAGGTAGACACTGCTGACAGAAGCAAGTTATAAGCTCATTAGATACCTTTGAAGAACAAAGCAGACAAATAGTACGAACAGTTAGTAAACAGTTACCTTGTGTGTTTTCATGGTTCGCTTCTCTGCTAAACATTCTCATCTCCATCAGGTCTTGTAAGTACGGCCTATTGGCATCTGTTTCTTCGTCGCCTGTTTTCGGTTTCTTACGCTTCAAGAAAAGGGCGATTAGCGAAAGGGCGATTGCTATGGCAACAGCAGACCCGACAACAGAGCTTGTTACTATGACAACACTCTTATTCCCATCAGAGCCCGAAGGCTTTCCTTTTGTGGGTAGTTCTTTAGTTTGGAAAGTTTGCACGTCACTGAAGATGGAGATGTTATAAATCAACTTCAGTTCAACTTTTATCGTGTAATAGGTATCTGGGGTGAGATTTTTGACTACAGCATGTGTGGTGTTGGGCGTATAGATCTCAGGAGCTGATGGCCACTCCGATAGCAATGTACCATATGCCCGGTATAGTATGGTTATGGACCTGACCGTGTCCCTGTTATCTGTTATATTGGACCAACTGATTAACATGCTAGTTGATTGGACCTCTTGCACTCTGATGTGTATTTTATTTGGCACCGGCCAACATTCATCTCCAATAGCGTGACCACTTTTACACTCACAGTAGTATGACCCTTTGGATTAAACATTGGGATAATTGGTCATCAATCGACACTTGCTAAAAATATGGACCGGCTTTGGTTGCGTGACGTCACACGATTCAAAGCGTGACCAAAACGAATCGAAGTGGTTTTATAAGCCCTAGCAGAAACGAGTTGTGGGTTGGCACAGAGACTGGACTGACTTTGAAAAGTCGGGCCGTATGCGTGTCTTGCCTTGAAAGTGATTTTTTCCGCTAGAATTAGGGCGTGTTATTGGATAGTTTTAGATTCACGTTCACGGCAAACGTGAAACGTCAGTTGACCAGTAAAAAATTCTTTTAAATTACTGAAAAAGAATCGCAAAAAATAGTATAAAAACAAAAGAATATTTGTGCTTGGTGAGAAGGTTCGTAAAAGGTAAAATAAATACAGGAAAACTATGTAAACGTGCTCACGTTTGCCGTTTGCGGGAAGAAAATAAAGTCAATTTAAAATTCTCTATTCCTTCCCCCCCTCTCTGGTGTTCATGCCGCGTTTCGGGCGTTCGATTTTATGGAGAGTGAATTTTCGTGAACTGTTATTGGTCTGACATGTGCCTTTCCGTGTCACGACTGTTTTTGCCGCAAGCTATTCACAGCCAAATGAAAACTGTACCTAAGCAGCTTAGTGATTGAATCTACTCACCTGGAGTATTGTAGCAGGTTGATGGCCCCGAACATGGTTTACTGTAACATTCGTTTATATCCTCACATTCGATGTTTGTGTCTCTGTAACCATGGTCACAATAACATGAGTAGCTCCCATAAGTATTCGCACACTTCCTCTCAAGACATTGGTTAGTCTTAGCACATTCATTGATATCTGAACATCTTACTCCATCTCCTTGAAAACCAACATTACACTGACATGATATATTTCTCCACCCTACTACTGCGAGTCTAGCATTTTTATCGCAGGTTTTGTTGGTCATTGAAAATGTACAATTCCGTGTTGTTGGCTTAGGCACGGAATGACCACAAATGCAACTATCATTGTGACTGTGACACAAGGAACGTCCATCCAAGGATAGATGAGAACAGTTTCTATTACAGGATTGTACTACACCTCCCTGAATGCAGGATGTGCATGTGCGACCATTGCACTTGGCATCCTGTATGCATGTTTTGCAATCGCATTTGAGCTCAGTGAGTGATAAATCCATCAATGGTTTTCCAGAAAGATGAGTCGGACTAGTGCAGTTGGTAAGCTTTGCTTCCTGGAAGATATCTTTCGACTTGTTCCAAAAGCGTAAAAGCCATCTCAGGCGGCAATCACAATCAAGTGGATTCTCATTCAGAAAAACCTGTCGTAAATTCGTCAGTCCATCAAATGCTCCTTCTTGTAAGAAGCTCAGCTCACAGAGGGCTAGGTTAAGTATTTCAAGATCTTGATTATGGAAAAAAGCTTTCGAACGAATGGATGTCAAGTCATTTTCACTGAGGTCTAAATCCTTTAGTAACCTCAGTTTGCTAAGGAAGATCACCGGGACCTCTTTTAAACCATTGCCATTAAGATGTAGTATCTCTATAAGTGGAGAACAGCTAAAAGTGTCAGGATCAATGGATTCAATATTATTGAAGCTCAGATCAATTGTTCTCAAAGACATCAGATTTCGAAAAGATCCAGCTTGGAGGTTCTTCAAGCGACAACCACCCAACTCGATGTCTTGTAGGTAGTCCAAAAAATCAAAGGCGCCATCCTCGATGCTCGATATTTGATTATCATGTAAGTCCAAATATTTCAATTCAGTCATACTCCGAAAGACTCCCCTAGAAAGACTTGAAATGCGGTTATTCTGTAGGTCTAGTTTCTCGAGGGATAGCAAGCCGACAAACATGTCAGCTGTTAGATTAGTAAGGCGATTGTTCTTGAGATCCAATTTTTCTAAATGTTCCTGATATTGAAATGAACGATTTTCAATGCTTTCGATTCTATTATTAGCAAGATCCAGATTCTTCAAATACTTGTAGGATTGAAACGAAGATATTTTGATAGTTTTCA
Organism: Actinia equina; assembly: GCA_011057435.1. NCBI lineage: Eukaryota > Metazoa > Cnidaria > Anthozoa > Actiniaria > Actiniidae > Actinia > Actinia equina. Next base: position 207,288 of record WHPX01001457.1, read on the forward strand.
GGGCGTTCGATTTAAAAATCAATGTCCCCATCGTTCTTGGTAAACCTGCTGGTACTTCTGTCATCCAGGAGTTATGAAGACAATCTGTTCTCACCAATCTGATTGTGTGGAAATAACCATCGCTTTCGTTACAGTTTTTGCATCCCTTGGGACAATTATCCGAGACAACTGGATTAGGATAGACAATCAATACCAGATAAATCGTCCCGAAATATACCCATAGGCAGAAAGCCTTGCTGTGCATTACTGGTTTCCTTCTATTTAGTCTCCACATTCTTAAAACAATTGCTGTATTCCAAAAGGAAAGTAAACTCCCTGAACTGTAGTTTATTGAGATGAACTTCTTTTCAAGTCAATGGTGTGGTTTGTCTTTGGCTTTTTCATCCAATGCACGAATACAGCAAAAACCAATGTTAGACGGCCAGAGCGCGACGTCATTTCACTTCCCATCTACAAAAAAGTGAACCAATTGAAAAATATGACACTGCTTATGGTAATTTGTTTCTGTGTGATATGCCTATAGGATGTCATCAAATGCAGACTGACTTGCTGCGAAGATGACAAGTGAAGCCGTGAATGGTAAATACCCGACTAGGATCCGTGCAATCAAAAACCATGCTATTACATTACACACACAACTACATTATTCCCCTGATTTTTCTCATCAGATAAATGCACTTTTTACAGTCGAACTATGTCTTATTTTCTCAGCTCTGGTACTAAGACTTTACAATGCGTTCTCATTAGGGAGCCCTTAATCTTCTTTGGGGGAAAATTAACGAATAAGACTTGAAATCCATCTCTTTCGACTCAATAAACCGCATTTTTCAGAGCATCATAAGCCAAAACTAGAGTATTAGATGACACACGCACTAATTTAAATGTGTTGGTATAAGGATAGTAATTACTAAACCAATAAAAGATTATCTATGGTTCTGCTGGTATATATCTGAGCTACATGATTAAATGAACAAGAATTTCACCTGAAAGTCAACAGCCTATTCGATGACTTAATGAAGAAAAGCAAAGAAGCCGCACATGCGCAACAGCTGAAGCACCACAAATGCTTTTGAATAATATTGAAAATGACAAATGATTTCAGTTTTTGTTTTAGTTAGGTGTTGGGCTATGGGAAATGTCTGTTTTTCATTCCTTTATGTAATTGAATTAGATTGAGTTGAGGAAAGGGGAATCGTCACCTTTCGTTCTGATTCATTATATGCTTCTTTTTTCATTTTCTTTTTTAACGGCTTCGTCAATTAGGCAAAAGAGTTTCTTTCATTGCCAACCAAATATTAACTGTTTTTCATCTCAATGAAATATTGAGGTTTTGTTTTAACAATTCATCGCTCTCCTGAATGAGGAGCAGTGTCGTTTTGTGATTATATTCGATTGACCAGATCAAAAGTCAAAGACAAAAAAGAGGAAAAGATGCGAATATCTCATAAAGAGGTTGTTTGTTTTAAAGTCGGCAGGTTTCGTTTTCGAAAGATTAAGAACAAAAGAGTAATGCGTATTTAAGGATGATCTTATTAAAAAACCAAACGAGACATCAAAAACAATCCCGACTTTTGGTTTCGTGCCTGAGATGACTGACATACTATGATGGAATTGAAGCATTTCCTGTGTGAAGTTCTATTCCAAGTACGACTGATTCAATGTTGCTTGAACATCATAAGATCTGAGTTACTATCAGTAGGATCAAAAAATCAATAGACGCATACAAAATCCTAAGACTTGACGCTTGAAAATATGATTTAATACCAAAAAGTATGAAAACCAAATTATGGAACAGTAAAAAACTGAAAAGTTAAAACCAATTTGGCCTTATCTGCTCTTCTCGTCAGATATGATCGCTTTTTATTAATACAGTATGTTCATTTAAAGAGAAAAATCATTGGTTGCTATAAAAGTATGGAAGAATTTAGATGGAATCAAATAAACTTGAGTTATACGTTTTGTTTTTAACAGTTTCATCGTGTATATATAATTGATTTATTAATACTGATGTAAGTTCATGAAAACCGATGAATTAGTCATATTGATTACTCAAGTTAATAAAGCTACACCAAGCCTACGGCACAATTCTACTTTAAACCCATAGTGTACATGTGTCTAAAGATATTGGACATTTTGACGTATTTCCCAAAACCATTTGTGCTCTCTCAATAATTATAGAAATCAAGAATGGTTTGTCTCTTCTGCACATGCGCACCTCACCTTATCTCTAAATGGATTCTCTGGTTTGATTGTTGCACTCGACATGGCATGTTAGAAGCCTAGAGTTTGTTGTATGCGTCGCTCCTTTGATTCCAGGGTTTTAATCCCTCCGCAAACCCAACACGCTCAATTCGGTGCAATTAGATCTTTGAGGTGAACGATCAGTGCCAGAGTTTGTTTTATGCAGTGTATGTTATAAACGTATTGCGGTACTTTTCAATACTTGCGGCACGGTCTAGCCGTAGCCTTGAGCCGACTGAGCATCCCAGATATTAGAGAAAACATCTTCTAAAAATATACTCATTGAACACTAGCTAGCCACCTGCTTGAGCAGACGCATCCGAAACGCATACTATAGAATATTCTATTCCGCATCACCATGAAGACAAAGCAAATAGTTATATAGTTATAATAGTTGGCAGGATTCGCATGTCAAATCGTTTTTTTAAGAATGGAAACAGACTCTAGTCAACTCGACTATCCGCGCCAGAACTAAACACGCTCTAGTTTTTCCTTTTAAAATATATTAATTTATTCTTTTAGATTCATTGTGACGTCATTAGCAGGGTCATAAATGTGTCATATCAGAACTGAGTTGGTTCAAACACTAACTCGGTAGCTGCTTAGTTAGATTCTCAGTAGTAATGCATTTAAAAGTAATTTATATACACCGAATAGAAATATGGCGAGCTTTTGGAATGTTCACATGTAAGAGAGGGTTGTCCGTCAGTCAAGAACAATAGTCATTCGAATTGTTCGTCAAATCTGCGAATACCTTACCTTAACTTGTATCATCAGACTCCGTGAAGAATAATATTAGACAGGTTCTTTTTTCGTTTTTTTTGTCCCCTGTTATGGCAATTATTTGCCTTGCTGTAATCTCAAACAAGATTCACATTCTACCCATTCAGATTAATGAATGTCTCAGTCTTCATCTAAACGAGTGATTTTCCACACGTTCGGCTGTTACAGGAATTAAGTCTTCTTAATGGAGAGCCGTGCGATTCCGAAAAATAGCTTTTATCTGATAACCATCTTTAAGAGCATGATTTTGCTGTTTTTGCTGTTTCTAGACAAGTAAATTGGTTAGGACTTCTTAATTGGATGCCAGCACCACCAGCCGTCAATAAAAAAGATATCCAAATGAACTAAAAACTTCAAGACATCATTACACCATGTGAGAGTGAGTTTGTGCCTGCAAGACGGTTTAAGAGCGTCAAAGGTACTTACGTACTAAAAAGGGATAAAAAGTATCATTATGATATGCAGTAAAGCTAAACTAAAGCCATTGCTATCATGTTATTTGTCTGAGCTGATGTCTCACAGCCGAGACCTTGTTTTCGTAGCTCTTTTTTATATTATCGATAAGTTTTCTTTTGAAAGATTTAACTCAAGAGTCGACGCCCACATAATAAGATATCAGAGGCCGCTTTAACATCTTTTTCAAACCTCTTCATAATATCACCACTAAGTAAACCGCACTTGAAGAGTGGATCAGTTCTTAGTAGAACAGAATATGGAGCGAGTGATCTACTGATAATATACTATGATTCATAGGTATTGGGGATAAATATTTAAAATTTCTTTCGACCAAGTTTTAATAAATTATACCAGACACATCTATTATATATAGTAAAACAGATGAGTTTGAGTTCGCGGCATAGGGGGGACTCATGATCAGCACTAGCTTATTAAATAACTGAATTTCAGCCGCAGTCATGTGCCGTACTAGATATCTAGACGAAACGAGATAACTGCAGGTCGTCATTTACTAGTTGATTCATATGATACTTAGTTTTAATTCACCCGCGCAGCCTGACAGCAAACACGCGGTAATTGCTTTAATAATCTCTGGCTTGACTGACTTAACAAAAGTCTATCTTAGTTTCCTGTAATTTTGCTATTTACGTCAACGGGAGACAGGAACCGAAAAGATGGATCACAAAAAGGGCTCGGTGCTATAGAACTGAATAAAACTGTTCAAACGTATATTCGTTAATGGACTTATTTAAATTTCTAGGTCAATAAAGCATGTTTGATGGATATATATGTATCAATGACTATAATGCCGAAAGGATTGAGTACAGCGTATAGTAGTATATATCAGTTACTCAGGTAGCGGATAGATTTTTCTTGACCTTCTAGGTTATCTTGCGCCTCTGGGCATGGACACAACTAAGCCGATGTCAGGCTAAGTAAATATTTTGACCAAAGAAAATAACTGCTTCCTTCCTTTTCAATCTTTTCTTTGATTGTTGTTTCTTTTTAGAGATTATTTTCCTTGATACAATAAGATAAGTCTCATGCAACAAGCAAACTACAGCCAGAAAGGAAAAAAAATAGAACAATCACGAACTGAGATAAGCCTTAAAACGATTAAAAGGAAAATTGAATTATCTGTTAAGCTTAGAAAAAGAAATTAAATGTCAGGTAACGGGTCAAGGTTCTAAAAATTGTAAAGATGTAGGAGGGGGGGGATGTAAGATATCATTGAACTTGGATTTTTTATATACAAGAAGGTGAGGTGATAATATTCTTAGATACAAATACGTGAGTTGATAAGGCTAGTGTTGTCGTTTGTCGTTGCGAGGAACAAAAAGAACCGCAATCAGATATACATTAGCAAAACTGTTAGTAGTGTTGTGAATCAGAAAACAGTCTTAGAGAGGAAATACTTATTCACGGACTACCCTAAACAAAATTAGCCACTCTCTATATACACATCTTAAGCCTGGGGCGAAGTTACCATGGTAATACCCAGCTAAAAAGAAACGTTAATGATATTGGATGCTATCACTGGTTCAGCTTATAATAACCTCAGTAATAATTGAGAAAAGAAAAACATATAATCGGCTTTAGCTTTTAATAGGTAATCCAGCTCGACTTCCGATTTTTTCTTTCTTTTTCCTAAGTTTCGCGGTCGAAAGTAAAGATATCAAATAAAAGCACTACCGATCAAGACGATCATGCTTTAACTTTTGTGGCTTAGTTTTTAGATGTTGCACTGAGCGCCGCGAGATCTCATTACAGAACTCAAAAAGGCGCCATTTAGAAGGTTGTATTTGCCTTTCCAGTGTTATCTTTTCGTTCGATCAAGTCAAGTAATGGATCGGATTGGATCCGGTTGACATGATATCACTATCATAGAATAGAATATAAAAAAAACTGTGCTGTGAACGGCGCTAGCTAGACTCTTCTGACCGCACGACTGATTTCATTTCGCGGCTTGATTGAATTAGTCTGTGTCATGAGAATGGTCTTTATTTGTCCTACACGTTATTAAACTTAGAAATAACATCATGTTCTGCATGAAACATCTGAATAACCATGCAAGAAATAGATTTTACTGTTTAACTAAATATATATATATGATTATATATTAAAAATATATAAATGCCAAGTCCCGCCATTGATAGTCTAGACAAAGAGAACCGAACTAGTATATGAGGAAAGAAAAAATGTCCAAACTTTCTTATCTGCCACAAATCATGTATTTTAAAACGACCTTTTAAGACCCATGCATAAATAAAAAAGAATTTCAGCCCAAAAAAAATCAGTCAAACGAACCAATCGAAATGCGCGCTAAAAAAGTAAACTAAAATACCACAATGCCATGCGGGTTTTAAAAAGAGTGTACGATCATGATGAACAGCGGTGATCTTCTTGTTACTAAGCAACCATTATTAATAGCTAAACTCCAAGGAATATTCCAAGATGGCGCACAAATATGATTTACTTCTTGTAAAAACCCAGACAGACGACAAGAAGCGCCATCAACCATGGTATTTTGATAGAACATTCTTATAACTCATTGTCTGAACTATAATTTTGATCACAATATTTGCTTTATTCTGACCTAATATTATCGTAAAAAATCACCAAGTAAAGGTCATTTAGCCAACATCGTTCTTCGATTTCCCCCAACTTTTTTTAGGATTTTGATGTGGAATTTCTTTAGATTGTATAACGTAATAGTATATTTATTTCGATCATATAAATAGGTACAGAGAACGACTGAATAATAAGTACATTAAACCAAGAAAAACTAGGGGTAAATCAGATATACTAGATGGGTCTCAATGGACGTTCCTCCAGAAAGGAAGTGATGATTTCAGAGATGGTCTTCCTCCAGAGGCATTTTACAACTATGTAAAAAGAGTAAGTTAAAAGGAACCATATTCATTATCATCGCAAGTTATCAATGTATTTATTTTTACACGTATATTATACCACTGATAGATTTTGTTCTTTTTTTTTGTTTTTAAACTTGTTCTTACTGTATGTTTGGTGTACTTACAGGATGATCTGGGATTTGGTCCAACCATCACCAGCTCACAAGATAGCCTAGAAAGAGATAATATACCAAAGAAGTTTACAAAGACAGAAGCTATATATTCCAGGTAAATTATCACTATTTTTTTACTGATATGCAATACATCTAAGGAAACGTCTATGTAGTTACATGATGAGTTTGACTTACCAAGTACTGAAAATGGGTTTGCCCCCACCCCCCCACCCCCCAGGCAAAAGCCTGGCTACACCCCTGCTATACTGATACTGACCTATTTATTAATTTATTTTAGGGCATTACCTTTACAGCAGCAGAGGAGAGAACACGTAGAAGATATAGAATATAACTTAACGCAACACCCTTTAGCCTTGTATTCTCATCTTGAAGAGTCTTTACCTCCAGATGTGAGTTGGGAGATTATTAAGATAAATGTTGTCAGATGACAGAATTAATGTACTGGGAAAATTAACTTTCTTTTATAAAATTAAAATGATCCAATGGTGGTACTGTTCTAGTTTTTAATTTCTGATGTAAGTTGTCATATTATTCAAATGAATGTTATGGCAGATGCAATAATAAGAAAAATGGCATTAATACCAGACAAACATCCAGGTTATATGTTCATGCATATCAATGAGAAATGAATATATAAAGAATTTTTTTAATGAGTGCTTGAATAAGCAGATGAATAAATGGGTAAATGAAAAAAATGAATGAATAAGCAAATGAATTATATTAATTATTTATTTCAGATATTTGAAGATGTAGTAGAAGTATTGGATCCAGAGATGAATATTGATAGTGATGTAGGGGAAGATTCCCTTGAGGTACACGATTACTAATAATCTCCAATATATCTATAATCATTTCTGTTTTAAAACATTATAAATATGCATATATTTTTATATCATTTTAAGGAGTCGCCTCAACCAAGTGTTGTGGAAAGTGAAAAGCAACCATCAATACGAGAAAGTCGGGTAATTTTACGCTGTTATAAATACAGTATTGTATAAGAGATATTAATGATTCTATAACTATTTGTTAATATTTAAAATATGGAAATAGAAGTAAAAATTATTATTATTATTATTTTTTCTATTTTTAGTCTGCAAAGAGCGTGGATTCTGGAAAACCAAGGTGATTATTAATTTTATTGAATGTCTAGAAATAGTCAACAGTAATAATTACTGTTATTGGCTACACACTGTTATGGTACCCAACAGTCTCACTGACTTGGAAGTTGTGGAGCTAATAAAATGTATACAGCTGCTTCTCACACTTGATAACATTGAACAAGAATTCTGTTGTTTTCATTTAATGAACATGGTATAATATACATTTATTTACAGTATACAAGGTGATACAGAAGAAAAAGAAGGGAAGGCAGTGTATAAATGGTTACCAAGACAAGAAGAAGTACAAAAAGAAGAAAGAAGTAAAGCTAGCAGAAAGAAACCCGATTCTCCTTCATCAGTAAGAAAAGCTAATAGTGATCCTTACTTCTAATGATTCCAGTTTCAAATATGTCAACATTCTCTGATACTCCTCTTGTTTTAGGATACTCAAATTCAAGATGTAACAAGAGAATTTTGTAGCTGGGTTGCAGGCCTTGTGAGTATGGGTTCTTGACATTGAGATTGGGTTTCCTGTGTTTCACGTTTAGTTCAAGTTCAAGTTAATTCAAATAAAGTAAATGTACATTACATCATGTCATCAGTCTACATCACTATGGAAACACATGAGAAGTACTCGCTTGCTTAATTGGTCATTGCATTTCTTGCTTAAGGTCAGCAAACAGCCAAGAGTGAGCTCTCTAAAACCTTTTGGATTACATTGCTTAGAAATAAAATGTTAGTACAATAGTAGTACAAAAGAAAGAAAACTTTTAGTATGGATCTATTTTGATTTTTTGAGAACCTGGTGTTTTGTGATGGCCTGTCAATACAATGTCCTTGATGTACTGCTGTTTTCATAGGGTGGTGAAAGTAATAATATTGAGGAGTCAACAGTGATGTCGCTATTTGCAAGTGGATATGAAACAAAGGTAGGATAAAAAAATCATTGTAATATGAGATTTAAACTGTTGATCTTCACCTTATCATCTGGTGCAAGCGGGTCGTGCTGGCTCATGGGTATTTTGAATAGGAAATATTAAACTATTAAATAAAGAAATAGAAAATGCACACACATGCTGTCTGGTCATAAAGCAGATTGGGGTTGGTAGGACATGAGAGAAGTGTGATAGGTAAAGTATGGAAACGTAATCCATCAAATGCTTCATAGTTTCACACAACACAGCAGCAACCATAAAATACTAATTAGAGTTAGCTGTTATTTTGGACACCATGTTATGTGCTATCATAATGCATGTGCTACCAACCAATCAGAACACAAGATTTATAACAGTTATTTTGTAATGAATTATATCACCCTTTGAACCAAATTGGCGAATTTGAGATCATTGTTGATTACAGAATACGTAGATATCATGACATAGCTTGTTTACACCATGAGGTCTTCACAGTCATACTGAAACAACCATATGATTGTTTCCATTATAGCCTGCATTATCAGTTCCTATTCATGTGGTAGAACTAACCAATGTACCACCAGAACTGAGGGTCAATACTGGATCACCAACCACTAAAACAACTGAAGCTAAACCATCAGTAAAGGATACTGAAGATGGCAGGGTAAGTAGGTCAGGAAAAAATTAGGCTGAGTTGGTATTTCAATGCATTGTGTGGCTGATTTAGGGGACAAATGGTTAATAGTCAGGGTGGTAAAGTGTTGTTTGGTTATTTTGTCCTATGTTCTCTTCACATTTAATCTTGTTTGTTCCAGGGAGGCCAAAAGTACACTCCCAGTTGGGTAAAAGTCAAGTATGGTGCTTGGTACTTAAGTCCTAAGGCATGGAAATCAAGACCAAAAGATGAACCATTACAAGATCCTAAAGAACAACAGGACAAGACTTTATCAGAAGCCAAGAAAAAGAGCCAAAAACTGGTATACTTTCCCAGTATTCTTTCTCTATTTTCTTCTGAGATATGTGCCATGGTACATGATACACCATAGACATTATGCTAGGGTAGTACTCACTCATCTACACTTGTCTACTTTCTCATTAAATGAAATCAGTAGACTATATGTTGATAGATGTGTTGATCATCACAGTGAATGAGCGATCTAAGCGAACGCTGTAAAGAAAGACTTGAAAAAGTGATTTCAAGCTTCAACGGGAATCGAACCCATGACCTCCGCGATGCCGGTGCGATGCTCTGCCAACTGAGCTATGAAGCCAATCATGTTGGCGAGCGGTCATTTTTGTTGAGTTCTTCAAGCCCCCATAGATAATAAGTGTGAAAATTGAATGGGCTGAACTGTGGTGGAATAATGATAGATGTGTTGATCATCACAGTGAATGAGCGATCTAAGCGAACGCTGTAAAGAAAGACTTGAAAATATGACTATATGTTAGCAAGCAGTATGATAAATGGTTCTACCAAAGAAGAAAAGTGAAGGTTAAACATTAAACTTTCCATGTTTTGCCTTTCAGGACAATGTCCTTGCTACAATGCATGGTGCGAAAGCATTTAAGGACTTCGTAAACAAGAAAAGTACAAGACTACCAGAGTTCTTACACTCCGTAGAACAACAAAACACTCAGCAAAACCAGATAGAGAATCTGCTCCGAGAAGTTAGTAATAAATCACCAGAAATGACAGAGAAAAAAAGATCTCATGCCAACATACACACACATAGTTAACAAGTCACACCCCTGAATTAGATATTTATATTTATTTGTATAATAAATGTAAATATAATTGGTGTCCTTCGATGCATCAAGCAAGAGCATTTCATATTTTTATTATGAATTATTCTTCTGTTTAGTCTGAGGGAGAGAAACAGCTTGGTTCTGTAATGTATCATAGAAATATATCAAGTGTCATTTATATATGTGTAACTAGTTCATAGCAACATAAAACAGGACAGAAACTAGAGCAATAGCCAGTGCACTGCACAGCACTTCACGTTTGTGACTGATTATCCACCATGGTTTAACAACGTCTTGTTGTTGTTTCTTTGCTCTTCTTCTCTTGCCTTGTTTATTTCGTTCAAATAACTCTATTTCTTCCTAAAACAGAACAACAGAGACCGTGAAGATGTGTACATGTATGTACATACAACATACACAAACCAGTGTATCTCACCTGTTGTGCACGTCTTTCTTCTTCTTCCTTCCTCATTTTGTCTTCTTCCTCCTTCTCTTCGCGTCTTTTCGCCAATTCTTCACATTCTTTGTCACATTCTAACGATGCTTGACCAGTCTGAACCATATGGCATGGGAAATCCTGGGGAAAAACGAGCCTCAACTTAATTTATATCGGAATATATCGGTGGCTTTCGTATGAGTGGGGAAAATAAGTCAAATGTAGCCGTACTTTCTTTCCACACGTAACCTTTACCTACGTGTTGTGATTGGATGAATTACTGGAAGATAATTAGAAGCCATTTAACCCGTTACAGTATATGGTATTGGTATTGTATGGTATAACACCGTTTCTCATTTTCCTTGATACGTGTTTGGGTATATGAGCTGATCTCATGGGACTTAAGGCCGTAGACTCGATGGACTACAAGTCATCTATAGTTCCCCGAAGTGTTTCATAAGATAAGGTTATCGTGCCGATATTGTGCCCTAGAGTTTCAAAGTGAGGGTGGTGGGCTTCATATTTCGTACCACCAATTGATCCCCGGCAGGGGAACTCTTGCCCGTTTAGGGTACCCTGTTCCAGAGCAAGATCGCTGAAAATCATACCGTTTCGGTATTGCGAAAATGGATACCCGGTTCCAGAGAGGAGAAAGCGTGATTTCATATAAACCATAACCTGTTTGGCTGAACGTACCCGTATAGCGAATATAGGGGAGAATTGCTCCCCCCCCGGAATTGATCTCATCAGCTTAATTCAATCAAAAGTGATTAATACACAAAGTCGGTGATATTCACCTTCTTTCTTCGTTTGCAAGGGCATTTAAGGTTAGTTTTCTTGTTACATTGGTTGGTGTTAGGACAGGGTCCAGGATGACAGTCAGCAGTACATCGATGTCCACATGGTAGGTTCTTGGGACACTGGTTTTTGCACGATAATAAAAGAGCTTGCTTGTGTTGGTCTGCTGCTGTCCACTCGCTATGTACATCATAATACAACATAATATGACTATTTGATGAACAACGTGGATGAATAAATGCTGCCAGAGGATAGAAATTTTGTATTCACTCGGTGAAACCACAATGTGAACAAAAGGGAAATAAATGCGTCATACCTGCATTTGACATACACAAACATCAGCTGGCAGTTGCATTGCTTTTTGATCATTTGCTTGCAATCAAGACACTTCCCTAAGACAACAATGATAGAAGGTGGTCGATCAAGATGTGATGCCCATGAAAGTCGGCAAATTTGTTTGAAGGTATTTTATTCCATCAAAACATTAGCTGTTCCTAGCTTCAGGAAAACATTGGGTCGAGTTGGCCTTACAATGCATTGTGGGAATGTTTTAGGGATACTTTTTTAAGAGGCCGTCTTAAACATTCCCACATGCACTGTAACTCGACCCAGTTTTTCCCCTCAACCTCAGAACGGTTAATAACTTTGATTTACTATATAGATATCGATGAAATACCAGGTTTTCTCTAGTGTCGAAAACTTGATATCTTTCACCAGTGGAAGATACCATATCTTTCACACGTGAAGATATCGCTGTTGACAATTAAAGAATAAATAATTTTTGAGCTTTTGTTTTATTTAAGTTTCATTGATATCTATATAATTAACAGAACATTACATGGCCGCTCGGAGATACGAATTTTATCTTCTCATGTTCAATTTAGATATCGCTGCGCTCACTTGTGCTATATCAATTGAACACTCGAAGATGAAATTCGTATCTCCGCGAGCCCATATCCTCTATATTTCCACACGCCCATGTTATATCCTCTATATCTCCGTGCGCCCACGTTATATCCTCTATATCTCCGTGCGCCCACGTTATATCCTCTATATCTCCGCACGCCCATGTTATATCCTCTATGTTTCCGTACGCCCATGTTATATCCTTTATATCGCCGCACGCCCATGAAATATCCTCTATATCTCCGCGCGCCCATGTTATATCCTCTATATCTCCGCACGCCCATGTTATATCCTCTATATTTCCGTACGCCCATGTTATATCCTTTATATCGCCGCACGCCCATGAAATATCCTCTATATCTCCGCACGCCCATGTTATATCCTCTATATCTCCGCACGCCCACGTTATATCCTCTATATCTCCGCACGCCCATGTTATATCCTCTATATTTCCGTACGCCCATGTTATATCCTTTATATCGCCGCACGCCCATGAAATATCCTCTATATCTCCGCGCGCCCATGTTATATCCTCTATATGTCCGCGCGCCCATGCTATATCCTCTATATCTCCGCACGCCCATGTAATATCCTCTATGTATCTAATGAAAGTCAGAGGGTTCGCTTGATTACCTGGATGGCAAGGGCGTACACAAGGGTGCTTACAGCCTTTAGTACGTGGTTTTTTACATGGTTCTTCACATACTTGGCATTCCTGTCCAGCCTGTAAAAGTATTCATCCCAAGGAAAGGAAAGAAGAAATCGTCAATATAAACTTTAAAAATTTAATATATGAAACTATTTTCCAATAATTGCGCCATGTTGTAGTAAGCGGAATGGATGCTTTTATCTACCTCTTTCTCATTCTCTGCTCCTGTGACGTAATGACACTCGAGCTCACACGTATGATTCCCACAAGCCAATGCGCGTCCACATGGTCTGCAACACGAATACCGCTTTGCTTCAGAACACGGGAAGGTCTGGGACTAAAATGAAAAGAAATTTAGATGATGAGTCAGCGATAAATGATCCAAATATATAATTGGATGAAGAGTGAGTACCTCGTGTTCTCCAAAACATTTCCTGAAAAAGAAGGAAAATGAATGATTACTTGCACCGAAAGTGGAGGAGAGGGGAGACGGGACCAAAAATGGTTGAGTAATGGGTTAGACTGTTATGTACCTCTCTACTGGTGAACGACAGGGTGGACACTCCTTATGAATGATAGGTATTGGTTCTGGCTTACGAACACGCCCCCACACTGACTGACGTACAGGAGCCTACAAGATAACGAGTTCATATTGTATTATGACCGAGCAACCTTACGTTAGTGGGGAAACTATTACTAGCGCACAGCAACTGAAATACAAAGAGAATATGTACGATTCATCACAAACTAATATGACTCTCCAACTGTCCAAAATATCTAATTGTAATATGAGGGGACAGCCTTACGTTAGTGGGGAAACTATTACTAGCGCACAGCAACTGAAATACAAAGAGAATATGTACGATTCATCACATACTAATACGACTCTCCAACTGTCCAAAATATCTAATTGTTTCAGGTGTAGGTAAAAATCATTGAGAACCATTTTTGCTTCATTTTAGTGGTTTTCGTGAGCAATTGGACATCGGACCTGGAAATACGTCACAAATTATCAGCTCTATACCTTGGGGATGAAGGATTGATCCAGTACGTTGTCATGGCAAGGCTCGAGGCAGGTGTGGTCACAGTTTGGTAAAGGATTATCACAAGTTTGTTTGCATGGTGGGCAATCACCGTAATGACATCGATGTGGCTGCAAAATAATAAGAAAAATGAAGCGGCACTTATTTCACGACTAACTCGGCCCCGATGAACTAATCTACCAAGAAAAGGTACAATGTAAGGTAACACGGTAGATGTGGTCTGATTGGCTGTGAGCCATATGTGCCTTACACCACTAACCTTACGCTGCAGACGTGGTCTGATTGGCTGTAAGCCATGTGCCTCATACCACTAACCTTCTGCAGACGTGGTCTGATTGGCTGTAAGCCATGTGTCTCTTGCCACTAACCTTACGCTGCAGACGTGGTCTGATTGGCTGTAAGCCGTGCTTTAATATACTGTGTGCAAGACTAACCTTACGCTGTAGATGATGGCAGTCAGACGGATGCCTGTTGATCAAGCAAAAACGGTTAACTAAACAGTTTATTCTAGTATTATAGATGCTATCTAGATAAGTGTAATACGAAGTATTACTCTCGAGAGATGGTCTTACTTGCAGAGTTCCTGGCATTTAGGAGGTTTAGTAGTCTTTTCCAAACCACATGGTAGAGTAAGGACCGTGTCACCACAGAAACACTTGACGTCTACAGTTAGAGGACAGGGGTAGCATTGACCTGGTAAAGATTGACAAACAACATTATCATCACCATGCATCATCATCATCACAACTATCATCATCATCATCATCGTCATCACAACCACCGCCATGATGATCGTCATCACCATGCATCATTATCGTCGTTATCTCCTCCACCATCATCATCATGACCATGATCATGACGATGCATCATCATCCGCACAATTCTCATCATCAAGCATCATTATCAGTACCACTGTCACTATTTCCATCATATGTTATAATCTAATGACTCCACCTATTTTCACCCACTATTACGAGTATTTGTCTCATCCCCCTCGAAAGCTCTGATAACAACTAATATTCTTCTGTTATATATGATGTTGTTTTCGATATTACCTCTGTGACAGGGTGAGCTGCATTTATGGTTCTTGCAATTTAGAGTTCTAGCGCATACTTGCTCACATGGTGGACAGTTGTTATCACAACACTAACGAAGAAAAAATACAAACAAATTGATGAAGAAATGTAAAATAACAACTCAAAAATGATTGAATTTCAATCTACTGTCTTTCTGCTTTAGTTTTTTTAGTCTTATCACTGAATGGCATTTTGAAACAATTCATGGAAGGCCGAAGCGCAGACTGTCAATCAATGAAATGCTTGATATTTATGCAAACTATACAAAAATGTGTTGAATGGCGCAAAGTAAAATGGAAGAGAGAGAAACTCCACCTCATCATCTGAGTCATCGCAAGATTCACATTCGGATACGACTACAAGCTCTTCGTGTTGTTCGTTTTCCATCGCTAAGCTAGCTTTTTCATCTGGTTCAGTTTCGTGTTGCGTATCACCGTATACGTATCTGGCTAACCAGATCTTTATTGTGACGTTTATGCTGAAATTCGAAGCACAAAAAGAACGTGCGCGCGCTCTTCCAACTAACATTCAAAATTCGACACCTCTTTGAGAAGCGTCTTGAGGAACATCCTTTTCGTGCAAAAATCGAGAAAAAAAGTTATCTTGCTATATCTTTTCAATCAAAGATCTTGTAATTGACTCGTAGTGTTTTGACCAATCTCTTTGGTCGTCTTAATACACATGGATTTCGGTACATCTGGTAGAGGTTTTCGAGACACATCAGTTGCTCTATTCCAGAACGTAGACAACGAGTGCTTACCAGCCATTCTTATCTTGGGGCATTCAAATGCTGAATAAATCAAATCGTAGGGGAAAAAAGGATAAAACATTAGAGAAAAAAGGTCATTTTCTTACCTTTCTCTTGCATTGATGTCTTTGACACTGCCTCATATTGGTACATTTAGACTCACACAGGTACTCCATGTAGCATTGCACATGTTTCTCACGCTTACCACACCTACACTTCTTATTGATGATCTGACGACATGTCCCACAAGGTCCAAAATGGCACTTTTGGGTACAAAAATGACGACCACATTCCAGCTCCTTATCGCAAGTGTCCCCACAAGTAGGGATGTCCTCTGTACAAGGCAAGGCAACAGCTTGAAAAGAAAGACACATGTTGATAAAACTAAGTCATCATCACCGTATGTCATTACAGTGAAGGGGGGAGTAAATTTAGCAGACATGAAGTGAGAATAAGGCAATGAAAAAACCATGATGACGTTTTATACCTGGCACTACCAGAATCCCTTTCAATTTAAGCTTTTTTATGCTAATTGTCTTGGTATTGGGAAGCGTAAGTACTCTTTCATGAGTTGCAATTTTTCACTTACCCACATTTCTCTCTACATCATGATGATACAAAAGTAAAGTGTTTAAGGAGAAGTATTTAAACATACTAACTTGTTTTATCACATGGACACTTTCTTTCACCAGCCCTTGGACAATCACCACATTCACCTTCATGACAAACTTTCTCACACACATGAAAACCACAGGACAAACCTTTTCCACAAACCTGAAAAATATTTCATTGATATAAAGGAGAGAAAGTTTGCAATATCTCATGCGAAGGACGAGGTGTGAAAAGGGTCCCTTAGACTGTACATTCTTTGCAGTATATTATTTGACACTTATGAAGGCTTGTAATTCTTGGCCATTACAACAAAACACATTCAAATTTGCTGAAGCTACTAATATGCTTTCTCAGGAACTTTCCTAGAAAAACAAAACTCAAAATTTATCATGGTCCCTTGCTCTTTTCCACAATGACCAATTGTGAGTCACACAAAATCTTGAATTTTTATGAAAATAAGGTATGCCCTACTGCAAGAATTAATTGGATTTCAATACTTTGATTTCCAAAAGAGATTTATCCTAATACTCATTGATACACATACCTGATCACATTGCCATTCTGGGCTGTCACAAGGTCTTATGGTAGTTTTCTTCTTACAAAGGCAATATTGTGGGCCCTGTTTTGAACATGGAGGACAATCACCTAGAAATTAAGAAAGAATTAAATGAAAAAAATACATTTGGCATTTGAATGGCAGATGGATACACATTAATTTGCCTTTGCTCAGGGTGAGGAGGGTTTTCCTTGTTCTTATAGAACAAAGACAATATAAGAACTTATAATTAAAGATTCATTACTAAATGATCATACCAGAATGACAAGGAACTTGACAGTTGTGATGTCCACATGAAAGCAACCTCCCACATGGTTTACCACATGACCATTCTTTCGAACCACATCTCCTTGTATCTGGACCCTTGCTACCACAATGACACTTAGCTTTGACAGTCTTGGGACATGGCGGACATGGTCCTGAATACACACAGTTAATGCTTTATCAAAATATAGAATCTTTTGGACAAATAAATGGTGGTGTTTATAGATGTATATACCTGGATGACACAGCAATAAACATTCATGTCCACATGCTGGTTTTAGAGGTTTACTGCAGGTCTGGCCACAGGAATGAGGTACGATCCATGGATCAAACTTGGGATCTTGCTGAAGGTAGGAAAAAAACAAAGAGAAATCAATACCCGAATTAAACATAAAGAATGAAAGATGCTTTCAACTGACCTCTTTTCCACAAAAACAATGGTATCTTGTTGGACACTCTGATTGCTTGAACTCATATCTACATTTGGGGCTAAAAAGGTATTGTTCACAGCTTTAATAATTTACAGTTGGATTATTTCCCATTAGGTTTGGAGTTCCATTGCCATTACTTGCCACAGGCAACACAATTCAGCTATAATGTATGACTTAAATCATTAGCGAAAAAGCATGGAATAGGTCTGCAATGATCTGCATGAGGCGGCCCTGCTTTATCCTTTGGCCACATATTGCAAAAGAGAAACCAGCCATGCCTTTATTTTTACTTTAATTGTCTAAATTAGACTTTGCCATACTTAGCCATATATCTACATACCAGAACCAGCTCAATTCAACAGGTGGGAAATTTTCTTGTGACAAATTTGATGTTTGTATTGCACCATCTCTAGCCCATTTTTGAATACAATTGATGTGTAACATTGAGAAACACTGTTCGCAACTCCATACCTGTTTAATAAACAGGAAAATAAATAGATAAATTTTTGATTGATGTGTGAGGTAATCTTGCTCTGGTAAATGAATTCTTACTTACAGGGTCAACATGTTTGATGGATGCGATACAGATAAGACAGACATGTGCACCAGGACGACAGGAATCTATTAAATACTGTGCTGTCTTACTTAATGCTTCATTTTTGTGCATGTCATTTTCTGTAAGAAGATAAAATTGTCATTATATAAAATCTACAATACAAACGAAATTCATATCATAACCAACTTTCTTCTGAAATTGCCGCTGTTTGACTTAACCAGACGGAAATGCTGACTGAGATTTTACAAGATAAGGAATCGACGTATTTATGAATATGTTTTTCGTACACTTCAGCATGCATTAGTCCTTGCGAACAGTGATGTCATAGATAATTATAACAAAGGTAACCCGCAATGTCGTTATGACACCTTCCAACTATCCCTTCTCCAACCCACCCTACAGCTATTGGGATCCCTGTGTGTCCTTCTCTTTACAATAACAACAGTTTAATGTAATAACAAGCTTGATTTTTCATTATGCCTTAGTCGAGAAAGCACAATTAACTTTTGCTATTCTAAGCAATCATTACAGTTTACAGTCTTAACAGTCTTACGCACGTACCGTGTGACGTGTCGGTATATCGCTTCAAAGTGTTACTCATAATATTTTCATCTTCTATTTCTTCATCTTCAGACGAATCCTCAAGATATTCATCTCCAATAAACTTCTTGGCAGATTCTTTAATCCTGTTTGCTTTTTCCATTCTTTCTTTCGATGGCTCGCTTCCATTTTTTTCCACTTTTATATTTTGTTTGATTGTAGGTTTTCTGTGCCAGGCGTTCTTGTTTTGTGTTGGTGGATGTGAAGGCTTTCCGCGGCCTCTTCCTCGACCTTTACCCAAAAACAAGGGCCTATCTGAAACATTTGCCATTACTCCTTAATCTCTTTCCATCATAGGCAAATTAGAAGAGAAAAAACGGAGAAACTTGAAGAAACTCTGTTCAAATTTTGCAACAAAAAATTAAATGAAATGAAAATGAGCCCACAGATTAGAAATATAATAATGCGGTATTGCACAATCGCGCATGCGCATGTGATGGAAGCCTGCGATTTTGCGTTGTTGTAATCAGCGGTATATCACACAAGAAAACAAAATGGCGACTGGTTCGGTAAGGAACTTCGATTTTATATATTTAGATTCTTTTTAGAAAATAATGATTTTGCGTAACATTATGCTAAGTACATGCTGGCATAGGATTTATGAAATACGTTCTTATCAGTTTTAGGGTTTTTTATTTAATTTAAGTCATTGCTACGTCGCTGAATACACAATTTAAATGTACTACTTTATGTATTTTGATGTATGTACACTGATGATTGAACTGATTTGTATTGTACAGGATGGAGGTGCTGTTGGTATAGGAGAGAAGGAATCAGTGCTGCTTGCATGTCTAGATGAACTAAGGAGAAGTCATGATAAAGAGACCGTCAATATTACTTTGGAAACCTTATTGAAACTTGCAAAGTAAATTAACTTTTGCTTATTGGTAGCACAGCACATTTTACCTACGTATTTGATAACGTTTTGAACAATAGTATTATTGATTAGCTTTTCTTCGTTGTAGCAATGCAATCCAGCATCCTAATGATGAGAAATTCAGAAATATCAGAGTAGAAAATAAGATTTTTAATGCCAAAGTATGGAGTTTGCCCGAAGCTCAACAGTTTCTGATGGTCTGGGGCTGGGTTGAGGTAAGACTATTTTTCCTCTTAAGGAAAATTCAATGCATCAGTCGGTTAAATCCCTATCCCCCTTCTCTGAGGCATTTTTGACAATTCATTCTGTGTTGTAGACTGATGATGGACACATTAATTTGTCTGTGAATGATGAGACACAATTAGTAAAGCAAGTACTACAAAAGAGACTGGGGTATGACATACTTATTTTACTTTACTTTATGCTGGGAAGCATGAGTGGGTTAGCCATGAGAGTGTTTGTCTCTCAACAATGCAACCCAGGCTAAATCCTCGGACTCCTAATATGCTTATGATTTAGAAAGGGCCTGGATAATAATTACTCTGTGTAAATCTTATTTTATATTCGTATTGACAGATTTGATTGATATAATATAAATGGGGATCATATGTGGTATATAAGATATAATATTATATGCACTTAAAATTTGTTTCTAGTTCTGCTCTATCACCAAAGCCAAATGTTCAACCTGTAAGTATCTCTATATAATAAAAAAAATCCATTGGGAATAAATATTTATGGTACTAAAAAATAATTATAGAATTTTGAATACTCTTCCACAAATTGAACTGTTTCATGGTAACCCTGTGGTTGTCTGAAATTAAATGAAACAGATGACAGAAAAGGAGAAGATGCTTCAAGAAGAAAGAAGATTATTACAAGAACAAGCAAAAGCTGAAAAAGCAGAAAAGGAAAGAATTAAAGCACAAGTAAGAGACATACTTTTGAATAACGACCATAAATGCTTTTATATTCAATAGCATTTGTGGATTTAATTTTAATTTTGGTTTGGCGAATGTATTTTATAGATTCGTGCTGATAGAGAAAATGTCAAGAAAAGAGAGTCTAAGGCTTCAGTAAGTTGTATGCTAAATATCGTTAAATATTGTAGGACTGTATGTGGGACTGCTCTGTTTAATTGCCATTTGTTCATTTATTTTGCATCACTTGGAGCCAGATTTCATTGATAAATGCTGGATTCCTTTGGATATGGCAGGAAACTTTGAAGATGAGACACATACTCTTGTGTATTGGCAGGAAAATGGTACATCCCCACCCCATGTTGTGATGCCCCACCCCCCAGCCAGCATTTTATGAAGATCTCGCTACGCTAGTGTGTAATGTACAAATTCTTTACAGAAAGCAACCCATCTTCATGGTGGAGGTCACATGACAAAGTTTAAAGACATTGGTATTGACCTTGATAAGGTGACAATGAAAAATGTAATATTTTTAAATATATGTTGGAGATTTGCAACCTTTTGATGCCTATGCTTCCAATTTTGATAGATTTCTAGATCTAGAGATCCACCATCATTGGCTATCTCCATTATCATGGTTTTTTGAAATCTTTTCGTTCGTTTGTTCTAGGGTGGTGGAGGATGAGGTTAAACCCCCTCCTGTTTCATGTGGACACCTACACACATACAGGGGGGAGCCTGTTCATCATGTCAACAGATGTGATATGGTATGGTTGATACAGCTATGATG
Source organism: Actinia equina (assembly GCA_011057435.1). NCBI lineage: Eukaryota > Metazoa > Cnidaria > Anthozoa > Actiniaria > Actiniidae > Actinia > Actinia equina. The sequence goes on from WHPX01001457.1 coordinate 228,836, forward strand.
GATGGTTCCAATGGCAAGTCTATCAGATTCACTCATGTCTCGTGGTAGTGCTATATCAAGTCTCCTTTACTGGCACCTCTCGCTTTTCTCTCTTGGGGTTCCTTTGTTTTGTAGATCCTAAAGAAAAGGAGGTTGGAAAGGAATTGGCACTAGTCTCTCTTATCTCTCGTAATGCATAGGGACCCCAAAGCCTAGGCCTTTTATCCCTTTTCGAACCTGATTTGCTTGCCTTCTTTCTGAGCCATCTAAGGAGGTAAAAGCTCTTTAAGGGTACGAACTGGAGAGGATGGGCTTTTTAAATCCAATCCTTCATTATATTTGTTGACATATGTTAAACGGAATGTCATATCAAAATTCTAGACACTAGATTATGACGATCAGCCTTGAAATATCTTCATACGGGTAACAGGTTGATCTGATGTTCTTGGTATTTTCATTTCATCATCTCATCTTAAACTTTCAGGGTGCAATTAACTCACACACAAATTGAATTTTTAATTCCAATTTCTGAATTTCTTCCAAGAAGAACAAATTGTATTTGCAGAAATATAAGACAGTATCGGCATTAATATGAATGAAATTTGTAAACGCATGTTCTCAATCAGTAGAATTGTTCTCAGTCTCTAAAGGAACTGTTAATTTGCTGTAAGCATCATGTAATACTATAACTTTATCGTAAAGTTTAAACCATGAATTAATAATTAAATAAAAATAAATAATTATTGGTTTCTTTTATCAAATACCACACTGGACGAACAAAGTCCAGATACAGACGGAACCACTCAGTTTTCTTTGATATTTGTTCGTTCGTCTACCCGTTTACTGTAGTCATGTAGCCGTTTACTCTCCGGTTATCACAAAAAAAAGCCTTATCACTATCGGAACGAGAAACCTCAAGTAATTGGTTTAATCATAACGGAAGACAACTGTCAGTCTCTGCAAGAACGATGCTAGAGTTAATCTTAGTTTAGTGCTTAAACGATCAACTACCTTGATTATCCACCAGTAAATAACCATGAAGTGCTTAAACTTGACAAATTATTGATTTTATCAGAAGCACTAGAAAGAGATTGGGGGATTATTGAGAGGAACACGTAGCGATCCAGCCATGAGTCATCCCGCTACTCTTCACAAAGATCACGTTGTAGTACGATGTAAAGCAGAACCTGAAAACTCCTCACCCATGCAAAAAAATCTCATTAGGGTGATGCAAGCAGTATGAAGGCAGCAGTAATCTTGCGCATGTGCAGCTGATAATCGACATGCATACAGCGGAAGAAAATACCCGCCAAATCACGTAACGAATACCGCTACTTCACGAACACAATGGAACACCAACATGAATTTCTAGAAATTACATTTCATAATCCTTTAATATCCGATTATTCGATAATAGCATTATATCATTTATTTTAGAGGCTTTCGGTGTCGCATTTTCGATACAGAAAAGCGGAACGTTCGCTGGTATTAGTGCACGTCGCATTTCATGCCAGTTTTTGTACAAAACAAAGCAATGCAGTTGACAGAGTAAAGATCTTAGTGATGGATAATGAGATGCTTGTCACATGAAAGTTAGTTGACTATAGTCAAAATCCTCAATAGGTCTTATCTTGAGAATCACCTGGCCAAGTTCTTGTTTAATCAACTGAAAATTACGTGTGTTTTTTCTTCTCCTTTAATATAAAAATCTATCAGTTCTTTGTTTTTACTTCCCTACTGAAATTGGGTAATTGAGATTTAAGAATGGACAATTTCAGATTCCAAAAATAACAGTACTCGCTGTTTAGCAAGCCAGAAAAGACACGTCATTTGAATAAACACAGTTAAACAGGACTAATTGTATAATAATCTCATAGGCTTATCAAGGTTATATCCGGACACTCGCGGGTTGTTTCTGTTGTTGTTATGATTTCTTGTATCTTATTACTTAACTCTTGTTTCGTACACTTGAATGAAGCACTTTAAAGCTTTAAAAGCACGTATTTACACGTTTATACGTGCACGATACCCACAAACAGCAATTTCAAAGACTGGCCAATATAACTAGTGATTAATGTTTTCTTTCTCATATTTTTCTCATTTACAGAAATTTCAAAATACCTTGTCAATTTACCAATGAGCAACCAATCAGATGTCTTTGTTGCACGTGATCTTTCACTTTGTGTTGGTTTAGGTGGCGCATATCTATTTTTCGTTCATCAACAGTTTCAAAGTACAACACGTAGGTTGGAACTGTGCAAAGTATAGACTATTCAACTCGTATATATCATTAAAGTCGTGCATAGCAAGGCGAGTTTAAAAAAAAAGAGATTGAAACGCAAAACAACCATTTCAATAACAGAATCGTCTCAAGCTCAACCCAATAGTTTCATGTCGAAACGCTTCAAATTCTAATGAGATATTTTAAAAATTTCTAATTTTATTTGAAAAGTGAGATTAGAATAAATAGATGATATCTGGTTCAACATAACATCGTTTGCTCTGCTTTGTCTTTCCCATTAAGCTACTTCCTTTTTAGATATTAGAGTTTTTCAATATTCTTTTCCGTTTATTTTTCATGAATAATTAATTATTTAATTTTTTCAGGAATTACCGATGGAAGTACTTTTTCTTAGTGATAGAATCGCATATCCACATCGTTGTGTTAGTGGAAACATATTGTTTTGTCAGTTTTCATAGCGGAGCGGTCTATTACATTTGTTCTTCGCATGTTAATCTATTCAGAATGCTTCAAACTTGACAAATATTTCTTAATTGTAAATATATCAGAATTCAAGACTTTAATTAGTACTCGAATCAGTGTAAATATAATATATCTCGGGCAGCTTATTAGGGTCTCCGAACAAGATTTTGCTCTGTAAAAATCTGCTCTTGCTCCGGGCCGTATGTGGTTACAGCTCAGAGCCAATGCAGTTCATTGCGCGTCTCTTTAGATTGGAATCTTAGATATATTGATTAAGATAACCATTTAGGCTTAAGCGTTTTTTGAATTCAAAAATTATAATAACATAAGCGCTTGAAATGGTGGTGTTTTTTTTTTCAGGAGAAAGATAGAGAGTTCATTTTTTTCATGGTTTTTATAGCACTTGTTTTAGTATATTACTCGCCAAAGAATTCCGCACAATTTTGAATCTGATCCCACTTTATTATCTAACAAAACATGATCACCATGTAACATCGGTAGATCCTTAAGCAATCTTACTTTACTAATGCGCTTCCTTCAGCCAGAACACAAGGGCCTATTCAAAACATAGCCACTCGTAAATTAATTACATCCACCATTTATGTCCTTGAGAATGAAGATTCATTTAACGCTAATTACATGTGTGACAGCGCTAACACATAAGCTATAAAAGAGGCGAACAAGTTGAGCTTCACCATGACAGATGCTGCGTTCTTTCTAGCAAACCAATGAGTGCTCAATACAGAGTTTTACGTAAGTTGCATATGTTTAGGCGATTGTTTATCGATTGCTGACTTTCCTAGGAGCTTTGAGAAGTATAAATAGTCTGTATCTGTTCATAAAAACGCACAGAGTATCGTGACGGAACAGTGATTCAAAGAGAGATGTCGAGAAACTTCCATCGGATATCGTAATACCAGTAAGTTCTGCTCCACTTTCTTTGTATTAATAATAAATTACAAAAAAATGTCTTGATTCTAAAACGTTTGAACAAGATTCCTATGATATCATATTTTTCATTCATATTAAATGAATGAAGCGCGCTCTCATTCATTAGAACCTCGTATGATGATTAAAAATTGATCTGCCTCGACGTCATTTCGGTTACCGAAATTAAGGTTCAATTTGCTGCACTCTAAGTGCTCTGCCAGACAAGACGCAAAACAACCGGTGCGATCGACTGCATGCGTCAGAACATGTAATTTTGAAAATCTATTCATTTGAAGTTTGATAAATCTTTTACTAAAGGCTTTCTGTGACGTAAGCAAGTAGAGCAGTAACCTGAAACTCAGTCGGTTTATCCGACTATAGTCAGAAGGTCGCCATTATTGTGACGTAAACCAATACAGCAGTAGCCTTACTTTACGCACAGAATCTCAGTCGGTTTATCCGACTAGAGCTAGGAGTCTGTTAGGAGTCTGGAGTCTGGACATAAAGAAATGGCAATTTGCATGGAAACTTTTCCATGAGGGACGTTTTCCCTCTATCTTAAAAGGACTTTATTGACAGAATTACCAATAATAATGTCAACATCGCTAGAGAATTCTGGCAAGGAACATGAAATTTTACTGAGTCATTTTGCTGAATAGGGATAAAAACAATTTGTTTCAAATGTCAACGATGCCAACACTTCTTATCAGAATAAATACTAAGAAAACAAGATGCAATCAGCAGAAAGCGGCATTCATGTCACTCTGATGTTGACCGGCCAGTGTTTTTCCCGCCGGCGGGAGAATTCCTTAGCGTTCGCCTTAGGGGATCCTCGTACTGATTTGGTCAACGTTACCCACGGCACTAAGGAAAGGGTTCTCTTAATCGTAATGTTCTTGTAGCAAGTATATTCAAGAAGAGAGAGTTGCGTGATCACACTATTAAACTGTGAAGCAGGATGTAATAGTCTTTCTGCCAAAGATTAAAAGCATTTGGCGCCGCTGTGTGTTTTCAGCTGAGCTACAACTAACAGAGCGGTGGAGTGAATTTGATTGAATCAATGCGCCGAGATTAATCTGGAGCCATTAACATGACTTTTGGCAAAAGATAGTACTGTAAACCAAAGTGGGGATCGTTATATGGGTATGCAGTAGAGTGAAAGGCACCTTGGATTTCAAAGTCAGGCCGCGGTTCTTGAGTGTTTTTAACTGAATGATATTGATGAATGAAAAGAAGATAGGATCCTAAGGCTTTTTGTTTTTTTCAATATTATGCTTCGTTAATTTGACATCTTCAATAATCACGATCAGCACACTGATAAAAAAGCCTTATCTTTGTGTCTTTGTTCACGGCTAACGCTCAAAGGTCATATTTTAATGGCTGTGATGATCAGATTGTTACTAGGATGGTCCTATTAGAACTACATAGTGATCTCTCGCTAGATTAGATGAACGAATATTAAACACCCTTGTGGGTGTATTACGACCTTAACGAGGTGCAAGTCTGGATCAAACGCCAAACCGGCGAAAACAAGATGGCGGACACCCAACACTCATCATCAAGCTGCTCCTCTTTATATATTTTGGGCTCGTTTGAAATATGATGTACGCCGGCGAAGCATGACTGTATCGAAGAACTAATTGTAAGAGTTCCAGTACTGATGTTGTAAATCCTATATTACTAGCGGTATAGCCAGACATTATAGCTCATGAATTGAGGTACGCCGTTTGTATCGACGACAACATTTATTGTAAGTCAATTATTTGAATAACACATTTAGTCTAGGTTTAATTATTAGTGTTTGTTGTAATATTTTCTATCGTACTCCTTGATTGTTTTATGTTTGTACACACCATTATTAGTACAGGCAACCCTTTGTGTTACCCGAAACGGATTACCTGTGTTACCAAGAGACGAGATAGCCTGGAAAGAAACTCTTCTCTAAAGGGCTCCCTTTGGCTCCCATAGATGATTTGCAATCTAGGCGCCCAATGCATTGTTTGTAAGAGCGAAAATGTTTTTGTCTCTAGTCAAAACGAAATATTTCCCGCCACTAGCAACAACGAAATTTATGATTTTCAACCATTCCTAAGAGACTGGATTAAATAACAAAAGACACGGCGGCCATGTTGGAGGATATAAAAGGAGAATTCATTGACAATTGTTTTGCTAAATTCTTCCAACATGGCCGCCGTCAAAACCATCAATTTCTAAAATATTTGATAAATCCTTCTGAGTATTAATTTCATTTTCTTTATTTTTGAGTCACTTTCTAAAGCGGTTGTTTATCGAGCTGAAAACCTGGTGCTAATTTTGTTTAGGTTGAGAGAAGCGAAATCGCCTAGAATTAATGCGAAAAGTTTCGACCAGGATGTTTAGTCGAACATTCGCGATTTTTAAATATTAACTTTTAGCTAAAAAATTACACATAGTTATCACGATTATGAATGTTATTAAAAGGAGTCAATCTCTCTAGGGGGTCGAGAGGATCTATTCATAAATTATGAATAATGCACTAGCTTGTTGCGCGCTTAACAAATCGATCGGTGTCCATTAATACTCTGCAAAGAGGTTGAAGTGGTCTCCCAATTAGACATATATATATATATATATATATATATATATATATATATATATATATATATATATATATATATATATACACTGAGTACTTGTGTCGAAAAACTGTTTGCACGGAATATTTGCGCACGTTGAACGTTTTATTTTAAGCTGCTGCTGGTTTAATAATCCATTATTCTCCTTTAGTAAATCGTGACGATATTCACCCCCATACTAAGCGCCATCGTTTATTTCTTATTAATGTCTAGTTTTAATTTACCAAAATTTTAAAATCTTGCGTATTTTGCCTTCGGAATAATTAGACACTTCAACAGACTTAACCAAAGACGATCAAAATTTCATTAAAATTATGACAATTTTTGACGTCCTCTTAACGAAAGGGAATGTCTTGCAAATGGTTTAACCACGAAAACTTATTCCGCGCACATCGACTGAACGTTCGGTGTTGAGAAATAAAACTAGTGTGGTTAAGCAATACATAAGAATACTAAAACGCAAGGCTAGATAAGCTTAGAGTGCTTAAATGTTGGGGAATAAACTGTGTTTAGCAAAAAGTATGCTTTGTACTTTATAAATTCCTTGAATTGATTCCAAAGTATTAATATTTAAGTGCAAAGCAACTGTCATGTTTTCATACTAACCCAAACTGAACTACTCATTGAATAATCAAATCGTCGTATCCTGACAAATGAAGAATTGCCTAGAACAATTATAATAGACTTTTAGTAGCTGCTCTAGTTTCAATCTCAATTTCTCCCCGAAGAGCAGCCTGATCGATCAAGATGGATGAAGTGAGTTTATTTAGTAAGTTTGTTTCCTTTTCTCTTTCCTTTTTCAATCTGTAATTTCGTAGTTCAATAATTATTGGGAAGTTTTTCGTGCAATTATACTAGGAAAACAAATTCTCTGATAATATTACTTGCATATATACATAGTGATTATACATCACCAACATCTTTATCAAATCGATCGGAGATGCTGTTGTTACGACTGTTGCAAAGATGGAAGTAAAATATGAAACGATGGCGCTGTTAACTCGCTGTCATTGGTCAGTAGAAGTACTTATTCAGTATAACCAGCCGCGTCTTCTGTTCTTTTGGGTTTCTCTCTTATTTTCCGCTCTCCGCTAAACGTACCTATAAAGTTTCAATTGTATTAAGTGGATTATAAGAGCTGACTCTGTAAATGCCGTTTTATTTGATTTGAAAATAGAAAATTTCTTGACTGTAGATATTTGCTTGATTTCTCATTGAACACCCGGCCCAAGGGTCTCCGAAGGGTTTTGTATCATTTGTCTGCGGATCACGGTGTACTAGTATCAAAATGGTCTTGATTGTATTCAGCTCAGAACTAATTAGAATGGTTTAATGATTTTCCAGCGATCGGTTTTTAAAGGTTATTGACACAAGTTATTTCCTTGTCGCGATTCTATCCTTGCAATTAAGGCACAAGCCATGTCCGGCGGCCTTTAATTGGCCCGCGCATGCGCTTTAGATGAAAAGTGGAAAATCCGGCTTTAGTACGGAAGCAAACCGAATTAGAAGCATGTTTTTATCAGTTTTTTTAATAAGAAGCGCAACTGACGATCGAAACTTAATATTAAAAACCGAAAAGGCTGCTAATTTGAACAAAGATTTTCATTGTTTCGTTTTGTAGACGCACAAATATATTTAGAAAAAACCTTTTTGTTCTCGACGCGTTTCTTATTTCTTTCGCCTGTTTTAGTTGTATCTACCGTTTTTCCTTATTTAAAAGCCAGTTCCTTATTATAATAAATTCATGTTCTAGTCTTGTTTTGGTATTATCCGTAATAGAGCGATGAGTTACGGAATAAATATGAAAGATTTGCATCAATCTATCGTGATATTTATTGTTGAATCGGTCGGATACAAAACAGCATAAGTGATATGGATCCTAAAGGCTTGATTGATGTCCTTAGGCTGCATGACTTCTAAACCAGCCCCGTTACTTTGTATCTAAGCTGTGGCCTGGCCTCTCGTCACTTTGGAATAAAACACGAACTTCAAATAATTGGTTCCCTAAAAAACCTAACGAAAACCCAGGAAACGAATAATATGACAGGGCAAATTGAGGAGTGAGAATAATTTTCTGTTTTGTTAAGCAAATTTTATTTCTTTTAAGACAAAAAAGGGGAAAAATTAGACAGTTTACATGCTTTAATAACAAACATTCATTAGTTAATTTTCACAAAACTGTTAGCCCAAGCCATCTACGATACTGATATTTAATTAATATATTAATATATATTTATGTGTTGCAAAGCATTGAATGTTTCTACAGATGAATATATTATATACATGTATATGCATAACATATCGGTAACTACTTATTGTACGACGTCATGTTGCGCAACTTATAGACTACCTAGTTCTTAAACGTTCACATTAATAAGCCATGCTTCCTTGCATTAATATATCAAATAAGTATGAAAATAGTGCAAGAGAGGTCTTATTTGAGAAAGCCTCACTACCGTGCAGTTTACAGTATTGCGCGGTCGCAAGCGTATTAACGGAGTATTATATGGGTATTGTTTACAAGTCGTCATAAGAAAACTGTTCTGCGCCGCGGATATTAGCGCTCGACCTAAGCTGTCACGTTAAAAGGCACAAGGTTAAACGACGAAACTACGATTCCAAAAGGTAAAAACAGAATATTTACTTGACTATAAGGTTTGTACGTATGGTTCACTTACTATAACACAGTGTTAATGTTTGTAACAAACTGCATGTCAATCATTGCTTTAGTCCACAAGTTAAGAGGGACACTAATTACTGACAATAGAGAAGCTGTTTGCAATAGCCTAACTTTTTGATCAAATGTGATGGTAATCATTTTATGATATAAGTGTTTTTAAGACACATGCTTACTTGTTATATATAGTACTCCAGTAGGGTGTAGTGTGCAAACTTCTGTCCGGCATCGTAATATATCACGTGAATATGTCGCTACTTCTACTCTTTCTTCGCTTTTAGCTTTTAACCTTACGAAAAGTTCATTTATCTATAAGTGTTTCCTTCTCAATCGATGGATCTAAAATCACGATCTTATCTTGGGAATCGATGGCAGCTTTTTCTTTAGTAGTTCAGTAAAATACTCATGATACTTCATATCATTCAACTTTCAAAGTAGTATGTATTTTAGATTTATCATAGATTTAAAAAAGACAGACAGATTCACGCACTTAGTGCGGTGAATAGAGGTGCTACTAAAGTGCCTATGCTTTGTATTTTTTCTGTAGTAAATATGCCGCTTACTATAGCATTGACTAGCTCTACCAAACATAACACTTAGACAAAACTAAAACCATAGAAACTTCAACTAACCAATCACAATGTATAGCAAAAGTTATTGCTTTAAAACGACTTTTCGTTACCTAGATTTACTATAACAACACTGAGCCACCTCTAAAATCATTAATCAAAGTCAGGTTCGAATCAAAAGCTACTTGTAAATGAATATCAACGATAGGTCTGTCAAAGACTGAAGCAGTGGGCTTTACCGAATGATTTGACATTATCGGCAAATTGAACATACTTTGAACAGGTCACCTGTCAACGGGAAACTCACTAATTAGCCTATTCGTTCTTTTTTGCATTTTACTAAGCAATATTCCCATAGAACTTGAAAACATATGTAAATGACTTACTAAAGAAAATTAATTCAATAAAAATTATGATAGCGCGGTTATTAAGAACAACGTAAGGTTCAAATGTGGTTGAATTTTGCTTTTTTCCCCTTCAATAGCTGGTTAGTGATTCAATCAGTCATTTGTGGTACATTGTAAGTATTGAAAAAACTGTTAAATATTTAACAAACATTGAAATATTCATTAATACTCTTATTCAGATACCAAACCGCTAAGACAAGTCTAATGCGATCTATAATTCCGGTTCTCGATAGAGTTAAAACAAGAATGACGTTGAAAATCACGAATATTAGTAGAGCTTTCAAGTAGCTTGTGTATATTTTGCCTTCGGTCTCGTTTTGTTCTGAAAACTCTTTATTTTTTCAGTTAAAAAGCCGATTCGGTGTCGTATTTATTCGACAATGAGTATCACGAAGCTTTCTGATATCTCAAACCACTCTTACTCACAAATCTTACTAGGTTATTTTTACCTCCTAATTCTTGTTCTTTTAACTCATTAATTCAAGAGTGTTTTGTTCCCCTACCGACAATATTATTGAGAGTGGGGTTCTATGTTTTGCTGACGGCACGAGTCGTATAAGTCAGGTCATAGTCTTGTTTCTTCACCTCCATTCAATAAATAACATTTCTAATTACTCTTTAAAGAACTACTCACAACCTGCTTTCCTCATTTGCATGAGTTTCAAAGAAGCATATTACGAATCTGTACGTGTACGTTGAATACGACTTGGCCGGCTTTCCTAGATTCTTTCTTTCCTATTTTCTGTTTTTATGTAAAAACCTGGCGATACGAAAAGTTGCGAATCAAACCATTTTGTTGATAGTGTTGTTCCCGATCAACGTGGAGATCGCCTCACTGGTGTATTTGTCGGGTTTCACAGCTTGTGTCAGATCTACTGCATTACTAATAAACCGCCAAAATCTAAATACTAAACAAGGAGTTCTTTTTATAGAATCGGGCGCAAAGCCAGGACCTCTCCACTAAATAGAAACTCTTTGATATTAAAGCATTTTTCACACTTATTCTTTAAGTTTTGTACATTTTTTATTATCCCACGAGAATAGGATGGTTTCAGTGAAATGTTACATGTCACAGAAAGGTTTTCGCTTTATTAGTTATATCATATGGATAAAATACCGTAAAGGCACAAGTTAACTCATAATGGTAAGAGCTTTGTTAGTAACCTGCTTCAATACCAATGCATTTATATCACTAGCAAGCAGAAAAATCCCATTGATTTTCTCTTTTAAATACAGAAATATCCAGTAACTCAATTGAAAAACGATCGAAAAAGTTTGCATCCTCAGGAAATAGAAGCCTACAAATTGTTTCTTGCGATGTTTATTTATTGTCTCAAATCCCTTTAAACCCTCTTTTAACAAGAAACCCTCGTAATTAGAATATCGAGCCACCTGTTCCTATGCGCGTATTCTTAGTATTTTTTTATCTTTATTACATATACCAAACAATAAAATATGTTGATTTTTATTAGGACATCATTTTTAGTTTCTTTCAGTTGGTTATGCTGTTAAAACCTAATCAAGTCATAATTCTGCAGTGGCAAGTATAATATCCACAAACGGAGTAGAGATTCATTCTCCAGGCTGTCTAAGTGGAGACTACGAGCGAAAACTCACCAAACTTTATCAATGAAGAGTTACAGTCGAGCATAACGAACACTGATGAAAAAAGCTAAGAGGCAAAGGATGATGTCGACACGAAGCTAACGAGAAAGCAAGAATTCCTAAAGCCTCGGTGGAATCAGCTTTATGGATGGAAACGACACATCAAACCCGGTTGATACTGTAGCTTCGTATTCACCTGAAATATCAATTGCTTTGATCGTCTTGTTGGGGTTATTCGACATTATCAGCATCGTAGCCAATGGTATGGTTTTAATGACAGTCTATTGCAATCCTCGCTTACGGTCCAATACCAATGTCTTCATAACAAACTTATGTCTAGTGGATCTAATAGCTGGCTGTCTTCTGCTACCTCTGGTTATTGATTCTATTGGCCGTCACGAGGCGAGATTTGGTGTCCTCTGCGAGCTGGTTGGGTTTATCGATGCTACATATTCTTGTGCATCTTCACTCACTATAGCTGTATAGCTTTGGACCGTTATCATTCCATTGTTAATTGTCTATACTATGAGAATATCGTCACTCGACGTCGAACTGTTATTGCCATCATTTGGATATGGCTGCAGACATTATTTATTCGCTCTGTGTCCTTTAGCTGGTTGGGGACGATATACGTTCGATTCTGCACAATTTAAATGCTCGCTGGACCTGCCAGATCGTAATGGCTTCCTCTGGTTCATGTTCTGTACAAGTGTAGTTATTCCATTCAGTGTTATTGTGTTCTGTTACACTCAGATTCACCTAGTAGCAAGACGACATGCAAAAAACATGGTGGCTATCCACATCCAAGATACTGGCAAACGTGTTAGAGCTGTATCAACGAGAAAAACTAGACTAGTGTACCTAGTAGTGGGCTTATACACGACATGTTGGCTTCCTATTTATATCGTTAAGCTATTTCAAAGCATTGCTTCAGATATCACAATACCTCCATCAGTCATAACACTTTCTACAGTTTTGTCTCTAGTCAATGGATCGTGTAATCCTTTCTTGTATGCTTTGATAACCAGTCAGTATCGAGCAGGGATGAATCGCATGAATAAACGATTCAAGCGAAAATTCGGAAGAACTGTTGCCACACCTTCTGTTGAACAATCCAAGAGCTCTTGGTCTGTTTCTAGACCTATTTCGAATTTATATCGTTATTTTCAGGAAAACGACGGAGGAAATATGCTTGGTTGTATTGGGAGAACCTACAGTGATGATGATGATCGGCTGGAACAGTCCACAGAGAAGTCAGACGTTTTTTAATCCTAAAAATACCACTCCCTCGCCTTCCAATCAGCGAAAAAATCAACCTCACACATTACAGATACCAAATAAATCTAAAAAGTGCAAACGAACCGTAAACGGTTGGGTTCAAGAAGATAAGGATACAAAAAGCTTGAGTATACCACTCAAACCGATTGGTACACAAGAACATGACTGAAGATTCTTTATCTGATCCTGACGTTTCCGGTGAATTGAAATCACTAACGGGAACAAATAGCTCAGAAAGAAAGAGGAACACACGAATCAAACAACGGAATTCTGATAATAATACTTTTCGTAAAGCGGTTTCATTCCAAACTGGTCAGAATTATCTGGAAGTGATTGCGCCGGTTTCTATTGATAAGCAATCTCAGACGACGCGAAAGTCAAACAGTGTGCTTAGTACGATTAAGGAAGTGGAGTGTGTTGAAACTATAGATAAACATCAAGTTAATAAGTTGGATGAAGATGAACACCGCTGTGACGATACCAAATGGGAAAACGAAGAATCCACGAGAACAAAAACAAATCGAGATGAGAACACTGAAAGTCGTAATGTCAGTTGAATCAGATGAGAAGTTCAATGTGAATAATGATAATAAGACGAGAGACGTTAACGTGAAATCAGCGAGAAAACCACTTGACGACGTTATTAATAACGTTGAAGATAATTGCCAAGAGAAGCTGAAGATAAAAGATCAACAAGGCGAAGATGAGAGAAGTGCTGTAGAAAAGACTTGTGATAGGGACAGTATAGCAAACTATACAGCTAATGAGATTAACTGAACTATAAATCATTGAATTGTCTGTGGTGTTTTTTGACACTTCGGTAGAATATATAGGAAAGAATTAAACTATTTATCGCTTTAGGCATGCATTCAAACGGACATAAGGTAAATTAAAAGAGAAAGTAGTGTTGTGTTATTCCGACAATGATGGCTTCAATTCATCACCACACGCCACACACACACAGCAGACTAATTTGATCGCGAAGAGCATTTTTCATCATCTTTTGTAAGGTCAATAAAAATCCAAAAACAAATACATCATAATAAATAATCGCGAAGCATATATTTAATTGATGATATAGTTCAATGCATAAGCCCAAAGATCTCGTGCTGATATTTTGTATTATGCTAATGACTTGACGCCAAAAACCCTGCTGTCCAAGCCACGCTAAAACCGCTTCAATATACTGTCTTTTGCTTAAAATTGAAAATTCTTGAAGATAAAGGAATAATTCTAGTAAAAAAATCAATTCCGGTCCAGCTTAAATATTTATCAGTGTTTTGTCTAAATGTCAGGTAAATTTGCCCCTTGGGTTTCGTAAAATAATGTCTACTTTATCGTAGAATGAAGCTTTTTGCTCGGTTTTAATGATATTTTCAAGATGGTAAAAATATTTCTAATACAATTATACTAGACTACTTGCCTGATATACTAGACAGTAGCCTTCCGTGATGGTTTAAGGATCACCATAGTAACAGAACGTTATATCAACAATTCATGATGGTTGATTGAAAGTATTTATTTTGTCCTTTATTTATTTGGTTGTTCTTAAGGTCTTTCAGTTCCAAGTGGTGTTCTTTAAAGTATCTGATGGTGTGATGCAAAAAATAGTGAATAGACGAAACGAAACAGGAGTTTTTTTCTAAAGCGGATTAATGATACATGGTTATAAGATGAGTATCTTCTTGAAAATGGGCGAAATAATGCTGTTCTTGTAGACCGCAGACGCATGTTTTCGCTCACAGAGCCTGCGCTCCTCTTGCATTACCTGGCAGCACCGCGCTGTGAATGCGCATGCGCATGCGCTCCCGTACCCGAGCCTGTGTCGTCTTGGTCTTCGCCAATCTCGCATCCAGAGCCCTTATTTCCTACTGCACATGCTTCACGAAATAAATGAGCATGCGCAGTAAGAAATAAGGGATTTGAGTACAAGATTGGGTCTTCGCGCTAGAACTGGGTGGGCGAGTCTGTAGCACCATCTTTATAGTGATGAAGTACAACTAAACGAGTAATGAAAAGGGACGAGTATAAAGGACCAGAAATGTATTGACACAGTGGAACAAGACTTGCGTGACGAAAACAGCCAGACGGAAAACAATTATGATCAAGATTTACGTGGACCTTCTTTAGGAAAATAAGCGTGAAGTAGTTGAAAGCAAAAGGGGAAATGTTCTCAGTAATTATCGACAACCTGACTGTGATAGGCATGATCACTAACGAACAAAGAGGTTTTGTTGTGCCATCCAACGCATAACGGTTCAACAAGTACCATCATAAAGGCTAATATATGACAGACAGGCTGCAGAGAAACATTAGTTTTACATAACAATACTTATATACTTACGAGCGAAACCAATAACTGAATAAGGTAAGGCCGAAATTTGTAATCACAAACTAAGCCAGATAAAAATTATTTAAGAAGCTAAAATAGTTTTCGTCTTCTATGGGAAAAGACGGATCTACAAGTTAGTCATTGTTAGACGTAGTAGTATGAAATAAAGATTTGCAAAATGCTTATGATCTTTAAGCAGAACCTATCAGTTAGATTTGACTGACTGGACAAATTGGAATCCATGGTTTGTCGAGGAAAAGGTCATTCATCAGTGATCCTCTTTTACTAACTAAGCTCATGTTCGTCTGTCCTATCTCATACCTGTCTAATCATGCATGGGCGTAAATACCTTAAAAGACGGAGCACTGATGTTGACAAGTGCGCACCTTCGGCTCAGCTTCCTTTGAGAGCAGTGACTCAAATACAAGTAGTTAAATTGATCGATGGGCAGGTGAGGATGTCGGAGTACAGATCCCTTGCTCCGGTACAGGAGTATCAGATATATGTCACCTCTGGGTATATTTTAGGATACCCGATATTTATGATCGCAGTTTCCTCTTCGCTCAAAAGTCGATCGATCTCTATAAAAACATCAGATTCCTTGTATTGAAATAATGAGATTACGGTAATTCTGTCTGCCGAGTTCGAACAAATTCTATCACAAGTAGTTGCGCTGCAAGATAGTCCTAAAAACTGAACATAAAAATAATGCAATCGAGATATATTGGAGTCAACGTTTAAATAAAAGAAGACGTTATTAAACCGCAGCGGAATTTTTTCACGGGAAATATGTTACCGGAAAAAGGAGCGACACCAAAAAAGCTGCGGTACCTCATGGGTTTTTGGTCAAACCCTTTAATTAACGTTTTAAGAGTAGTTTTTTGAGTGTGTCGAAGCCCCAGCCCGCTGTAATAACAAAGGAACAGTCTGTGTTATCTACGAGTGAAGTGTTCTACTTGAGATTTTATTTCGTTTGCCAAAGGAAAAACAAACTGTTATATCGTTCGATTTTGCACCCCTACCCCCCCCCCCCCCCCCCGCCCCCGTGATAAATCTATTCTCCGTTCCTGTTTAATGTTGATAGCATTCTTGTTTCTGATTGGTTATAATTCGAAAGTCCAGCTGCCCCTCAAAAACCTCTTTCCCCAATATAACAGACCAGTGTTAGGCTAGTTTTACTCATTCATATTACTAATTAGTCTCATTTCGTTTTGTGAAGGATTTGCAGTCGTCGTGACATCGCTGTGATCTGCATGGGACGTCATAACTCATGGTGCACGTTTCACGCGGAAGGTCTCTTCTCTTACACCTTTTTATGAGAAAAAAAACATGGAACACTGATCAATCGTAAGTATAACTTTCTTGATCAAGAGAGTAAAAGAGTTAGTTTAATTGTAATGGTTTTGGACTAAGCTGTGCAGTAATATAATCTGATCAATACTGAATTGATATCTGCACCATTCTTCCCTTCAGTCTTTTTTCATAGAAAGAAACCCTGTCTGCTCTAAGAAAACGTTGAGCGATACTTAACTTCACTTCTTAGTATATTTACGATATTCATTTATTATTATTTCTATAGTTATGCTTATGCGGATTTTTCCCATTTTCCTTTTGAAGATATAATGTCAGAAAATGCGTGTTTCACTTCTTGCGTTGTGGAAAACGATAAGCAACAACAGATATTTCATAACTTAATTGCAGCTTACCTCGCATCGTTTACCGACAAATTCTACCAAACTGACGTTTCCTGACAATACATTCTGTCCTAATTTCATTTCTAGTTTTATTGTTCTTTTATCCTTTCGGGATTTGACAATTTTCAACAAGATTTAGTCCCCTAATACAAGACACAAGCCAAACTATAGTTGTTCTAACAGAGGAAGTTAGTTTCGCGGGATATTTACTCTAAAGAAAACTTAGGTGTTAATATTGAATGGATAGTTTTATTAGATTATCGTGTGTTAAGGTGCCATCCCTAACGGCTTTTTTAAAAACTATTTCCACAGTTCAGTATTGATCAGTACTACACCGGCAATGATACTCTTACAATAGAATGACTAAAACCAGTGTAATAATTTACGTAGTTTAATCTATGTAAGCTAAAATATTATCTGAAATTGACTCCGACGAAGGACTAACGTCCGAAACGTCAGTTTTCTATTTTCACTACGGTGTAAAACTTATAAATCTACGATAACTTGTATTATCTGAAATATTCGAAACACTTTTGATATTGTTGTGTCTCATGCATGTCCGCCATCTTGGTAGTATGAAGTGGTCTTTCGGTTCGTGTGTCTTGTTAAACCAACCAACACTCGCTGTTATCATCTGTTCACTTTTAGTTGTCGTTTTCATTATCTCTTGGGCCGGATGACATTAATTAAAAGTCAAAAATTCTTAAAATTAAAATTTTAATTAGGCACTTTTTTTTCGAAATCAAAATTTTCCTAACGGTTGTATAATAATTTCAAGATAGTTGCACTGGGCGGTGACTTTAACATAGGTCCTCTGAAACCTTCAGTCTCTAGTATTTCTAGAGACTGACGATCGATTGCGATAATATGTTATTGAGAAATTGAGGATAAAAAATCATCCATTGTCCGGCGGTACTAACATGGTTGAAACCTTCCTGTGTGGATATTACTATCTGTCTTATGGTGCTTGTTCAACTAGTTAGAGCTATGGAGTATGACGTCAATCGAGCCAATTGAATTTCATTTTGCGAGTCCTGTTCTTTTTTTACTATGCATCTATATCTATAGATCTCTTAGCTCTCTCTTTGTAATCAGTAAGATGGAAAGCCTGCCGACCAAAAGGCTTGTAAGCAGGCTAAATGTGAGAGAGCATATAGAATATTAAAATCAAAACTTTGTAATCGAAAATATAAAAAAATGGGATGAACGAAAAGCAATTATGTGAACAATACAGTATTGGATATCAAAGAGCAAACTGTCTTGTTTTATTAGACGTTCAAACAACAGGATGTAACTGTTACGCGCAAATGAAAACCGAGCAAAAAAATGAATAAAGATACGTTCAAAATTAAAAGAATTAGTTTTTTGATTGTGCTTGTAACAGCTTTTACAAAAAAAAAACAAACTCAGAAATTAGAATAAATAGTATCACATCACGTATACCGTACAAGATTGAATTCACCCTGCCTCGAAAGTATGATACTGGCATATGCATGGACTATAGTTATAGAACATGACAATAACCATGGAAAAGCGAAAGCGAATGCAACAGGAAGAATAAAATAAAAGAAAGAGAAAGAAATACAAAAAGATAGAGAGAAAATACGCTATATATATTGCAGAAGATATAACTAGCTAAAAACTAGTGTGAGCTGCGTCGGTGTTTCTAATGAAACAGTAATGATAAAAAGGTAAATTATACACCGTGAAAAGATGAAAAAACTTACTGACGTTTCGGACGCTAGTCCTTCGTCGGAGTAAAAATGCATATATTGAAGTCATTCTCCATAAAAACGATGAAATTTCACTCCCTAAATTTAACAACCATCATTTCTTTCTGAACTGCGCAACTTGACAATTTTAGAAAAAATACAACAAAAAAAATGTGTGTGTGATAGAAAGAGCGAGAGAGACTGTATAACGCCGCTTCCCTGTAGTTAAACAAAGAAAAGATTTTTCCGCTCATAATTACGAGTTGACATTAATTAAAACTGTAGCTGAGTAGATAATGAATGCAGTAGTCATTTACTGATTTTGCACAGACATTTATAAAATAAACCTGCACTTAGTATCCTCCGCTTTCAGTTTCTTCTTAAGCCCTTCACTCTAGTACTTGTTCAGTTACTAGACAAGTGTTAACGTCAAGAACAAACTATAAATTCAAGATCATCCATGTTTCATCTTATTTTTCAGCAGCTGTAAATGGTAATTTTGAAGAGGGAAAACGAGATCTAGACTGCTGCCTGTGCTCACTACAGATACTATCTGGTAGGTTTTTTATTTACGCGCGCATCTTTTGGATCTTAAAGCTTTAAAAGACTTTTAAGTAATTGCTACAGTGCTATTTTGAATGATTAAATCATTTCTAGTGTGTGGAGTTTACTCTCTCTCGCTATCAGTGAATTTTGTGAGAGGACGTCGTACGTTAAGCCAATATTTTGGATAATACCTTTTAATTTAGGATTTTCTTTGCTTTATATGTTTCTAGGGTGAGAATAACCAGAGCTTTCAAATCAATTTAGGACTAAAAGCAGAAACCGAAGAAAAAAGGTTGCAGACCGCAGGTGGCTGGAATACGGTTGCACATGTGAAAGAACTCAACAGCACAGGCTTTGTTGATTTTGAAAAAGGAAATGAATTTCACAAATAAATGTCCAAATTACCTATCTAATGACTCAGCCATGGTCTTAGCAGTGTTGAATGGGGTTTCTGCAATTTTTGCGGTAGGTGGGAATACACTGATTCTTGTCGCAATTTACCGCAAGAATTATCTTCAGACCGTGTCAAACTTCTTCCTCGGTTCCTTGGCAGCTGCAGACCTATTGGTCGGGCTGCTGATGAACCCTTTGAACATTGTCATGAATACTCTTCAAGCGTGGGTGCAATTTGACGGCATCTGTATGAAACTGCAATCGTTTTTATGGATTCAATTGACGACCGCAACTACTTTCAGTCTTACTGCAGTAACGCTTGATCGTTTTTTGGCAGTCATGATGGCTCTTCGATACAAGGAAACCGTCACGAGTTTTAAATGCTTTTTAATCGTATTTTTTAACTGGACGTTTTCCATCTTTTTTGGATCCATGACATTTTGGCTTACCAAATGAACAAATGACAAGTCTTTGGAGTGCTTGCGCATTCGTTACAGTGGTAGTCCCGTTAACAGTGATATCGTTTTGCTATGTGAGGATGTGTAAGACGGCCTTTTTACACAGAAGACGCATTGCTTCTCAGAATCGACTTCCAACCTTACAAAAACAGATAAACCACAAGCGAAGACAAACCAAAGCGACCTGGACAGCCGCTGTGATAATTGTAGTTTTTGTCTTCTTATTTCTACCCAGTTTTATCATCAACTGCCTTCAAATCCTTAACAAAGATCGTTGCCGTATGAACTATTATCAGTCCATTTGGGCCTGGGTGTCATTCGTTTCCTACATTAGTTCATCTATCAATCCATGGATTTATGCTATTAGAAGTGATGAATACAGATTGGCTTTTAAATCCATATTTATGTTAAACACTGCTGGAGAACTGTCTAGATTTGGTAGCGTTTTTGATAGATCAAAAGTAGAAACCGCTGGTGGCGTTATTAAAAGACAAGGCACGCCTACCCAAGAGCGCCATGACACTCTTCACATTGAAAACTGTCAAGAAAAAGAGGCTTCTCGAAACAAATAGGCCTAGTGGGAGCCCGCTAGAAGAGATGATTAAGGAATTAGAGGAGATTAAAGAACTTAGCATGGTTCGTCTTATGATGATGCGTAATAAATAACAGACTACTTTACCTTGGGCACGTTTTCTCTATTTCAGACTACATGTCATTCTCTTGAGAATAAGATTCTTGTTTGAGCTGTATTCATATGTCTTCTCTTGTGCAACTGTTAAACACAGAAATGATGCTCAAGGGAATGAAATATGGTCTGGAATTTAAAGTGCTTATAAGCCTTTGCACAATATTTTCAGAGTTGATTCTTTAGATAGTGAATAGCTGATTGAGAAAACATTTCATCATTTGGATGTCGGGTCTTTGGGATATGAAGGTTTATATTTCCAATATGTTAATGACTATGACATAACATAAGGGATTGTTTAATATACAAAACTGCACTCATTCTGGAATATAGTATTTTAAAAGCATCACTCTTTTACTCGTGAATCACGTAAAGGTCCTTACAAATTTGTTTTCAAAAAATGCCCAGCATTCAATATTAAGAGTTGCCACAAAATAACTCAAATCCTTATGTTATTATGTTACGTCATAGTCATTAACATATTGGAAATATAAAAATTTGTATCTCAAAGACGCCATATTCAAATGACGAAACATTTTCACCATCAACTATTCACTATTTAAAGAATCAATTCTGAAAATATTGTCTAAAGGCTCATGAGCACTTTAAAAAAATAAACCTAAGGCAAAGAGGTCTATTGCCATGACATGTGGCCAAGAATTGTTTCTGTGCAAATATTACAGGGAAAATATAATGAAAACAAAACAAATAAAAAAATAAAAGGAGGAAGAATGAAAGGAGAGGAGTAAACAAGTGGAAAACCAGGAACAAAGAAATGGAAAGGAATAAGCACATAATGATAGATAGACTTAAGTTTTTAATTAATTCTATTCCATTTCTCACTGAAATATATACTGATATTACACTGAGTACTTGATATCACAAACTATGCACATGTATATGTATATGGGTATTATAAAAACCTTGATGTAGTATACTGTACATTAAATTTAGTAATATGTAGTTCCAATAACTATCTAATAATGACCCCTCTCCCCCATCCTACCCCCAACCCCACAAAGAGAGGAATTTGGAAATTCTGAGGGGTAGGGGGCAGAAAAAGAACAAAATTACAGGAGAAGAAAAGAAGAAAATTGGAATTTCTGGGGCTAAGGGAGGAGTGAGGGAGTCTCAAAAAATTGTTCCGTAAGGGGGGAGGGGAGAGGTATGAGAAGAGAAGCCTTTTGTTTGTTTGATATGCTTAATTACATACTGAATGAGATTTATATAGGCATATAATCTCCTTATTCTTGGTCTGTTACGATGATATAGAGTGGCAAAAGCTCAGACACACACAAATGTATAATATATTTTCTTTATCACCTATCTCGACACATTGTAGGGGTAAAACCTCTCCATTAGTGACACTACAAGTCATTTGCCATATCAAATATCTGACTGAAGGCTAGAATAAGTAGCAATCATTTATACTTAGTGCTAATGAGTCATTAATACTTAATTTCCCAACATACAAGGAAATGTCACAGCAAGAGGGGTGTTCGCATGCTTTCATCAGAGACAGACAGAGGTATAGGACTGGCATTTCGGCGAGACACAACCAGCTTCATCTTTATACTTTTAAACTCACCATAAAAGGTCACAATAAAAAACAAGATACACAAGGCTGACAGCCATTCTGCTGTTACTCCAACAGTGTACGGGAAAAATCCTTCAACACCTGGCTTCCAATCTATCGCTACAGTACTATTACTAATATGTTGTTCATTCTCCTTTATGTACTGTGCATACCCAGCACCAGCGAGACACACAATAAAAAATATCGTAGCGGCAATAGTGAATGCTGCTCTTGTGTTGAACAGGCAAGATGAGTTGACACCACACACCTTCATTTTATAACATATTACTGTTTGAATCCAACAATAAACAAGTCCAAAAAAGAACACCATTGCTTCTCCGGTGAAGTGAATTATTACCACTGATCCAACCTATTATAAAACAGATTATATCAAATAATATTATAGTTATCATCTATATAGTTATTAATAAATTAAATGCCGTGACAATGCAAATTAGCTCGTACACAAAAGTTCTTAACAAAGATACTTGAAAATAAACTACTTTAGGAATTGTGGAGTTATTCAAACTTTTGAGTTTAAAATGATGAGAATAAATGATATAATAAAGGTAAGACATAAAAAGGACGCTTTTTAGTGCTTTCTACTGTAACAAACACCCCCTTTTAAATCGTTCTGCTGGGTAGTTTCGATTCTGCTTCGATTGGCTTTGACTGTGACAAACGTAAAAGCTTGATTATTGAATTAATAATCACAGGACGTTGGAACTGATCGACGCAACTCACTGCAAGACTTTTGTACTTACCTGAAAATTAGCCACCAGACTTGCACCCAAGGCAGCCAATCCACCAAAAATAAGAGCAATCCTGTTAAGTCTTAGGACTAAAGGTCGTGATTCTTCGTTCCAATCAGCGTCATGTTTTAGTTGAATATGCCTAACAAACATTGTAATAAGCAGTAGAAAGCTGCACAGATTGAATAACTGTCCAAAAACGTTCCTTTCAGGTGCTTTCTTGGTTTTACCCACGGAAGGAAACCAAGGATAAGGTGTTTTTTCGTAGTGAAGACTGACGCAATATGTTAGCAAAAATGTAGCACAGCAGAAGACAGCAAACAGTGCAGGAAGGATCGCTAGAGTTCTGCAACTACGACACATATTTAGTCTCAATTACTGCACTTTTTAGTAACCAGTTTACAGTTCTGGTGATGTAAATATCAACCAAAATGCTGGAGCGATTTAAAAAAACAAACAAAAGTAAAACTTTCACTTTCGTGTCGAGTCTCATATTACCCTTGCGTGAATTGAAAACTTGAGTCTATTAAAAATCCTATGGAGAGAGGGGTATAGACAAACCTATCGACTTCCGGTTTTGGCTCTGGATTTTAAAACCACAAACACCGACAAAATTAATAAAATAACCTTTCCTATTGCTTAGATTAAAAAAAGAAAAAAATCTCAAATGAATATTATTTTTCTGCACACAAAAAAAATGTTTTGAATGAAGTGAACAACCCCTCCCCACTGGGTATATATTGTCACCATGGGATCGAGTCTATTGTTTAGCGCGAAAAACAAAATGGTTGCTGTCCTGCAGAATTTCTCTACAAAGTTTTTCGAGGATTTTCTGGCTATTCTTTTATGTTGATTAGCAAAATACACGAAAACCAGCAGTTTGATTCTCCTAGACCTTAAGATAGCTATATTCTCACTCTTAAAATGAGTTTAAGTCCGACAAAAGATTCAAATATGGAGTCATGTCTCGTGAAAGACGAAAGCTGTTCATCTATTCCAGCATATTTTCCTTTTCCGTTCCCTCCTTACGATATTCAAGAGGATTTCATGAAAAATCTTTACATGGTTCTTGATAAAGGAGGCATTGGAATATTTGAAAGCCCTACCGGCACAGTAAGTGATCTTGCATACGATCCAGTAAACCTTATTGGATGTGTTTAAACCTGTTAGGGGTAACCAAGGTCATTTGGTATATCTTATAATGTATATAAAATATATCCTGACTACCCTCCTACTCCAGCCTCCTGAGCTGGACTCCTCTGGCATGGCATGATCAATGAACTCTCAACTGATGTACTGTAAAGGTGATGACACACGGTGCAACAACATTGCATGCAACATTGCATGAAACCGGACAGTTGCAGCGTGTGTCTACACCAAACTTGTTGCATGCAACAAATCTGAAGTTGAATTGCGCTCTTCTCTTGCAACAATGCGTGCAACAAATTTCATCATATGAACATGGCTGCAACATTAGCTGCAACATTTTGAAATTTCCAGCCAATCAGCTTGCACCAAATTTATAACTTCTGACCATTTATTTTAACATAAGAGGCTGGCACAAGCGATGTTGCATTATTTTGTTGCAATGTGTGTCACTCCGATTCAAATTTGTTGCTTGCAATGTTGCACCGTGTGTCAGCAGCTTAAGTCATGTCTGTTGTTATTTTGATGTTAGGGCAAATCATTAAGCCTTATCTGTGGGGCGTTAACTTGGTTAAGAGACTTTGAAGCCAAAAGACAAGAAGATTTGTCTAAAGGCATTATCACCAAAAGATTTGGATCAAAGGTAATGAATGGTTTAAAACCTTTTAACTAAAGTAAAATAATCAGTATAATAACACACATTTTTTGTTAACAAATTTCAGTGATGTTAGTATGAAAGATGAAAGCAAATCAGGGGATGATGGTAAGACTAGATTACTTTTTTTATTTGATTCTTTGCTTTTCTTTATGCATATATATATTCATATATATTTTTCTTTTATTTTCAACAGACCTACCAGCCTGGGTCTTAGACTTCGGAGCAAAGAAGAAACAACAAGAGCTAGAAGATCAGTTAAGGGTATGGGAAAAGTTTCGACAAACATTTATAACATATGATATTTATGACTATCTTTGGTTATTACACTGCTTAGATCTTATTAACCAAGCGAAGGTCTGTATGGGATAATCTGAGCTCTGAGGTCTGTACCTGACCGAGGTCAAGATTATTCCATACAGACCAACCAAACTCAGTTGATAAGAGTTTTATTATATGACCAATGTATCGATATGGAAAAACATGTTTTCTCCGTAAGATTAATATGCGATCTGATTGGTTAAAACCAGAGAATCTAGACCAGTCCGCGAAGCGATCTATCCAATCACATTACTCGATTTGCTAGAGTCCAGGCTCTAAGATTCACGGTCATACAATACAATGCGATACAATACAGTACATGTGGCCCTCAAATTAAATGAAATACTGTTGTTATGGTAACCTATAAATTTCCATTTCCAATGATGACATATTATTTTTGTTGTTTTTGAAGGCACAAAATGAAAAACTTGAAAAGCAAAAAGCACACTTGATGCAAGTGAAGCAGGATTTAAGGAAGAGCTTTGTTCTGAAAGGAAAAAGAAAGGTTGGTTCGAATAATAAGAACTATATTTTTCATACAAACAAACATGATTTACTTGGCCACAAATGTTCCCATTTCACAACATGTGCCATTCGCTCATGAATGAGTTGCTTCAATTATGATAAAGAAATAATGCTCAAGGGAATGATATCTGATCTGAAATATGGGGAAAATATTTATTTAAAAATGAATTCTATTATCCATCATTTTTCATATTATTTATGTACACCTACTTGCAAGAACGTTGTCATACAAGAATAGAACATTAGTGATTTAGTGAGAAAGGAATACATTAAAAGACAAAAGAAAAAGTTCAGCTTCAGTGATCTTTTGTTTTTTGATATAATTCCTATCCCACGACATCACTAGTGTTCTATTTTCGTATAACAACATTCTTGCAAGTTGGTGTATCATAAATTGAGTGATTTGAAATTTGAATGACATTAAGAAGCTTCTTTTTTGTGTGGAATGTATAGCACAGTGAAGAACAAACTTTGACAATAAATGAGAGGAAAAAAGAAGACCAAATCAAGGGTGAGATAGATGATTTACTTGGTAAATCAGCAGCTGAAGATCCTGATGTTGATATCATCTTGAAGGAGTATCATAGTGATGATGAGAATGATGATGATGATAAATGGTAAGGCTACTCACCAGTCAATCAATTAATAAAGTATTGACACAAATTAAATGATTAATTAATACCTTTAAATTCCTTGTTTATATTCACAGTTCTGATGATGAGGATGAAGAAGTTCATAGTACCAAAGCAAGTATATTGAGTTGGGCTGATCAATATGCTGAGAACTAGAATATGTGTTTGTGTGTGATGGGGTGGGTGGTGGGGAGGGGGGGGGGGGAAGAACGTGACCATGTGTTCCCCCACCTATGTTTTACAAAATTCTTGGACGATAAAGGATTTGTTTAGGTAATCTTGATCAATCTATAGTTTTTTTACAGTATACTTCCTTGTCTTCCCTAAAAAAATTATCCTGCTACTAATTCTCTTGCTTTATAACAGATATACTATTGCAGTCGGACCCATTCCCAGTTGGCTCAGTTTACAAGAGAAGTTATCAAAAGTCCATATGGGGAAGCTACTAGCCTTGTGACTTTAGGCTCTAGGCAGGTTGGTCTTGATAATGAAAGATCTCAGGATGTGTACGGTATATCATTCATTCTATTCTTGTTTTATATGTGTCATTAGAATTTTTGTATTAATGAAGATGTCAAGAAGCTAAAATCAAATACCAGAATAAATGACAGATGTCTGGAACTACAAAAGAACAGAAAGAAAGGTAATGGATAACTAGTAATGGAACAGGATTAGAATATTCTGATACTAATTGGTGCATGACCTTACCCCTACCCCCCAAACAGGTGGTTTTTGCCCCCCCCCCCAAAAAAAACAAGTAGTTGTATCAAAATGAACATAAAAAATTAATAAGGTGATTTTCAGATCACAACATGTGACGCAGGAGGAATGTCATGAGCTTCAAAATCTAAAATGTGTTTTTACAGTATGTGAAGAATTTTCTTGCTTGTTTTCTCAAAACTTTTAATATTACTATTGATAATTGTTGAAATAGATAAAGTAGAGGTTGAGAAGACAGAGTCAGGAAAAGTAACAAAGAAGAAAAAGACAGCAGCAGGATGTCCATACAATGATTATAAACAACAACAAAACTTTAGAGATCAACTGCTGGTAAGAACATCACCACTCCTCCTCCTTAATACTTTATCATTGATTATTGATCTTTATGTTCAGTTGGTAAACTGGTTCGTGTTGACTTATTCTAATTTATCTGTTAGTGTTACAAATAGTTAATTTGTACAATATTGCATGCCTTGATTTTTATGGATATAAAAGTGTTATACATGTAAGTGATTTGCAAGCATTCCCAAGAGAGTCAAATAACATGCCACCCATGTTGATGGTCAAAAAAGTACCATATGTTAGCAAGGATGTCCCATGCAAGCAGAGGTTTATCTTCCGCTTTACCAGAATTAAGAACCAAAAAAGACCTCTGTAATGACATAACCTGTCAATGACAAGGGCGGATCCAAGGGCGGGACTGATTGAGTTTCTTTTGTCAACACAAGGGAAAACATTAAGAAAGCATCTAATACTTTAGTTTAGTTTTTTTTTCCTGACTAAGATGGGGGGGGGGGGGGGGGGGTGGAGCTCCAGTTCCCCTTTGACCCCCTGGATCTGCCCTTGAATGAATATTATTGATATTATCATTGTCATCATCATCATCATCATTATTATCATCACTATTATTATTATTAGTAATGTGAGTCTGATTATCTGCCATTTCAGATAGGAATAAAAGATATAGAACAACTTGTATCTCTGGGTGAAGATCTTCATGCTTGTCCATATTATGGAACAAGACAAGCTATACCTGCAGCAAAGGTATTGAAGAATCAATCCTCTGGTCTTCTCACTGTTATTAGCTCTT
Organism: Actinia equina; assembly: GCA_011057435.1. NCBI lineage: Eukaryota > Metazoa > Cnidaria > Anthozoa > Actiniaria > Actiniidae > Actinia > Actinia equina. The sequence goes on from WHPX01001457.1 coordinate 256,837, forward strand.
ATGTGTGGAGTCGCCATTGCAACTAAGGTTTTGTTGGATGTCAATCAATTCATTCCATAGTCATGCATCCTTGAAAACTTTGTGTTTTTCAACAATTTCATGGAGATGCTTTGATTGACGTCAACTAAAACTTTATTTTGTTGTGACGGCAAACTGTATGCTATTGATAAGCGCTATAAGGGTCTTTGTTGTGAATAGATTTGGCACATGAGGCATGGTTTCCTTTGTTACTTGCAGTGAAAAATATTTGATGCTGCATTACCCACTATGATTGACATCCAATTGAATGACTGTTAATATTGTATTTCTTGCATTAGGTGGTATGTTTGCCTTACAACATGTTATTACACAAGTCTACACGACAAGCATGTGGTATTAAGTTAGAGGGGAATATTGTTATTATAGACGAAGCACACAATCTGCTGGAAACAATCAATAATATACACAGCGTAGAAATCTCTGGTGCACAGGTAAATGATATTTTACGTCATGGTGTCATGGCGACCAGTAGTGTTCTTTTTTTGTGCGTGTAGTGTTTCCCTTCACTTGTTGCTTATTTACTTGAGGGATGCAAACTTTGAGACGACAGTGTACGCATGAATAAGAATGTACTCACTGAAGCCTATTGGGGCCACTTTGACTTTGCAAGTCTGTCTACTAATGAACTGTATGTGCGTGATCTATAGACTGTATGGATGCTCAGTTCTGACTGGTTAACTGAATCTTGTCTTTCTACCCAGATATCTGGATCATTTTCACAACTGTCACAATACCTTGATAGATACAGGTTTGTAGGAGGGTTTTGGCAAAAGTTTCTTAACTTCGAAACTTTCGTCTTAGATTTTTGACCTCAAATATTTCCTTTTTGCTTCCAGAACGAGATTAAAAGCCAAGAATGTGATGTATATCAAGCAGATTCTATTCATTCTATCTCGCTTTTTATCCTGTTTGGGGGGTATGTTTACTCCCTTCTTTTACTTTCCACTTCTTATTTTTCCCACCTTCATTTTGTGGCCAAGACTCATTCTTAGACCTTCTTGATGCGTTCCTATTCATGATCGTGATAATAAAAATACTTGATTGTTGTACCTAAATTATCCTTTCTCCTCACAGGTAAAGCAAGTGAATTAGGCAAACCTCTGACACAACAAGAACCAAGCAAAGCTCCCTTCGCCTCCAAACCAAGTAAGTACCAGTGATAATAGCTTTCCCATCCAAGATACTTGTCCATCGTCTCTCCTATTACTTTCCTTAATGATGTTCAATTATAAAAATATGATATTGATCTATTTTCAGATGTTCAACTCAAGACTATCAATGATTTCCTTTTCTCATCCCAAATCGACAATGTTAATCTTTTTAAGGTACATGGAAGACAATGAACACTAATACTCATAACTATGCTCGCATGAATATAGCATGAGTTAAGAATAAAGCAAAAATGTTCCCTTTCCATTTGCTCTTAACCCCCTCCTAATGTCTGCCATTCTTCCCGATTTCAATGCCCACCCAACAAGGCACATATAGCATAACAATAACATATTTTGTATATGTTTACTGTAATGCAAGAGTCTTCCTGATTTCTCTAATCATAAACTGAAGATACGCTTATTCAGCACTTACAGTTTGTTTCTTGATCCACAAAAATGCCACACAGTAGAGCAGTTGAGCAGTAGTAAAAGTAAGGTAGAACAAAGGCCTTGCATAGCTTCAACATGGTATCTCTTGAGATTAGATGATGATGATGGTGGTTATGATGATGGTTATAATGACTGATGGTGATGGTGACAAATGGTGATAATGACTGATGATGATGATGATCTGTTGATGTTAATGATGATGATGGATATAATGATTATGGTGTTTGACTATTTCTTGTATCTACTTGTAGATCGGTAGATATTGTCATCGTAGCATGATCTCTAAAAAGGTAGGTCAAGGTAGGTTTAATATAGTATGGAGAGTGTTTTAAACTGACCACATTACTTCATAACTCTTTTCCACTCTCAGCTCAACGGTTTTGTAGATAAATATCGACCACAAGAAGTATTTCAAGGTAAGCGTTTTTTTTTTTCCAACTTCGTAGCAGATGAACTAATTAATTGTAGATGAACTTCAAATTGACTTTCCAGAGAGTAGCCAATCAGATGAGCCGTCCTATCAAAGTTTTACGTCACCGATGCATTTCATTGAGAATTTCTTAGAAGCTCTTACTAATGCTGATGTCGATGGGAGAGTCGTTGTGAATAGACAAGGTAAGAATGATTAAGAACATAATGGCTATGATGATTATTATGATGAAGGATGATAATACTAGTGATGGAGATGATAATGATGATGGTGGCGGTGGTGGTGGTAGTGTAGTGAGGATAAAGATAAAGACAACAAGTGAAACACTTTCCTTGACTTCACTCACATTCATTTTCCAGACCGCGTGAGTACATCGAGCATCAAGTTCCTGCTGTTGAATCCTGCTGTGAATTTCAACAGTGTTGTACAAGAAAGTAAAGCAGTGATAGTAGCTGGGGGCACCATGCAACCGGTAACCATCTTTTGTTTATATTTCCTTAAGCGCTTATGCAAAAGGGAATGGTCTGGGGATTGGGGAGATGATCTGAGGAAATGCGCACACGCACACACAGAAATATGTTTAGGGAAATCTGCGCGCAGAAAGGGAAGGAGAAGAAGAAGAAGGAGAAGACAAAGAGTTGGTGCGCAGAAAAAAATAGAGTTGTGGGAGACGTTGGAAAATCAAGGAAGAAAAGTGTCAGAGGGTAGAGAGAGTTCTGTCAATCCACTACGCCCATTTCTCTCCAAAACTAACCCATCCATGCGCGTTGTATATTCACAGACATCGGAATTTAAAGATCAGCTGTTCGCTTGTGCTGGTGTCAGTCCAGACCTAGTGCACGAGTTTTCCTGTGGTAAGCAATACACACAATACGGAATACACTGTAAGCCCGGTACATCTGGGCCTAATAGCTTCTTACCTTGATTTTCTAGGTCATGTTATTTCTCCTGAACAGCTGTTGACGATTGCGTTGGGCAAAGGTCCTTCTGGCCTTGAACTAGATTTTACTTATCAGTCAAGGGATTCTCCACAGCTGGTTAGTATGTATAGTAGGATGCTTGTTCTAAACCTAAATATCTTTTTATGATAGATTTACCCATCCTTTTTCGTTAGAAAATCTTTCTTCCATTGCCTTTATGATGGATTTTTGAAGATAGACAGTTTTTTTAGTTTTTTTTTGTGTGTGTAATTTTGCTATTGTTATTTTATATGAGCGCGGTTTCGCTGTGTGGTTTCCTACGCTTCTCACATTCTCTAAGCATCCCGCTTGTTTAGAAGAGAGTATATAAAACTTATTGGTTATTTTTCCTTTTACAGATTGAAGAGTGTGGTCGTGTTCTCTTAAACACATGTGCCGTCATACCAGGGGGCGTCGTGTGTTTTTTCTCGTCCTTTGATTACGCACAAAAAATCTACAGCCACTGGGAAAAATCAGGAATTCTAGAGAAACTAGGCACGAGAAAAAAGGTATTTCTGTTCTAAAAAAAACCCTTGGAAAGAGATTTGAATAGAATGTAATATCATGGTCAAGCTCAGGGGACATGGTTGTGACCGTGCCGTGTCCTAGCATTATTCAGTATCATCTCGTACTGTAATTGGCTCAATGGATGTGATGGATATTTTAAACAGATTATGTAATATACCATACCATACTAACTTACCGTACCCTGCCGTGTCCTAGCATTTCTATTTGATGAGTTGTATTTATTCCAGTAATGAGAAAGTTGTACACTCTTTTGTTATTTTCTTTTTCTCTTCTTTAGATCTTTACGGAACCACGTAAAGCAAGCCAAGTAGAGCAGGTCTTGTCCAGTTTCTCTGCATTCATTAAGGTAATATCTCTACATAATATCGATTAAATAGTTTCTATTGCGCTCCAATGCTGGGGTATAATTGAACGCTGTTTTTTTCTTTGCGCACTGAAAGATCAGTTGATACATAACGCACAAGTATGAGGTGCCATGCTTTACCGTCTACAGAAAACAAGTGCTTCTGTGAACCAAGGACCACAATCCCAAGCCAATGGAGCCATCCTTCTTTGTATTGTGGGAGGGAAAAATGAGCGAAGGAATAAACTTTTCGGATGACTTGGGCAGGTAATGACAACCACTCTGACATCTCTTAATCAGTCATTAGTCTCATTTCATATGAACGTGTGTAGTGGTACACACTCTCTCTCACCCCTTGCCTCATCTCGTTTCAACCTTGAGGTTGTTGCAGGGTTCATTGTGTGAATTAATAGTCGTACCATGAATTGGTCATTCCGGAGGTTGTTTCAGCTTCATAGATATAATTTGAAGGTGTGTTTTTGTTCTTTATTTCCCCAGGTGTGTTGTAATGATAGGTCTTCCATATCCAAATATCAATTCTCCTGAATTGAAAGAGAAAATGAATTACTTGAACACTAATGTTGGGGTGAGTAATACTTGTCATACTGCTAGTATACCTACGTTCTATCCATATAGCAATACCGGTCTTTTTTTTCTTTTGGTTCGGCATTCCGGCGGCCCAAATGAAATGCGGATTTATGAATTCACACTCATTCACTATTTTGATTGTTTGTTTGTTTGATAGGCTAAAGCCGGACAGGAGTATTATGAAAATCTGTGTATGAAGGCTGTCAATCAATCCATCGGTAAGTACTTCATGTATTGATTTCATTATGTTTCCCAGTTTCCCAATTTGGTTTATTCAACCATTCAACATCAGGTTACTGTTTCTATTATTTAATTTATTATCCCAATTATTCATTTATTTAATTGTATATTTTTATTCAAGATTTTTATTGTTGTGTATTATATGTAGCAGGTCCACATCAGCATTTGCTGCCATATTTAACCTGCTTTATCAAATAAAGTATGTATGTATGTAGTCACCCTAATGTGTTGTTTTGTTTGTTCTTCCCCAGGCCGTGCCATACGTCATCGTCAAGACTATGCCACTATACTTCTACTAGACCATCGTTATAGCACACCTAGAGTATATAACAAGCTACCATCATGGATAGGCAGTAAGATGCAGCATTATTCACGCTTTGGCCCAGCTTTTGCAGCAGTACGTAAGGTAAAGATAAAGTTCTTTTGTTATTTCACTTTACCACGGTTTTCATTGCTTGTTACCAGTCCCCTACATAACTACACCACAGGCCTCCCATAACATGAATAGCCCGATGTTATTTTCCAATATTTTCATTTCATTGTTTCATTCCTAGTTCTTCGTCGATAAGAGATCGTGTAACAAAACCATGGCTGAGGGCTGACAATCACACCTCGTTCGTTAGGTAAATAGATGATATATATTGCTTATTATGCATTAGTGCAGATGTTAGGCGAATCTTCTAAATGTAGCATGATAGTGGGTGATGGTCACACACTTATCCCTCACTCCTCACCAACCCACGGTCCTTTCTCCTTGGATTTGATTGATATGGCCTGTCTTTACGTGAAGCATGCCACGATTTCCTCTCGTATTCAAATCTCTATGTTAAGTACATGATTTGCAGTCTATAGAGGAGGTAATGAATGTATAAAGTTAGCAAAACTCAATACAAGATGATATTGTAGTATACTATATAGTATATAGTATTTATTATTTAATAGTAACTATGGCAGTATAAAGAGAGAGACTACTTAAGTACGTGCGTAAGGGAAAACTAATATTAGAAGACATAATCTACTAGTACGAACTACAAACACGCATGTCTTTATTGACTTCACAAAAATAATTCTCATTAAATTTCTGTTTACACTGACCTACGTGTAATGAATTTACTACCATCGAAACTAGAAATGATCAAGGCCCGTTTCCTGTCGGGAAACGGGGAAAAAGCTGTTCTAATTTAGTCATGAATGTTCCATGTTCAGAACAATGAATCTTGAGCTTAAGATATATTACATTAACATGAAGATTATTAGGAAAGTTATCCCTATTCCATATTTTGTTCGGAAAGTAAATTATGTTCCCTCGTTATTTTCGTTTCCTGTTCTGAGTTATCTTCGTTTTCCACATATTTTGTTCGATCCTGTTTAGATTTTGAAGCTTTTTTATTAAATAACTTAATGAAAAGAAAAGTTATTGAAAAAAATCACATGCGAGGGATTTTTTTCCCATTCTCTTCCTCTCTCTCTCTCTCTCTCTCTCTCTCTCTCTCTCTCTCTCTCTCTCTCTCCGGCTATTCTCTTCAATCTGGGCGAAAATTGCTCTATTTTATGATACGGTATATTTGAATGCTCTGTTCATCTGTGTCTACATCTTGTTTAAATAGATGTATAAATAGTCTTTCATCAATCCTCAGACCAGTAGATGACAGCCTTAATGACTTTAGGATAAAACGTACTTCCAATGAAAACAGGAAATTAGAAAGAACGGCACGTACTTTGCGCGTCTCCTCGCTAATTTTCAATGCTCTTCAGTCCACTCGAATTAATTTCCTAGTCTTGTGTGTAATCGCTTGTAATTTATCAGCTACCAAAAACATTGATTCTCTCTAGGTGAGCGATAATGACAAAAGATGACGCATTTGATGGTCAAAGTGGAGTAGTTTGTTGTGTTTTGAATAGCATGTTCTATCAGCTGCTTGTAGCCCATATATCATTAGACAGTGCCGTTAAGGCTTCAATCACTTCTTGGTCGACCTGTTGACCGTGTGACGCACTACTAGCTAATATAACCAATATGCAAGCCGATTAATACAAATACACCTGAAGGAATTGAAAGTTCCTGTTTCTATTCTCATTCGAAAAAAATATCGACCAACGATTGAACTCGAAAACTTGATTGCGCTACGACCTGAGTACTTAAACCTGTTGGAAAGAAGATATTCAAAATACAAAAGGCTATTGAAAAGAGTTGGTTGTGTAATAAGAATCTTTGCGCTGTTTTCGGGTAGAGCGTATGATATCGCGTCGATCAAGAAATAGGGAAGAAAGGCTGGCGCTGTTGATGAACACTGACGATGAACAAGAGTGATATAATCATTCCAGGAGGCAGTGACAGTGGTCGTTCTAATGGTAATATCACAAACCCATGGCATATTCCATTATCCATTGCCGTCTACTATACTATACTTTCTCCTATAACCATCCTCGGCAATGGTTTCCTTCTTCTGACTTTCATTAAGAACCATTCCACATTCCTTCGTGCGCCGTCCAATTTCCTTCTGATGAGCATGGCAGTAGCTAATTTTCTAACAGGTCTTGTAGTGGAGCCTTTTGCCGGCTATTTTTTCTACATGCTGTATTTGAAAAGAACCATGGTTCAGGTTCACAAGATTGCTGCTGCTACATCGATGGTTACCATGAACGCGTCTGTATTCAGTATCTGCGCTTTCTCATGGGAACACTTTCTCGTTATTCACCGCCCGGGTCAGTACAAGAAATGGGTTAACATTCGAAGAATCAAAATCTTCATCGTTTTTCTGTGGTTATACGAGACGATATTTGCGCTCCTCCCATTCATGGACATCCCAGAAATCATAGTCTACCAAATCGATCTTCATTTCAATACAACAGTCATCTCGCTGCTATTGATCTGTTCCTACGTCTGCCTGTTTCTTGCCTTGAAGAGACAAAGCCAGCGAGTCTCCAGGTCTTCCATTATACGTAAAGCGTCAGAGACCGGTACACCAGGTCCTACCTACACGGCGAACGCAGGAACATCATCGGATATGGAACGACGTGTTCGATGGATTATCTTTCTCTTCACTTTCCTTACCACAGTCCATTTACTCCCTATCACAGTAGTGTGGTATCTTAAATTCTATTGCCTGGTATGTAGTAAGAGTCTTCAGTTGTGGCAAGCAGAGGTTGTTTTGAGTCAGTTTATTTTTATCAAGTTTGCACTGGATCCCTTCGTCTATGCTTGGAGACTATCTAAATACAGAAGTGCGCTTAAAAAAGCTTTGTGCTGTAGCACTGAAGTCAGATGTGAATAACTGGATCCCATCGCCTATGCTTAGAGACTATCTAAATACAGAAGTGCGCTTATAGTAAAAGCTTTGTGCTGTAGCACTGAAGTCAGATGTGAATAACTGGATTCCATCGCCTATGCTTAGAGACTATCTAAATACAGAAGTGCGCTTATAGTAAAAGCTTTGTGCTGTAGCACTGAAGTCAGATGTGAATAACTGAATCCCATCGTCTATGCTTAGAGACTATCTAAATACAGAAGTGCGCTTATAGTAAAAGCTTTGTGCTGTAGTACTGAAGGCAGATCTGTATAACTGGATCCCATCGTCTATGCTTGGAGACTATCTAAATACAGAAGTGTGCTTATAGGGAAAGCTTTGTGCTGTAGCACTAAAGCCAGGTGTGAATAAAGAGGCATGCAAAACCCTTTCTTGGCGAAATCGTGGTTGCAGAAGGAAACAGAAGGAAACACATACAGGTGTCATCAGACTATCAGCCGCCATCTTGTTCGCCTTTTTTTCTTTTCACTGCAAAATAACCCTTAACGTTTCAAATCAAACATGTATATTGGTTCAACAGAAATTACAGTAGTCGGTTTATGAGGTTGAAAGCGAATACTATCGAAGATTAGTAGTTATACGAGTGGGAGGAAAGTGGCTCACTGTTAGGACTGATGACGGTAATTACTGTCTATAGACAAAAAAAAAAAGGCTTTACTTCATATGGGTTTAAAGGGGATGATATATGTTGAGTACTTATGTCAATACAAAAATCATCCATCTGCTTCAGTCATGACCAATCACCACCTAAAAAACTCGGTATTTCTGAATTTAGCACTGTAGTAGCTCAAACGTAATAAGTTTTCATTATTGACATATCGTTATTCTATTCAGGCTTTTAACGGTGTATTGCAAACTTCTTTTTTTTGAGTCGCAATTAATGCCATTACCGGCCGATTTTCTAATATTGGTTTTACACAGTATTGCCCTCCTTTAGGCTTGATTTCCACGAAACTTCATATTTTGGTAAATAGATTTAAAAAAATTCTATTTTGCCAATTTTTGGGGAAATCTATCGATATAGCAAGGGATTGCGGGATAAAATAGGCCAAAAAAACTGAATATAAAAATAATTGGATCGATATATTTTAGAGTCACTTTAATCAACCCTGGTTTTAAAAAGACAGTTTGTTATCCAAGGTGTTTGCCATATAAATCAGGAATCTCTCATCAATTGTTATTTCGTTTATTGGTGGTTTTAGTTACATTAAGAAAATATCATTCATATATATCTACAATAACCTTAAATGTGGTTTTCAAAAAACAAATGTCTAATGATATCGTAATAATATCTTATTTTAATTTATATATGTGTATTATGAACTGTCCTATTATTGGCCAGCTATTTATGGGTGTATATCTAGCTTACCATTGGCTAGCTATTTATAGATATGATTTCAGCCTATTTACTATTGGCTGTCTATTTATAGCTACAATTTAAGCTAGTTTCTATTGGCTAGTAAATTTTAACTGGTTTATTATTGGCTTACTATCTATAGGTGTATTTTAGTTTGGGTATCATCAATTGGCCAAGCTTTTATTAATCAATTTTAAGATATCACTTCATTTAAAGAATTTTCAAGCATTACGATTACTGTTCGACTATAAACTACAAAAGGAAGAAAACATTTCTAAAGCTAAATGCGTAATAAACCTTATTTGTTCTGAATCAGGCATGAAGTATTCGTGGAATACTTCACGATTAACGATCCAGTAATGTAAATAAGATCCACAAATTGTGTTGAAAAACAATCAACGCCGAAAAGAGTACGTTTTGGCGCATGCTAATTAGGTTTATGAAATATAATACAGCAATACTCACGAAACCTTTGACTGAAGCCCTTCTTAATGTATAACATGTTGCAATAGAAAAATAAAGACTCAAACAACCAATTAGAAGCAAGGATGTGATAGCCAATCAGGTCTAACCTCTGGCACATACATAAAAATAACTAAAAAATTGAAAAATAAACTATCATTGAAATAAAAAAATCAAAAAGGGCAGTTATCACACAAAACTCTTTATATCTTAATGTATGCAACTCAAAATTATTGTAACCACTCATTTAGCAAGTTATGCGCAAGCGCAGAGGAATGTCTTAAAAATGACAATAATTTTTAAAATTCTGGGCATTTACCAAAAACAAGAGGGCGCGTTTAAAAATGAGTGGTCCACCGTACAAACGATTATCGATATTTCACGTTCAAACAACTCGTAAATATTTAGTAAAAATGAGTATGAAATAACACATAACGTCTTTTTAAAGGTATTAATCATATATCGACATTTAAAGTTCTCATCATCTTTTCACCACTTTCATCTTGGAGCGTAACGGGGAAGTGTAAGCATATTATTATTAATATTACAATAAATTTCCTATCTGTTTGATATTTTTTAGCTAGTAACGATCATCTTATGATTGTTCAGCTTTCTTAATCATCTCCATATTAGGTAATAGTACCATATAAGGAGTTGTAGGCTTTAACATTACCATATAAGGAACAACAGTCATACCATATAAGGCAATGTTACAAAATTACCAAATAAGGAAATCAAATCATAGCTCCATATATGGTAAAATAGTTTGAATTTTCCAAATCTTTCGATGTTTAATTCTTTACTTGAAGTTAGCATAGTCATCAAAAGCTGCCAAATATTCCTGAACCGTGTAATAAATAGACTTGTACTGAGCCTGGAAAAGAATGTAGAAAAATGGTAAGTTAAGTTTAGTATAGTAATCTTTATCCTCTCTGAAGGACACAATGAAGGTGAAACGAGAAGCGAAGAATGGCATGGTAAAGATTCTTACATTAGTTTTGACTAGACCAGGTCTTGGTATTCTCATGGCTTTGATGGCTTGTAAAACATCTACTACTTGTTCTATCTTTACACGTTCCAGTACTGAGTAGAGAGCACAGAATGTTCCACTTCGACCAATTCCATCACTATTTTAAAAAATGGCTTTAATTAAAACTACTCGTACACGATGAAAGAAATGAAATCTTTCCTTGTCAACATACCGTTGGGGCTAATTCGCTTTTTATGTGTCATTGAAAATGAAAAAAGAGACTGATCTGAAAGAGACAGACAGAGGCATGCGCGCAAGGGTTGTTCATGAAGTCTAGGTTACCTGCACATGACTGTGATTGGTCCATTGCCTGACTGTTGTTGCCATTTCTCCACCTTAGCAACCAAGGTGATCATAGATGACGTGTCAACTGTATCATTATCATTGGCCCATCCGTGGAGAACAAACATCTTCACGATGATTTCTTTCTCCGGAGTCTAAAAATAAAATATTAAACTAAGTACAGGTACGCGAAGAAACATTTGCGCATAACGTTGTACACAAATCATTTTTATTTTTACCCTTTTCCTTCCCATGTAAATGATGCGCGGAATTCTGCGATTTAAGACTTAATAAGGTGCAGAAAAAGCTGCTACGTTTTGTCCGTCGCCAGAAGCGTTGCAAACCAAGGTTTTCACCTTATGACTGTCTCGTAGCCTTGATATGTCTGCAAACGATCTACAAGAATGTCTGACGCGAGTTTACTTACTCTAAGATCCTTGAGTTTAAACTTCAGTTCAGTGATTTCTGACTGATCATAGGTGGACTTGAGGTTGTCTACACTGTTAGATTTTTCAGCGTGACATTCTACTGTAATCATATCATCATATGTAACTTTTCCTTCTTCAGGCCAGAACTGAGGGAAGTCCTACGATAGTGTATAATATCGACATAAGTTCATAAAAATGATCCCCACTATTTAGTTGTTGAATGTTACAACTAACCCCTTCTTCTGTCGGTTGGAAGACTACCAGGCACGCTGACTCTTGTTCACATAACAAGCGCCAGAAATCAGTGACTGTAGGAGTCAGGGGGTATTGCGTTACAATGAATGCGTGTTGCTGCTTGTAACCCTGCGTGGTAAAAAAACAGTTTGAATTTCAGTACCCTGCATCAATTACTATGATCAAAAAGTAATGTAAAATATCACCAAGGAATGAAACTCTGCCGAGTGGTGGATGAAAAGAAACTGATTGTACAACCCAAGGTCCTCGAGAGTTTAATGTTTTAAGCTAGATCAGTACATTCAGAGCTCCAGCCTCGTCGTAGAATCCTTTATTGATTTATCTGTCAGTCGCACAGCAATGGCTTTGAATATTGTAAAAAAGTAGAACTCTTTTGCAGTGATAAGGAATGTGGACTAAGGTACTCATTTTACTGACCGATATGTGGACAGCGTTGATGTACGTGGTGATCTCGTTATCATCGATCGCGGTTAACATCACTCGTGAGAAATCCGCTGAAATAAAAAGGAGAAGAACGACCTCTAGTTAAACAATCTACGTTACTTGCTGCATTCCAAAGACATTACACAGGGTGGTATAAGATGAGGCAACTTACAGGCTAAAATATCATGGTATCTGTTTTTCTCTTTGTTCTCTGGATAGGACGCGACGATAAAGCATGCCTTGGGGAGCACAGGACTGACTTTGTTCAACGTCTAAATATATACAAGGCTTTTATTAGACAATATTCTTGAAAATACAACAAGTATGATTAAAAAAGCAGCTTTACCTTAAATTCCGTCTCAAATCGCGTCAGTTTAAGATCCTTATCAACATGATCCATCTTGCTAAGAGCTATTCTCAGGTCATGTGCAAGGATCTGTGTGTTACCACATTGAATAGATTCTAGAATAGCATCATGACAAAACGTGTATTGCTCCTGAAAGATAATAATATTTATAATTGAGCATCAATTGGGAATCTCTCTCTTCATCTTATCTAACCTTTTTATCATCATCACCCCATTATACACCAAGCAGATTGAGAGGTATGTTTAGGACGGGGACTGAAGCCATCCACCCTTTTGTTAGGGATTTCATCTAAAGAACCTTACACGCAACCACCTAACCCCAGGTCTTTGTGCCAGTGAGCTCAGTCTATTTTGGGCCCCCTTTAGCGGTTTCCTGGTCTGTAATGATATCTCTCACCGTCTTACCTCAGTCTGGACCATGGCTGTTCGCCTTGATCTTAAGTAAGCTACATAGTTGAATATGTCCACTGTTTTCTCTGCCTTGATTCGATCAAGCATAGCATCGATGACAATAAATGTCCCTGAACGACCCACACCAGCACTGAAAGAAAAAGAGTAAATCCAGCATCTGGGTCATAAAACGATACTTTGTCGGGTTTTATTTGCTTGGGTGCACTTCACTAGCGTATACAGTGGATTTCATCATTATACACGGAATCGTCGTCAATCGCCACGATATACAGTAGGTTCTGGAGGACGTCAAGCAAGGTGTTTCCGTGACATTCCCTAAGCAGGTGCCCCGACAGTGTCATGGAAACAGTTTGATTGACGTCCTTCGAAATCCTATTTTGTCGCGATAGCAAGTGGTACGATTCCGCACGTGCTATTAAAAAGCGCTGGCGAAAGGAGCTTGATGTCATAGCTTTGGCAGACGAGAACTGGTTCAACCAAATAAAGCTCGTTTCCTTGGTTACCTGCAGTGTACGATAATAGGTCCAGCATCGGGCGGATTGTATGCACGTACTCTTCTACGGAAAGCCAAGATGGCTGTAGGATATTCAGGTACGCCATGATCTGGCCATACTGTGAAGTGGAACTGACGGATTTCACGTTCTTCTTTCTCGATTTCCTGGATGATAAAAGACAAGAGGTGATATACAATCATTTCTACTAATGTTATCTTCCAAAAAAAAGACAATTAGTCCGCATTAAAGAAGATATGCCACTAGCTCCGAAATCAGTTTCATATTCAAGAACTTGGTATTGATTGATAGTTAGTATAAGACTAACGCGTCGGCTATGCTACGAGGGTTTTCTCAGGGTTCTCCGGTTTCCTACCTCCTGATAAGAATTAACATGTGAGTTGAGTGTTGTGTGCATAGAATATTAAATGTAGTGGTAGTGCGTGTGAGCAAAATGTGTCCCCAATTAGTGCGAAAGCGCTAGAACGACTGGACACTTAAATAAAAGTGATTTATTTATTTATTTTAGCATGGCGGCAACGACTTAACGTCCAAACAGAGTATTGCGCATCTTTCGCCACTTTTTTTCTTATTCTTATATTTTCAAAAACACATTTCAAGAACAATATCTCAGCTCACCCTTTTCACGTTGAAAGTACGAATGCTGTAATCAGCGTAGTGTTCACACTTGAGAAGTTTGACAGATATGTCACCATATTCTTCAGTTTTATCAGGCCAGTACTTGTGGCATTTCAACTAGAAAAACAGAGGGAAATTTTGATAAGCTTGGCCTACTAGTGTAATCACACATCACAGTGGTTACCAATGATAATCAGTCTCTTTGACAAGTGGTCGCTTAATGGAGGTTGGCCGGTTAATAGAGGTTCTACTGTATATCTATTTGTTTCGTACCTTGGAGGTTGGTCGGTTAATAGAGGTTCTACTGTATATCTATTTGTTTCGTACCTTGGAGGTTGGTCGGTTAATAGAGGTTCTACTGTATATCTATTTGTTTCGTACCTTGGAGGTTGGTCGGTTAATAGAGGTTCTACTGTATATCTATTTGTTTCGTACCTTGTGTCTTTCTTGCAAGTTTGTTAGCATGACTATCGTGGCAGATTGCTGCTCCCAGACCATTCGCCAGAAGTCATCGAAAGTGTGCGGTACGGGACCTGTCAATAGATAACACAGAAACTCTTTAGGCGACTCCAATCCTTAGTTTTCTTAGCCTTTAATGAGTGACTATTATTTGACTGCTTGACGAATACCGTGTACAGGAAACCCCTCATTGGAAAAATCGTTCGATTTGAAGCGCGCAATGTTTTCCAGTTGCAGGTTCACTTACATACCTTGTGTAGCGATATAAGCACTAGGTTTGTTATAGCCCTAAAAGAAAAGGTAAACATTAGTAATCGGCTACTCCAGTAACGTGTTAAATGGGACCAAGCGTGGGCAGGGGACTTAAGGGAAAGGAGAGAAGACTTCCCTCTTGAATAGTCCTCGTCTCCAAGGTTCTAGCAAGCCAGATGAAAGGCAATGATATCGTGGATTAGATTGATTCAAATAATGTGCTGTGTAAGAGGATGTTATTACTACTTACATCGATATGAGATGCATTGATGTAATCTGTAGATTGTTTGCCATCCAGGACAGAAAGAATGACTCTGGAATGATCATCTGTACAAAATCAATAAAAACTCTCAAAATGGATCCTACCAACTAATTGCTGGGTTTCAATCAGCCGATAAACGTTTTTGAATTTCATTTCTTCTCCTAAACAGACATGGATCACAACTAGTTGCCAGCCAGAAAGAGTTCTAATGAAAACTTGTGAAGTCAGCAGGAAGTGATGTTTGGTGAAGGAATGTCCATGCTCGATTCACCTCACCTCAGTTTCGCTTCGCCCTTAGATGCATATAGGACATCCAGTGCTCAGTCAGTACTTACATGCTACGATATTTCCATATCTGTTTTTGTTCTTGTTGTCTGATAAGTACGCAGCTTCACATGGATACTCTCGCCCTGCGTCAAGTTTCTGAATATACAACAATGTGGAAAGGTGATAATGATGATGTTAGTGAATGTAAGGATGATGATGACTATGATAATAAAGGTTATGATGATCTTACATGATGATGATAATGATGTAAGGAAGGTGATGAAGATGATAACAAAGGTTATGATGATCTTACATGATGATGATAATGATGTAAGGAAGGTGATGAAGATGATAACAAAGGTTATGATGATCTTACATGATGATGATAATGATGTAAGGAAGGTGATGAAGATGATAACAAAGGTTATGATGATCTTACATGATGATGATGATAATGATGGGGACGATGATGATGACAATAATAATGAAATTACATGGTGGTGATGACGATCTTACATGATGATGATCATGATGATGTTGATGATTTATACTTATACTGTTCCACTTATTACAAAAGGTAATAGCAGCGAAGAAAGATTTCTATGCCAGGGTTTTTTCCTTCAAACATATCCAATCTCATATCTTATGTAATAATGACACGTATAAAAGGGGATAGACATACATTATATTCGATCATGAATCCTCGGTCATCCGACTTGTGCAGCTTATGGACATGTTTGGAAAAGTTTTCCATTGGTACTGAAGGGTGTTCTGGATCGTTCACTACCTCACCAGGAATCGACAACGGTCGCTTCCTTCCTCCTGGGAAAAAAGCAGATTCAAAACAAAATCTTGAGTAAGGTGAACAAATTTAATTTTAAAATGACAAATATTATGCGTCGTATTGACCCACTAGCCTCGCTTGTATGAATCTCAACGCACCTATTCTCATGAGCTCCAGGTCCTTGAATCTTCGTCTGGATTTTGACTTGTGGTTCTCAACATCTACGTTGGCTTTTAAAGGTCTCTTGGATCTATAATATTTAAAATACCTCTGGTTAATGAAATAGGAAGCTTCCATGGAGAAAAAGCTTGGAAGAAAAGCAATATTCATGGTTAAATAAAAAGTAGAGACTTCACCTTCTGTAGAGTAAAATAGCAATGGCGATGATGGCAATCAGAATAATGGCACCAATAATTCCTGCTATCAACCCAACATCATTTCCCTTATCAAGGGTTTTCGTTTCGGCTGCAAGAAAAAGATAACAAATGTCATTTAAAGCGACCTGTATTGTCTTTGAAAAGCACTCAATGAGAGGTAGTAGCGAGGAGAAAGTGGAGTAGATTACATGTTTTACCTGTTGCTGGAAGAGTTGTTGCAGCAGGAGCACCATAAACCCATTTCTGTAAGTAAGCAAGTTACCATTAGTGAAATGATGATCTAAAACCGAGAAAAGGGTCAAGTCCAGTTATGGATGCGTTGTAACGCTAGGTATAAGAGATAAGCCGCCGAAGGACATCCATATATCACACCGCTTCTTTATCACTTCGGCGTGCGTCTTATCGAGTTATGAAAGTTTCTGCATGGTAATCATAGCAATTTTCGGCATGATTGTGAAACTCAACGTTTATAAACTAGGCGTGACAATCACGATGACATGACGATCACGGTGACGTGACCAACCATTTTGATTGGGCAAGCAGTGATCTCGTGTACTGTGACTGGTTTAAAAAATGTCACGAATTCTGTATCGTGACAGTAACCAGTATCATGACGTTTGACAGGCCATGAAGAATCTAACCAGTCAGAGCGCTGGCTAAATTTTAATGCATGGTAAAAATCCCTTACCCCATATTGGTCCTTAGTTACACCTCGAACGTAAACCCTGTATCTGGTTACAGGTTCTAACGGTGCATTGTAGTAGTTCTCGTAATATTTTCCATCGCCAAGTACAAATGACTGAGGTACTTCTAAACCTCGAAATTCCGCTGCTAAGTAAAACCGTGAACCTCGTTCCTTGGCTGTCTTGTAGTCATTGATCTCAGACGGTAAGGGATCGACGCTTCGTTTAGCTTTCCTGCCTAATGCTTCCACTATCACTTGATGGGCTCTGAAGATGATACAAATATTGTGGTATATTATACTTACAACATGCTCATGCCTTACTGAGGAATTGGTACCATTTCGAGGCCCCAGACGGGGGGGTTACTCCCCTATATTCGCTATACGAGTACGTGCCTTCAAACAGGGTATCCCTACCCTACACAAGCAAGATGACCCCCCCCCCCCATCAATTACCCGGGGTTCAAGGCAGCGTTCAATTATCATTACAGGCCAATCATGTTTTTTATAACAAGTACTAGAATAAATCCTGGTTAACAGCACATGACGGGCATGTCCATTTATCATTATATGAGGTTTATAGTCCTATACTTACATGACTTCTCCATTCTTTTGTGGCGATGACTTGAGTAAGAGTGTAATAGAGTTATGTGTTACGCTTTCCTGTGATACTTCAGGTTGTTCTGGTGCTGGCGGCGCTAAAGAAAAAACAATGGAATATGAACCAGTGGTATGCGTGACACATAATAACAGTTAGAGGGTTAGCTAACACATCTGCTGCTTGTGTATTCCTTCCTTTATACAAACCGACATTTATGAGAAAGAACTTTTAGTAAAAGGATTTGACAAATTGATCGCCCTATTTTGTTTCCATGTCATACCCTAAAATACCTTCTGGAGGAGTTTCTACAGTGACTGATTCACTCTTCTTGCCATCCTTCTCGTATGTCTTGGCTACAACATACACTTCGTACTCCGTGCCAGGGAGCAGATTCCTGATGATGACTTCACGTTTGTTCACCTCAGTCTCTACTTTAGTCTTGTTTTCGAACCTTGGATCATAAGAACGTCTTCCGATACAGTAAACCTTTGGATTAATAATAGTGTATTATTAATATATTGGAAAACCAGCACTTGGTTTGAACAGCAGCATATCCATAGCAACCATATGATAGTAAATTAAAATTTTTATAATATACATTTAAATCAATAGCTTTATAATAGATAATCAAGTGCAAGTGCACCTACCTTATACATTTTCAAATAGCCATTTTTCTCCAAGGGAGGATCCCATTTGACTGTTGACTGACAGTCCTGTCAGCACTGCCTGTACGTTTAAAGGTTCACTTGGGGCTGAAAACAATGCAGATGGAAAACCATTTGAGACTCGCAATTAACCTGATGTCCTCTATTGCAGCTTTATTGGGAAGGTCTCAACACTCTACGATTTTTCCTCACAATTCTCGCATGCGACATGCTGGCGACGCCAAGTTTTGGCTGTTGCTGTTTACAGTCGTAAGCAAGTTGCACGGTTGATTCACATGAAGTAATTCGTGTTGACAACATATTGCGCGTGATTGTTGTGAGGTTAATCGTACTGTGTAAATTGACCTTTAGATTTTCCTAAATCGTTTGTTGTTAAGCGATCCTTTGTCTTGTCAATATTCCCATCCAATATCACCCCGCATCATTCAATATCATCTCTTATCATCCCATCACGAGGGTAGTACTTTATAGCCAGTGGCTAACAAATCTGTGGCCCTCATTCTATGATCGAATTGGAATTGAGGAGTTGATTTTTGTGGAGGCAGGAAAACCGGAAACCTGGAAAACCCTCGAGGGCACAGGAGATAACAACAAACAACTCTACTCATATACAACACCGAGCCCGGCGGGACTCGAACTTGGGTAGCATTGATAATAGGCGAGCGCTCACACCGCTACGCCACCTGTGCTTCTGAGAGACTTCTGTATTTAACGTACCTCCAGCTTTAGTCCACACCGAGCAAGAAGCAGTATCTCCTGGTGTTACAGTAACTGCCTGTACATTAACTACATACTCTCTGAATGGCTTCAGATCTGACACGAGTTTCATCAATTCTATATTTGCGGGGAACTTCATGTCGAAAGGCTTGCCAACCTGGACACCAGTGACCTTCTCAAATGTCGTTATCAGATAGTACCTAATAATACCATTGCTTATTGAGGGTTTTTGCCATATTAACAGGATACTCTTGTCTGAGAAACTAGTGCAGGTCAGCCTTAAAGGTTTACTTGGAGCTGTGAACGAAAACAGCAGTAATTAAAACCCAATGAAGACTTTTACATAATACAAGCGGTCTCTTAGGCAAGGGTTACGTAACACCAGGGTGACTCTTGGTGCTAGGAAGAAGAACTTTTACATGTATCTAGTGAGATCAAGGAAGTTGTTACTCGTATTTCATTGTATACACATTTGCGTGAAGATGGCACTTGAAACCATTCTAAAACTATCTGACTGTCTTACCATCTTCTAACGTGGTGACTTCAACAGTTTTAGATGCATTTCCATTCTTATTGGTTTTCCCTCGGACCTGCACATAATACGTGGTGTATTTCAATAACCCAGTAATTTCTTTGCTCATTATTTTTCCCCGTCACTTGTCCGTGCTCTACGAGATTGTCCTTATAGGTTCCCAAAAAGATAAAGTAGTATGAGATGATGCCATTGGGAGTGACTGGGGCTTCCCACTGCACAAGGATGGAGGTAGATGATGTTGCAGTCACGTTCATGTTCCGAGGAGCACTTGGGCCTACAACAGTTAAAAGTGTTGATCGGGTGAGTGAGTCAGGATGGTGGAAATGGGATAAAACGAAAATGTATTTAGCTCAATGGACAAGGAGTAGAAGAAGAGAAGTTAGAGGTACACTGATGGTGAATGTTGTAATAATCTTTCCTTCTTTTTCGCTGTTTTGCTGTATGTCAAGCATGATAATACAACTGTGTATGTGATTACTGAGGACAACCTTACCATGCAACCATCGTTTTCTTTTAGTCTAGCAAGAGTCGAGCTAAACCTTCTCTAAAAGGAGATAGTAACTCTTTTTTAGTTGCTAGATTTGGTACGATATCAGATGTATGAACACTACCTGTCTGATCAGTTGTGATAAGTCGACATGCTTCACTGTCCCAATCCGTAGAAACACCAACTTTAGTGAAGGCAGCCATTTTGACACACACTTGAGTAAAAGGTTTCAATCCGGTAATTCCAGTGCTAAGTCTCGATTCATTGTCAATGGTTTTATTTTCATACGGAACTTGTTGTCCATGGGGCTTATAGAACACAATATATCCAAGGATTATCCCATTACAGACATCTTTAGGAACCTTGCTCCAGGAGACGAAGATAGTATAAGCATCACGTGCGCTGATAGATGAGATTAGCGGTACACCATCTGGTGCTGTGATATATATGAATATTAATGAGTTACTGAACTGGCAATGGAATAGCGACGCATCACATGATTGTGCATACGACATGTCAAGTGGTTGCTTTGTTTTAGGACGCAACATAATTTCGTATAATGGTTAGCATTGTCTATGAGTCTCTTATATTTTCCTACACAGTTTGTTATTAACAGTGTAT
Source organism: Actinia equina (assembly GCA_011057435.1). Lineage (NCBI taxonomy): Eukaryota > Metazoa > Cnidaria > Anthozoa > Actiniaria > Actiniidae > Actinia > Actinia equina. The sequence goes on from WHPX01001457.1 coordinate 277,727, forward strand.
TCCCTTTGGTATCCATCATCATCCCGCACCATTCAATATCATCCCGTATCATCCCGAAGAGATCTCTGTATTTAACGTACCTGCATCTTTAGTCCATGCCGAGCAAGAAGCAGTATCTCCTGGTGTTACAGTAACCGCTTTCACATTAACTACATACTCTCTGAATGGCTTCAGATCTGACACGAGTTTCATCAATTTCATATTTGCGGGGAACCTCATGTTATTGCCAACCTGGACACCAGTGACCTTCTCCATTGTTGTTATCTGATAGGACCTAATAATGCCATTGCTTTTTAAAGGTTTTTGCCATCTTAACAGGATACTCTTGTCTGAGAAACTAGTGCAGTTGAGTCCCAATGGTTTACTTGGAGCTGTGAATGAAAAACAGCAGTGAAAACTTAATGAAGACTTTTAGGTTATACAAGTATCTTAGGCAAGGGTTATATAACCCCAGGGTGCTAAGAACAAATCTTAAATCCTTCTCCAGGGGACAAGGAAAGAAAAGTTAGCTCTTGCATTGCTGCTGTTTTAATGGCAACCATCTACGGTGGCGTAGCGTTAGTACACTCGCTTCACTTGTGAGCTCTAGGTTTTGATTTCTGGGCTCGACATCACATTTGAGTAGAGTTGGTTAGATCTCTCCGTTAATTTGGGGTTTTTTCTTCTGTTTATCTTCCTCTGCTAAACCCCTAAACTCCAATTTATCCTGCACCATTACAAAATAATCCAATAATTGTAATGAAACAACGTTGTTGTACATTAGAAGGTGTCCCACTGTTCCTTTCCTTCAGACATTGCAGCCTACTGTAGATGTATTTTTTAATGCGTTGTTTACAAAGCTTTCTTATGACATAACAAAACTGCTTCACAAACCTCCTTCCATGGGAACTTTTCTGATGATAGTTGTATTTGGACCAAATCCAATCCTTGTATGAGCAGCAACAGAGACAAAGTAATCATCGTACTCCAGGTTCTTAATGGTATATGTGAAGACGTCACTGGCTACAGGAATCTCAGTAGGGACAGACTTTTTCTTGTTCTTATAATAGTTTATTTTATAACCAAGAATGACTCCATTACGGCCTTCTTCAGGAATCTCTGACCATGTGACAGTCAGTGTCAGAGCTTTGTCAGATTTGACTTGGAAATTTGAAGGTGCCATAGAAGGAGCTATAAAAGGATTATCATTATACTGGTGAATTAAAAACTATTCTAAAACTCATGAATATTTAATAAAGGGGAAAACAAAGCAAATCACTAACTGTGATGGTAGTTTGGAAATGTGTTCTTCATTTTCATTAAATTTCGTAATATTTCCTTTGATTTTCTCCAAGAAACACTCATGAGTTTGAGAAGAAATTTCAAACACTTGAGAGAGTTCTTCCTCTGATTTCCAAACACCTCAAAGTCAGTTAAAAAACTCACTTTTCGGTGTTTGGAAATTGGAGGAAGAACTCTCTCGCGTGTTTGAAACATTACTTGAAAAAATATTGCTATACTTGTGAAATATTTACTGTACAAGAAGAAAAGGCTCTCAATGGACAGAGTGTCAAAGAGACAAGAACTAAGGCCCAACTGTGGTGGAAAGTTGTAATGGCCTTACATCAAGCACAGATAAGGATAAAAGTAGGATTTCATGAAACTAAAACATAGCTAAGGGATTATTGCTACAAAACAGAAAAAGCCATGACAAAGATTCTATAACTAACCTGCTTCATCAGACCTCTGTCTCAAGATGGTTGACCAAGGACTCATAAAGCGGGCACTGCGAGCACTAACTTTAATGGTATAAAAAGTGTATGGTTTGACAACTAAAGCTGCTGTTAACTTTGTGACTATCTTTTCTTGATTACTTTGCTCATTGTCAGCTTTCCAGTAGACCAAGTAGTTGATAACAGAGCTGCCACTAATGTCTGGTTTCTCCCATGCTATGTTTATAGTTGTTGAAAATGTACTCACTGTTTTTAAGTTTTTTGGCTCACTAGGCATGGCTGAAATATAAAAAATAACAATTTTAAATACTTAATCACCATCATGATTGGCTATTGTGATCAATCAATACTGTATGGTAAGGTTGGTAAGTGGATGATGTGGTGTCTGTAAGTGGTTGATAAGGTGTCAGTAAGTGGATGATGTGGTGTCTGTAAGTGGTTGACAAGGTGTCAGTAAGTGGTTGATAGGTGGTCAGTAAGTGGTTAGCAAGTTGTTTGTAGATGAATTCATAGTTTCTTGAAGAACATTATATCATCAGACAATATTATTCTGTAACACTAAAGTCTTGATCATCTTCATGCTTGTCATCTCACTCGACAGCATTTACGATATAGCATTAATAAAGCAATCAAATCCATACTAGGAAAAAGCTTATCTGACACTTTTTACGACCAGAATATGATAATGGTGATATACTATTTACCATAGCATGCTGGCACAGTGTCATTCCATGTTCTGTTGGGTTGACACTGAAGAAAGGGTGATCCCAACAATCCAATATCCAACCAGACATCTAAATGTACATTTACTACCAACATAGGCGGATGCTGTACAGGATACTGAACTCTCAGCAGGCTTTGTTAGGGGTGGACATGTTGCTATGAAGACAATAGTATCAGTTGAAATGCATGAGTGCAAATAAATGTTGTATGAGGGTTTAATTCTATACAAATACCATTTGTGAATCAAGCCTGATGTATAGCAAAGAGCATCTGTTAGGTCTGTTGCTTAATTCAAAGGTTTTTCTGTGGTTTCTCCACTTTTCCTCCATCCTTAAAACCTAACAAGCTTAATTCCAACTCACTCATTTTTATGACAGTTGTACATACCAGATGATACAAGTGGATTAGTGTAGTTACACCCATATAGTTCCATTCGTAGTGCACAATATAATGAGTCACATAGTTTTGCTTGGAGTTTGATAAAAAGTCCTTCAAGAGGTGGGTTGATTGTATTATTGACCACACTCTTTACATCAGTATTGCCTTGAAATACCTACGCCGTTAAAACAATAAGAAAGCAATACGTAAAATTTTGCAACAAATAATTTTATGGGGTCAAGGAAAGTTAAGGATTTATTTCAAAAGTGTTTTCAAAGTTTTAAAATTGCCCAATTTGGGAAGCAATGTTTATTATCAAAACCTTCTAGCTGAACAAAAATGGAGGTCTAAAGATGTTCCAGAAACATTAACATAACTCAACCATCACTTTCCATTAAGAAGATAATAAACTCTTAATTAACCTTGACTTTAAATTGTGAATAATTGCTTTGAGGAGGCTTGTTACGCTTTGTCACATACATAAATCCAATCAATGAAAAACTGGTTCAATTTCTCCACTTGAAAGCATCCTTATCTTGGAAGTGGTCAAGGGAAAGGTCTAGAGACTGACTTGATAATTCATGTAATAACTACATATTCACTTAATATTTGAACCTTATTGACCTTAATAGGTTAGCCACGTAGTTAGCATGTCAAGATAAAAATGACTAATAAAGTGAGAGCAGATCTAGACACAATGAAAAAGTATAAATGAATCCCCCATGCCAATTGTATAGTATATATACAGTATTTCTATATCTATAAAATATTTAAGATAGCTGGTTACCAGGTTCATATCAGAGGAAAGAGACGCTCACACAAAATTGTTCAAAAATATTTTATGAAAGCCATATGAAATGGCTGCTTATGTCTCTGTACTATGACATAAACACACTGGGATCGGTAGAGCACTCGAAAAGCAACAGAAACACCTCATTTTCCTAAACTTGCTTCTTCTTGTGCTCTACAGCTCCCAGCATGTTTATATCACAGTACAGACATAGACATATATTTTATATTCCGCAAATAAATATATATATTACTGACCTTAACAATTCCTTGGCTATCGTTATACTTAGTCCACTGAAGGCCATCATCACTATATAACAGAAAAAACTCCTTTATGAAGCCATTATACCCTTGAGTGGATATCAGGGTTATTGCTTTTCTGTGTGCAAATTTAACTTGTATCCACTGAGATCCGTCATTATTTGCTGCAATCCATGCTCCATTGTTATGAAGCCGAGCTTGGTGTCCCTTATACTGAGGGCTGCCTTGTAAAACACTTGATTCAGTTATAGCTTGATCTGGAATATCTCTGCTTTGCATTCCAAGGTCTTTAACTATTGGACATACTGAAAGAATGAGAATTGGAAAGATGAGAGAATATTTACCTAGGAGGAATATTTAAATCAATAGTCTCATTTCCCATTTCATTTGTAATAACTCACTAATATTCATGCATTTAATGCGTGCGAACAATACTAATCTAGTATTGTTGCATGCACTTGAATTAAATTGCTTTTAAGGTTAAAAAGCCACTTGTCTTAATGGCTGCCTTTAAATTAACAACAATATTTAATTAAATAATATTTAATTAATCGTACCTGATGAAATGCTGCTCTTAGTAGCTGAAATGAAAAATATGAAAATGTTAGATACCATTAACACAAGTGGCCTAAAAGCTTCAATGCACATGGTATAGCACATGTTTCTGTATGTATACGTTAAGTAATTTTATTTATAGATTCCACCCAAAAATTAGTTTATCTCAAGTGTGTACATTTATCTTTATTACAAATATACTCGTGCAACATTTATTGATATGTTACATTCTAGCAAACTCTAAAATATAAAACATTCTATATCTAATACATGAGACTGTTTCTAATAGAGTTATCAAATATAATAACTTTTATCATGCATTAGAAGAGGTTCAGCCTATATAATTATAATGTTAATATATCTGATATGTCTGGACATTCTAGTAAATAAGGCCATTTCTGTCTTTCGTGCACTCTCTTTCATATTGAATATTATTTAGTACATTTGCTTTCGTAACTTTTATCACTTATCTTTCTGTAACATTCAAGACAAAATGTCTTCCACATTCTTAATTAAAGATATATGAATTTTACTCAATAACAATTTGGTTGGACATTACACATGGTAAATGATTTAACAGACCCTTGATGGCTCCATAGATAACTTATTTGATAATAAAACATATGATAGCAACTGTACATTCTCTTCAAATGTGAATAGTGGTAAAACAGCCAACCTGACTATCGTAAAATCAAACCACATGTTGACATCTTGTTGCTTCCAATGACAAAAAATTCCAGTACCCTTTTTTGTTTCAAAGTATTAAGTAATATTTTTAGTAGATGTATTCATAATAATATCAAGACTGCGACAGAAATGTCAGGCAAAGATCTTGGGACATGCCCTTTGAGAGTAAACACAAATGACAGATCTTTGGTACATGATATGCTGGTACCCACAGAATTGATCATCATGTCTAATAGTTTTAACAGGATTTAGTCAATGGATACCACATTATTCATTTGCATTTGTTCTTAAACAGCTATCCTTAGTTTTGTAGGTAGGATATATCCCAACACTAGCATTCCCTGAAGCCATACAATCTTTATAAAACCATCAAAAGTATTTCTATTCAATTATTAGTTATTTTATTGAGACATAAAGCTAATAAAACAGCGGGATTCCATCTTGTAGAGATGTTCATGAATTCTTTAATGTCATTTTGATAGTACAAATATATTTACATGGGGTAAATCGAGTTTCTCAATAAACTTTATACCTAATATATGAGTAATCTTGTAATCAAACTAGCTAGCTAGCCCACAACTTCGATCTAATGAGATCAATCCTTATCAAAAGCAGCTTGCAAGTTTTACAAATATGCAGTAGTACATGAATATATAGTGTATAAATATAAAAACATCCTTTCTTGAATACTGTACGTATGTTACTCTAGCTAAATACACAAAGTTTAACTAAATAATGACATGATGATTATAGAAGATCGAAATGAAAGAAATCGTGAGAGTCTAAATTATCAGCGAATGAAAGTAGTTTCGTCATTGTAAATAGTTTATGTCAGTGGTTTATCTCCTACTCTGTACAAATAATCCAAGGTGAATCAATCGAGAACTCCGGGAGTAAATTTGGATTCTTATAGTTGTTTATCAAACGAAACCTTCGATTAACAACACAGAAATATAATAGCAAGAGGAATCGATACTGAATTTAAGAACTGGGAGTTTTTTAATGCATGGTACAACAACACAAGGGCTAAATAAATATGGCTCTATTTTTCAAGCGCAAGAAGAAGCAATTCTAGGATTATTTATGATCGAGATTTTCCTGCAAGATTTAAAATTGCGTGAAACTCCGAAATCAAGAATAATAGAAGCATTAGAATCAAGTCATAATCCAGAGTATAAACACCAATGGAATACAATACAGTACATGTTGTGACAGAAATCGTTCCCCGAATTAAATTGATAACTATTTCATTGAAAACGAGCCGATTGACGAAGAATGAAGCTCGATGACTTCTCGATTCTACATAAATATGAACCATAGATGTTATTTTTATTTATTAGGCATTCCTTTTAAGTGATCTATGGAACAACATGCAGCAAAACAGCGCTCTTTGGGATTGACGTTCTTGATTGAGTGATTCAAGGTACATACAGATGGGATAATCTCAATACTTACCAGCCAAGTTCAACGATATTACTGCAAATACAAGAATAAACGAGCAAGTTCTCCTCAGGGGCGCCATTCTGGAATAAGAAAGTCAATAGGAGGTAAAGAAAAATCCCCTTTTTTCAAAAATATTTGTTGGTCCTGACCGGTCTAATGCATGATTTGCGTCTAAAGATAATGTGTTGTATATTTGGACACGTGACTTGAAATGAACATTTCCCGGTGGACCAATCAGGATCGAGTATGAAGTCATCGGGTGCGGCTTGAAACGGAAGTGCCTCGTGTCACCCACTTCCGTTTTACCCAAAGCTTATTTTATTAGAAGTCTATAAGTGTCTGGAAAAGAAGACTGAGAAAGAGAGTGGAGCCAAATGGATTACAGTAACTAACTCAACTACACAACTAGGAAGATCCCCCCCCACGATGCATCACAACTAGCCACAATGATCTGACCTCTTTCGGTACCTCGGTTAGGAAAATTAATGTCTTCCTAGTTTTGATGGACGATAATGAAATACCTAATGCAACACGTATAGATCGTTATAGAAGAAAGAAAAAAGATATGGACGGAAAGAAATATGCAGGGAAAAGAGAAATCTTCTCATTTTTATGAGCTCAGTAATTTTGAATTACGAATTTCCTGTAAGGTTAGGTTTTTTTTAGGATTTCCAGAGCGTATGATTCATAATATGTGGTTCTATGTTATCTGATGATGTGAGCACTTATGTACATAAAACGGGTAATATCCATGAATATCGCCTGGTATGATTATTTTCTGTTGCTTAATCAATATGACAGATAATAAAACAGTACTTCAGCTCCTTACCTTGCTATTTTTGGCACTCTTTTAACCCCTGGTCTTTCCTGTGCTGAAGTTTCAATGTATTCCCAACAAATAGTGACCAAAAACAAATAGAACGAATTCTATTAAAGTGGCAAGATACCATAGTCTCTTGTAAGAGGATAATGGATCACTGCGCGCGTAAGATCGGTCTTTAACGATGATGACGCACACACACTAAATGATGGCGATGATGTTTATAATATTAATCTTTTACTAATCAGTCTGTCGGCATAGGATAACATAACATATTATACAAAATGCCTTCTTCATTTCAAATACTTTAAAACCACTTAGCTAAACATGTACAGGTAGACTGTTTACATCAGTACCGAAATATAAGCACTCGATAGAACTATGAATACTGTATTTGTTGTCAAGTGATCAAGTATAGCCTTTCAAAGCCGACGAATTACTTTTCAGACTATCAATGACAATACCGGGACCTGAGTCAAATCAAGACGCGTCGCTTTTATTGGATCACATCATCTTGGTGGATCTCAATCTTATTTTTTTATCTTTATTTCTCATTATCTTTAATTTAATAGCAGGAAGTTTGGAAGATGGCAACATCTGTTGAAGTACCGGCCATCGTTATGTGGTTTCTTAGCGTTGGCCGTACAGCTAATAAGTTTTTAGAAATGGATACGTCGGTCCAAACTCTTGCTGCGTGCGTTTCAGTTTTACTCACGACTGAAAAATTTATATATTTTTTAATATGTTCATGTGAATATGATTATTTAACCCTAGTGATATTGGTGACGAAACAGACTAAGCATAGTTTTAGATAAGTTGGCTTATAACCTTCATAGAATCAGTGTTTACCAATCTAAAGACACTCTATTCTTACGGAAGTACGTCACTCTCAAAACATATATTTACTTTTCGACAAGGCGTTCGCATTTTTTCCATTTTTTCTTTCATATTTCATTTGATCCCAGCTACACGCCCTGGTGTGGTTGCCAAGTGATGATGGTTTCAGCACAAATCAGCAGATGGTTTTCAAAACAGAGAGACGTTCCTCTTCTGTCCAAAATGACAGTCTGACAGTTATTAGCGTGTTTATTGGAGTAGAAGCATGAATTAAGATTTATAGGTTCAGAATTCTAGACACGGTTCGGACCGTGTCCCTGCTGAAGCGGGTATGAGCTCGAGTCCCCTGTTGTTGGTGCGAGATGATCCGACAATCCTCTTTACAAAGTATCACTTTCATTGCCTAGTCATGCAATAATCAGGTCTTCAAACATTCTGACATTAAATACCTTACTCAGTCCCCCAACCCCTTTTACTGGGGGTGGGGAGGGTGGAGGATATCCCAGAATACTTCGTACGTTATAGTACTCTTTTACGCTTAGACTAATGCGGGTACGACCATAGTACTTGTCCGTTTATTCTCGTAACATGTTGTTAGCGTCGTGTCAACTTTGTTTTTATTTTTCTCAAGGTTAGTTGACAAAACATTTTGGAGGCTGTGTTAAAGATCTCTTTCTCCCTCCCCCTTGGAGGCTGTGTTAAATATCTGTGCCCCCCACCCCTCGGGATGAAATGTGATGGTGTACAGGCTACTAACAAGAATAGACAAATATTACCAATGATCTTATGATGATCATATCCTATATCTTGATACATGACAGCCATTCTTGTCGTCAAAGATTTATTTTACCTACATTTAAAAAAAGACAAGACCTAGGAAAGATGGTTACAAAGATGTTTACATTCTGGGAACCTGTCTATTCATATTCCTCACTACTGCTCTCCTCTTCTTGATGTTGTCACCTAACGTGTTCCAATATGTACATACATTGAGCTATTTATAGTGATATACCTTTCCAAGAAAGAATTTCACTCGACGTCTGTAACCAGTAGTGATTGTCAGTAACGCGGTTTCCGCCTGAGGTCACTTGAAATCGCGTCTGAACAAAATTCTTCATCTCAGTAACAAAGCACAGCCAATCCAGATATCTGAGGGAAATATCCTAGCATGCTAACTAAATCAATATTCTCAATACGGTAGCTAACTCTGTTCAAGCATAGTTTAAGTAGCCTAATTCTTAAGCCTCTGCTTAACCCCACCCCCAACGTCTTTCCCAACCTGAAGAATAATTATACATCCAATAAGCATGAAGCGAGATGACGTTTTACCCCCGTCTCTAGACCATAATCCTTTTCACACTGCTTTTGTTCTTAATTATAAGTATTGTTCTTGTATTCTCTAAGGAATCAAAAATTTTAATATGAAAGAATTTTAAAAACTATTATGGTCTAGAGACGGGGTAAACGTCATCTCGCTTCAGGCTTATTGTCTTTGCAAAGTTACGATTGTTACTGGTAGTCAGTTATCAAAACGATATAAGAGTAAGAGTTTAGGTATTTACAAAATTTAGAAATCAAAATTTATCCGATTTCTCTAAAAACAGGTCACGTCAATTTCCTCCATTTTCTGTGACATTTTTTAGTATCATTCGACAAATTTACTTTTGTTTTTCATGTATGACCACTTGTTGTTCTTTTCAATCTCTACTTTAGTAGGATTAGCCCGCAAAGTCGCGACACTGATGAAGAAGCGTGTGGTATTTTGCTATGGTCCTTCTTACCACACACCGTACCCTTTTTAACTGATCAGAAACTTGCAGAACACATCTCAGAAGTTATCGTAAATGACATCGACGCAAGCATAGCTGGCTTCTGTATTCTCGCTGGGCTGTGCAGTTTCTTTAACACTTTTATTTTTCTTCTTAATCTTGTCCACCACAGCATTCTGAGTTTGTTGCTCGTTATCATTCTTTCTGCGTGATCTTCTCTGTGCTGGTACTGGATCACCATCTTGACAGTATTTCACAGCAGCAGATGCATAACTTGCTTCTACAGGATTGATGGGAACACTCTTATTCCTTTTCTTACTTTTGTCGACTGCTGCATACTCTGCTTGTGTTCCAGCAGTAGAAACGACCTCAGCAAGAGTGGTTTGCTCTTTACCTTTTTTCCTGCAAGATCCTCTCTGTTCTTGTACTAGAGGACCTTCTTGACAGTATTGCACATCAACAGAAGGACAGATGACTTCTGTAGGCTTACTTGGCTGTGTAGTTTCTTTAACACTCCTGTTTCTCTTTTTCATACTCTTGTTAACAGCTGCGTACTCTACGTTTGCCCCAGCATTAGGAACGCTGTCAGCATAGCTAGCTTCTTTAGGCTCTTTGGAATTTGTAGTTTCATTAACGCTCCTGTTTCTCTTTTTCATACTCTTGTTAACAGCTGCGTACTCTACGTTTGCCCCAGCATTAGGAACGCTGTCAGCATAGCTAGCTTCTTTAGGCTCTTTGGAGTTTGTAGTTTCATTAACACTCCTGTTTCTCTTTTTCATACTCTTGTTAACAGCTGCGTAATCTACGCTTGCCCCAACAGTAGAAACGCTGTCAGCATAGCTAGCTTCTTTAGGGTCTTTGGAGTTTGCAGTTTCATTAACGCTCCTGTTTCTCTTTTTCATACTCTTGTTAACAGCTGCGTACTCTACGTTTGTCCCGGCATTAGGTACGCTGTTAGCCAGTGTGTGTTGCGAGTTGGCTTGTCTTTCTTGGACAGGTAGAACGTCTTGACAATTATCGTATATTACCTCAGCAGGAGCATAGTTAGTGTTGACCCCGTCAGTTAGCGGTGCATTGGTTGTTGTTTCGTGCTCGTTCTTGTTGGACACATCCACAGACGCGTACCCAGACTCTGTTGTCACCAAAGTAACTGTCTGTCTGTCCTTACCAATCGTGTCACTCACCGTTGCATAGTTTGCAGTGTTCAAATCGTCCGTCTGTTCGTCAACATCATTACGCACTAATGAATAGGTTCTTGCTACCACAAAAGAATCTTTCTGTCCGTCTGCCTCAATTATATCACTCACCAATGCATAATGGTCATTAGTTTCTGTATCTAGTAAAGTGTTTTGTTGCGTACTTTCTTGTACATTCACATAATAAGGTTGTTTTGGTTTACTTGTGTTGCCGCAGCTCACGTCGATGTCGATAATATCATGTGTTCTATCATCTGGATTCGTTGTTGAGTTATCAGTACGATCTTCCCTTGGTTGCAACGTGTCTTCATCTTCGATTCCTGACCCAGCAAAGTTCATGTCAATCGTAGTTCCATCAGTGGGATCCATGTGTATTGGTTCAGAATGGCTTGCACTTGAAAAATGATGATATTTATGTAAATATTCAAAATCAAATGAAGCGCAGTAATCATGGGAAAAGGAACATGCATGTTTTTGTATCATAAATAGAAACTTTGAGTTTCGTCCTTCGCAGTTTACAATCAATGCAGCAAGAGATATATGACGATAAACTCCACTCTCCAAATCAAAACCATGGCTGTATATTTATATCAGAAACCGGTTTCCACTTACAAACTGCGTCATACTATACTATGCAAGCAGTTACATAATCCATTGTTATGCAAAGTAGCAGCCAGATATTGATTGACTTGATGTGTAAAGCAAATGGTTGCAGTTTAAACTTACTAAAGACAGCTAATATTATAACATGTAAACATTTCTAGTATCTACTCGATGTTTTATGTGGATACTTACGAGTGCTCTCTCTTCTTACTTGACTCTAAAAATAAGAAAAGAATCTTTTAAGTTGTTCTTCTTTTTTAACTGTTACTACAGAATGGAAAAGATGGGCCTGATCTCCTGCACCCACGGATCTACCTGATGTTTTTTTTTCACCCTGTGCCCATCCATTTGATGATGATAATATTGATGGCAAAGAAGTACCAATATTACTGAATGGGTGATGTTGGGGTACGTACCTTGTACTGTGTTCCTTCTGCATTTTATGATGATAATATTGATGGCAACTATGACAGCTAGACCAGCCAAGGCCACAATGATGGGGATGATGACGGGTGTGTCTGACTTCTTTATTACCGCGCATTCAGATGGGTATCGAGGTAAGAAGATGTCTGATTCATTCAACCCTATCAAGATATAACAGTCATCAATAGATCACGAGAAAGGAACATTAATCTTTCCCAAAATACACCTCTTTTGATCAAAAAATACTAATCCCTGATTCCAACTTTTGTAAATCAATGGTTCACTTATATACTGCGGTGCAGCATTGAACTAGAGGATGGACCGCACCACATTATTTCCCCGGCCCTAACAACGTACCAATGACCTTATGGAATCACAAAACTAGTGTACCTCAGATCTCCATTTTCTCTCTTGGACAATCAATTATCAATTAATAACTTTAAAGACCAATACCTCTTGTGGTATTCTGTGTATCAGAGACTGGGTTTAGTGTAGATGTGCCTTGGCTACACCAACGAAGTTCATTCTCACCACTGCAATCTATATCAAAGAGGGTATGAATACGTCTTATTTCCAGAACAAACGACTCAAAAGTCTCTTTCATTGTACCATTTTATTCTTACAGGGCATAACGAACAACAAAGAATTAAGATAATTTGAATTGAATGGCTTACTTGTTTTGTGATATTCACATATCCTTCCTTTAGAATCACTGTCTATCGTATTGTTGAATCGTCCTTGTGTACCATTAAATTCCTTTACAATTGCTGCAAATGTCTTTTGTGGATCGTCCACTGGTTTTCCTTGAAGCCATTTATTATATGTCAGGGAATGGTTACTCAGCCATGTCCAGTTTCCTTCTTTCTTCTCTAGACCAATCCACCATTCATTTAATGTTCTGTTCTGAATCTGTGTTTTGATAAACTCCCATTCTTCTAACGTCTCTATGGAAACCAAATGTCCTTTAATTTCGTTGCAATGGAATCCACATAGTTTATCGACAAAAGAGTAGCAAGAACAACTAGCCGAGTCAGAACCTTAAAAACAAATGGAACATTCATTGATGTAACTCATCATATACCAAAATAAAAACCTATGAATGTACAACTAGAAACTGGCCGTAGCTAGGTCAGGACTTATCTGCATGGCATACTGATCATCGCTGCACCAAGGCCAGTAGGGATTCTAATCAAGGCAAACCCTCGAAGATCCCTTTTCCCCCTCAGAGTCATGTAACGCTCTCTATATTATTCGAACTATTCATGTGAATTGTACAACAGCCACTGATATTCAATCACTTTGAACCTTGGTAGGAGTATTCAGTAATAGTCTCTGTCTACTGTTGAGTCGTTCTCAGTTCAGTTTGTTTCTTATAAGATTTTGTTGTTATCTATCTAACATGAAATGTAATACTGACTTTGCAATTTTCTAACATTTACTAGAACTTTGAGTTTAATGTTCTCGTATTTGACTTACCTTTCTGTCCATCAACTTTCCATATGGCTATTTTCACTACACATAAACACAGGTACATTCCTATCGAAAGTCGAATCATGGTAATTGAACACTATTTAGTGAAGATAAAAGCACACTTGTTTAGAGAGTTATGAATCTTGTGGATCGAAACAGCGCGCCCCTCATTCACGCTCCACTCTTACTTTCTCTTTGATAACACATTTATTGTCCAGTGGTAGGTATCATTGGTCTTTATTCCCATAAAACACCATATAAAGAAAATCAGACATGTCATGAACAGCTTTGTCAGTGCTGTTGTGATTTTATGAACAGGAAATTGATAAGTCGTTTCAGCATTTCGGGTAAACAACATTATTACCGCTATGTAGACGGTTGCAATGAAATGGGTGAAACATGCTCAATATAGACTTTCTCGGCTCTGGAGCACGCGAGGGTAACGTTGTCCAATTTCAGACCATTGTGTCATTCCCTTGAGAATAATATTCTTTGTTTGAGTTGTATCCATATTCATGTGTCTTCGCATGTGCAACCCAGCGCAAACCTTAAACAAAGAAATGATACTCTAGTGAATGACACGTGTTCTGAAATGGGAAAACATTACGTCAGAGCCGAGGAGGTCTATATAGGGGAGTCAATGGCGTTAAACACACATTAAAAAGCGTTGCCCTGTGCGACAAAATAGTGCCCAATCCCCTACTCGTTCCCGCCAAGGGCAATAAAAAGTGAGAAAACTGTAGAAATTTTGAGTTTTTTTGCGTGTTTCGAGGGCACTGGGTTATCAGTATTATTTTAATTATATATTATTATGTATATATATTATTTTTAAAAATAACTGTCGTGTGTCGTGCACTTGAATTAAAGTTCATTCATTCACTGAGTCGAAGTTAAATTATTTTGTCCCTTCATGAGCTATATATAGATTCAGTGTTCTTTTATATATAGAAATACCTAGTGTATGATTTATAGTCATCTATATGTAGTACTTTGCTTGTATTATTTATATTTCAGTGTTAGTCGAGTTTTCTGTGGTTAATTAGGATTCTTATTGTTAGATATTTTGATACATTATTGTATGTAGCTTTAAACCATCATAATCTATTGCTAGTAGTTTTCATATATTGATATTACTAAAGTTTATATAAAGACACGATTTTTTCATTCACTGTTTAGTATGTTTTTTCAGTAGCCTTCCTAAGTTGAGTTAAAAAAGAGATATAGCTTTATTCCATGATCAAATCAGATTCAATTGCAAGTTTCTGTTTACTTCATATCAAACTGCGAAGTCTTTGACACGACAACTTAGCATCTTCTTTATTACTAGCCATTGACGCTTTGACACATATCTGACTGCTTCTGTGACTGCTTATTCTGACTCCCGGAAACCATTAATGAATATTTCATATTATTGGTTAGTGTTAATATTAGTTAGTTTATTGCTTGTCTTAGCTCGTTAGTTTTCATTCGATGGAGAGAATTCGAACCACTATAATATTCTATATGCGGTTGTTAGCTTAAATCTTTGTTAAGGGTTTTGGGATAAAGGATGAATAAATTATTATTAGAGATAATCGAAAAATAATTAGTAATGTCTAATAACTCTAATTGGTGATAATTAGTTATTTTAGGAATATGGGACAACTGATTCTAAGCCGGGATATAATAATAATAATAATAATAATAATAATAATAATAATAATATGATAAAAATTATAATGATGATAATAACAATAATAATTATGATATAATAATAATGATAATGATTATGATATAATAATAATAATGATTATGATAATAATAATAATAATAATAATAATTATACTATTCTGTATTCATGTAGCAATAATGTCTGAAGTTGAAATAAACATATATTAATTTAATCGAAAGTCTTATCGTTTCTAAATACGATAGGGTTCGAACCCACCGACAGAAATTCACAAAAAATTCGACTCCAGTTTGCCATACCCCCGAGACATCCGCAGAGCTGAGGCGGCGTATGGATTAAATCCTTCTGCCCTTGGGTGTACGAATTACGCAATAAAATGTTCTAGCCGAAGCATCAGGGGAGAGACCAGCCGGCCCCCAGACCATATCGGCTAATCCCTTGCATCTCTGCCACGCACGGAATCGGTTGAAAAAATGTTAAAAAGTCTAGTCTATCTAGTGTATTGTTTTCACGGCTATTGTTATGCTGATTCCCGGGAACCATGGCTCAGTTGGAAAAACTTAGGCTTCCATGACACTGAGTCAAGTTCGGTTAAGCAAAGTTAGTACCTGGATGGGTGACCTGAAACTTATTCCTACTTCAATTTCTTTCTTTTTTTTTGCAAGTTTTTTTTATATTTCGTACCTTGCGATCAATTGCAATCCAATTTTTGAGAAATCTTCTAAAGTTAAATACTACAGGGATTTAATACGGCTTCTCCCTCGACGTATTAGTTCGATCCCATTATGAGTGGGTTTATAGTATGCAAAGGAGCTAGATTACCTGACCCTTCTCCTTCCTCTGCCCTCCTCTCAAGGAGTAATTGTTTGATAGCCTACGGAATTATTCATAACATCTATAAACAGGATAGGTCTTGTATAAGAGCACCTGACCATTTTGATTGTACTAGTTTTTAGCTAGTTATATCTTCATTTTGATTGAATTTAATAATTTAATAATTGAAAAAAGCTTCGCTTTCATAATAAACACATTTCTAAAAAGAAATCAGTTATTTTCAGTAGATATGGAATTTTGATATTTGTCATATTAACGATACTTAGAAGTCTTTGGTATCTTTATCTCTAATCGGTACACATACATGATTTCAGTTCGACCGCGTTGCCCTACTTTGCGGTGGTGATCAGCGATGTCGAACTTTGTTTCTTTTCTTTTTTTAACAACCTCTTGGCTGATCAAAGTCAAGGCACGGCAATCTTATAGATCGAGCTCTAAAACAACCTATGGGCTGATCTAAGTCAGGGCACGACTAACTCACTTAGAGAGGGAGGAATACCGGGGAACTGGACTCAAAGAAACAACACCATTTCAAGAAAGAGGTTAACAGTCTAAGAGTGGTCTCAAGTAATGACTACTTTATTTAATGCTTTAAACTTTTATTTGTCTACATACAATCAATTTTTCATTTTTTTCCTATTTACTCTAGTTTACATTGTTCTATATGAATCATTTTCAAGTTTAGAGGTTTTCCGCCCGCTTATTTTCCTTTTGTTTTGAGGAGTTTGCGAATTTTGCAATGGCCAACATATCGAGCACATCCCGTGTCTCCAAATGCGTCAGCATAGGCTCTTGCTGCATTTTGTGCTGCATTACGGCTCATTCCCCATCCGAACACTACTCCAGGGCATTTCAAATGAGAGGGAACATAGCGGGTATTGCAACGAGCATAGAAGGAGTTCTTGATAAGCTTAATGGAAAGAGTAGCAGCAATACGTGCAAACCAAGCAATGGGATTAGCTTCTGATTGTTGGAAACAAACCAGTGAAAGAAACCCAAAAACAACGGCAGCAATCAGGATTAGCTTCATGGCTGATGGCTTGAAAGATGTTTTCTGACTTTTACTTAATCACTAGTAGGGGAAAAAAACGAACTATATCTTAACCACATCTTTAAAATAATTTGAAAGAGTTACCCGAGTACAAAGTTTGAAATATTTTTTTTGGAGAATTGAATATAAAGTTTCCTACCTTAATTCTCTTTTTCAAGACTCTTGTAAACCCTTTGGTGCTCAGTAGTGTATACAGCAAAAAGGCAGAGGCCAACTGATTACCCAGTATGAAGTTTAAGTGTTATCTTTAGCTATAACAGGTTTTTCGATATTTAACATGTTATATCTCGTTTGTAAGACAAATATGACGATGTATTAGATTAATGTACTGCGCTTGCGCATCAAGAAGCAAACACTTGAGCTAAAAACAAAAAGGGATCCATCTTCAAAGGGGCACTTGGATGAAAACACCCCAATTTTGAAAGTCCAAAAAACTGAAGTATTCGAGGATAACATGACTCAATTACGATTATGTATACCAGATTAGTGAAAATTTTAGCCTGTGAGAAATTTTGGTTAAAAAGCAAAAAGAGTTGAATAAATGACGTCATTTACTCACAATTTAGATGCTGAATAGACTGCTAATTTTCATTCCCCACTTTTGACTGTGAAGAAATATCCTGCTTGGCTACTATTGGGGCCATATATCGATACGTTTAACTAAGTTTAAAGTCATTTCCAATTTTAATCGATTTTCATCCAAGTGCCCCTTTCAAAAACGTGCTTGATGTTCTTGATTTACGAAGACTGATTTCTTTCTTCTGAACTTTTAAATGTTCTTAAGAAGCGCATCGACAGACTGGACTGTTTCAAAATCGGAACTTAACCCGCAAACCGGACTACTCAGTTTTGAAGCTAACCTCTTTGTTTAGGTTTAGCAAGACAAAAACTCCACTTGACGTCAGTATTTCCTCTTGATAATGATTAAATAATGAATAATTACTGTGTATTTAGATCTCTCAGGTACTTCAGATCCATCAAGTGTATGGATCTTTATACCTGATAATAATTCAACGTGGATATCTTTCTATGAAGATTTTGAAATCTTTATAAAGGACCAAAAGACTCCAAGAGCATGGAACGAATAAAGAACCTAAATGCTCATCAATTATTCTTGAATTTTTGAAGTCGTTCAATAAACTCGCAGATCATGTTTTATCATGTTTCATTAAACTATCCAAGTGCCAAAAGTATACCCAAAAGTAAGTTAGCAAACTGAAAATGGAACAACCCTACGCCTAACTCTTTCGCAACCTCATTCCTAGAGATGTATCTTCATGCTGTTCATCAACCTTATAAAAGTATTTTTCCTTTAAAATTATTAAACTTGGTCGTTTGTATACAGTATGAAATCATGTATAATAATTGAGAGATTTCATTGCCTTTTACCAGGGGATTTCGCATTGAATTTTACTGAAAGAGGTTCGATTCGTTTGATGATTGGTTTTTCACCGCGGTGAGGGAAATCAGATAATACTTTTCCTCGAATCACATAGCGAAACATTGAAAATAGACTTTTTTTAATAGGCATTTTTTTAATGATCAACAACAGAAAGATATAACAACCATCACGGACTTCCTGTATTTTCATTTTAATTCAACCCCCTTGATTAACAAAAGATTCGATATACTTCTTCTCGTTTTAACTTTCTTTTATGTATTATAGATTTATACTATTTAATATCTACGTAATTAGATAAAAGAGCTGGTGAAAATCAGTTGCTATCTCTTTAATCACTATTCTATAAACACTGTCTCTTAGCAACTGATTAAAGAAAAATAATTTCCGCTTTGCTTTGCGAACTATTAATTTGTGTATATATGTTCAAAGTAAATTCTTGAAATTGTTTTCTTATGGTAAAATCCCGAATATGACACCTGGCCCGGAGAAAGGAATATTCTGTGGGGTGGTAGGGTGGTGGTTGGATTCGTTCACTTGGTTTGACACTGGCATGGTTGAGACACTAGCATATTCTGTGGGGTGGTAGTGTGGATTGTTTTCTTAGTTTGAGATCTTACTGTAATGGTTGAGATACTAGCATATTCTGTGGGGTGGTAGGGTGGTGGTGTGGTTTGTTTTCTTAGTTTGAGATCTTACCGTAATGGTTGAGATACTAGCATATTCTGTGGGGTGCTAGGGTGGTGGTGTGGTTTGTTTTCTTAGTTTGAGATCTTACTGTAATGGTTGAGATACTAGCATATTCTGTGGGGTGGTAGGGTGGTGGTGTGGTTTGTTTTCTTAGTTTGAGATCTTACTGTAATGGTTGAGATACTAGCATATTCTGTGGGGTGGTAGGGTGGTGGTGTGGGTCGTTTACTTGGTTTGAGATCTTACTGTAATGGTTGAGATACTAGCATATTTTGTGGGGTGGTAGGGTGGTGGTGTGGGTCGTTTACTTGGTTTGAGATCTGACTGGCATGGTTGAGAAACTAGCATATTTTGTGGGGTGGTAGGGTGGTGGTGTGGGTCGTTTACTTGGTTTGAGATCTGACTGGCATGGTTGAGACAATAGCATATTCTGTGGGGTGGTAGGGTGGTGGTGGGGTTCGTTCACTTGGTTTGACTTCTCGCTGGCATGGTTGAGACAATAGCATATTCTGTGGAATGGTAGGGTGGTGGTACTTTTGGAACGCCTTGTGTTGCATCATGGCAAAACTCTGCCAGTTCAGCATATGTAACCAAATCTTGACGTTGATCCGCCTGAAACAAACCATGCATGATACATATAAGTCTTGAGGGTGTATATTATTATTACTTAACGCTTTATCGATACTTACTGTGTTTTTAATGCTTTTGTTCACTTCTGCATAAACCACCTCTGTTATCTTGCTCTTTTTCTTTGACTTCTCGACAGTCGCGCAGATGTCTGGCACTTTAGTGTCCTCTTTACCGACTTTATCATTCGGTGGTACATCACGTTCTTCTTGTGGAGAATTGTCAGCGGGGTTGCTGTGGTCAGCTTTATCTTTGTTTTGGCTGGAATTTTCGCCATTTGATTCGAGTGACGTCATGTTGTTATGGTTACGTATCTCCAATGCATCATGGATGATATGAGATACTAGGCAACTAGTAACTTCTTTGGTAGCATTACCTTTGTGTAAAGCATTCCTGCGTGTTGTTGCGTGACTGTCCTCCTGTACGCATGCGTTGTTAGGCTGGATAACAATGACTTTTAGTTCGTGTTCACTTACTTGTAAACCGCTGGATGAACCTGCAATGACGTCACTGGTGTTGTGCTCAGTGTTTCTCTCATTGCTGTAACACAGCATATAATATATTCAATATTTTTGTCCTATTAGTAAAATACAAATAATGTTTACAATCTTGTACCCGGGTCTCCTCGGTCTCGTTAGTCTTTGAGGTCTATGTTTTTCACTTTTCAAGGTGGTGATGAATCTGTATAATATAGTTTTATTACTTACTGTTTAACTCTTGTTTTTGTCTTTCCTAAAGGAGATAACAATTTCATGTAAATCGACAACATACCATGTTTGTTTCAGTATATTTTAACAATAGACCTCTTCAGCTTCGTTGTGATGTCACTCTTGGAAGTTGATTCTTTCATGTGTAAATATTTTAACATGTTCGTCATAAAAGAACAATTCTCAAGAAAATGTCATGTGTTCTGAAATGGGCAATTTGCATACGAAGCTTAAAAGGTCTATAGTTCCCTGCAAATGACTAGACATTACATATCTTATTGTGCAGAACATTACCTTTTCGTTTTAGATTCCATCCACAGAACCAGAGCACAACACAACAGGGAAGCACCACTAGGACAACAACGAGTATGGCAATGATCATAGTCAGGGTTGGAAAAGGCTTCTTCGTGGTAAGTAAGACGTCTGTTCCTGTTGTACCTTCATCTTCAGAAATCAAATATTTTATTTATTTGCAAAAAGGTTTTGAACAATTCCAAAATAATTAATTTTGTTTTAAGATTAGACTTCTGACACTGCCCTTCATTTTCCTTCAATTTCATGACGTTTTGTCTGGTTTCGGCCATGAAAAAACTTATTTTTCACTATTTAATAATAATAATAATAATAATAATGATAATGATAATGATAATGATAATGATAATGATAATGATAATGATAATGATAATGATAATGATAATAATATTTTACATAGCGTCAATTCCAAGAGTTCAACAATGCTTTACAATTTTAATACATTATATTCACATAGCAATTAAACATGATCATACTTCATTCAATGAATTCAACTTACAGTTTACTAAAGTATTTTAAGGATTAGTTATAGTAAGAGTATGTTCTACTGAATCTCTCCTCTTTATCCATCAATAGTATTAGTTTTATTTCAATGAATATCGCAGTTAAGAAATAAAATCCGCGTCATTTTACCTGTTGGCATTTTTGTATCTTCCTGGTATGGTGTTGTTTGTATGGAGTATTCACTGGTTGCTATTCTTTCTTTATCTGTCATTGTTTTTGTTGATGAAGCCTTTGGATAAGTCATGGTTGTCTTTGATGTAGGTCGTATTACTGTTGTCGAGATTGTCTCGCTTGTTAGTTTTGTTTTCTGGTCAGGTGTTGCTGTTGATTCGGTTATCGCTGTGATGGGAGTCGTTTCGTCACTACACCTTGCTTGAGTTTCGTTGCAGTTGGCCGTCACTAAGTAATTGATATTCTTTAGTATTCAAATTTTTTATCTCAGACATAAAAAAGCATAATGTGTTTACTTACTTTTTAGTTTGTATTCACATATCCATCCTCTCAATAAATCACATGCAGCATCATCGAATAACCCATACGTGTTTGTAGGATAATTCTTTGCCATGAGACCACACTTTTCGTTCGTCCCGTTACTAGGTTCGTATGGTTGCCACTTGTTGTATGTCAGGATGTGGTTACTCAACCATACCCATCTTCCATCTCTCTTCTCAAGACCAATCCACCATTCATCAAGCTTCCCTGCTGTTCTATTCTGGATCTGTGCATTGATGAAATCCCATTCTTCTAATCGTTTCCATAGAAACCAGGTCTCCTCCTTGTGTTCTACACTGCTGTCTGCCATACGACCAGGGCTTAGATCCTCCATCAAATGTATAGCAGGAACACTGGGAATTACCTGAACCTAAATTAATCATGTTTGATCAATAGGTCGAAATGAACGATTTTCCTGGAGGATCCTTTCATGTTGTCACACCTGATTCAAATATTTCGGTCACTGGAAAAATTATTCAGATTCTCAAAAAAAGTCGATGTTTTCTCGCAAGAGAGGTGTGACTCAGACTGACATTTGATGAGAGTTCAACGACAGAAATATTTGAGAAAGCAAAAAGAAAGACCCCTCCAGGAGATCCGCTATACCGAACCGCTCAATTCTGATGACCGGTTCTTGAGTACACACGACACTTGAGTATGACTTACCAGAAGAAGCCCATAATCCCTTGGTCAGACTCATTGATATAAGAAAGTGCACCTTAATCCAAGTAGATAACGTACCACGGTCCATTGTTGATATACCTCGATACGTTAGTGACTAATGGTCTAGTAAATCGTATGTGGTAACTGGTCCCTCATGATCGAAAAGTGAAACAGGGAGATTTGCTTCCTTGCATCGTGATGATACGGGATGTTTCGGTATTATCTACTCTGGTTTATTGATCGTCGTCTATTTATACATCCTCAAAAATGTTAGATTCTGCTACAAAACCTTTCTAGCTCAATGATTTAACGTGGTTTTACACTCGTCTGGCCCTATAATCAGATTAGTTTAGATAAAATAAAAATTGTTTTTCAGCTTTGAAAGTGAAAACCATTAAACCACTGAGGCAGTTCCTATGGATATTGATTTTATTATTATTTTAAATTTAGTTTGTTTCGGAATATATTTCCTCAACAGATAGACCTGATACTGACTATAACCATTATTCATGATGCATAATTATATACATATTATATACGACAGTTGCTGGTTGCACTGGGCCACAAGTGCATGTCAACATAACATCAAAGTACCTCTTTCCAGTCTGAATTAAGATAAACATGCCACTTAAATCAGCCACCTCAGTTATAATTTTAACCTGCTTGAAAATTAAACTTTGGTTAGGTTTATATACATATATTTTTCACAAATGGGAAATTAATTAAGTTTCGTTTCAGTACGTTTTGTCAAATCAATTAAGAGGCGATTCCTGTTTCCTTCCCCAAGCATATCAATCAAATATTGTATAAATCTGTCTAGCAATTTTGTTACCTATTATCAGTACATATACTCGATTTTTTTCTGTTATTATCGTGACAATTAGGCTAAACCGTAAACTAGTTGATAAAATCTTGTGATCAGTATTATGAAAGACTGGTTTTAAGGAAGTGCCGTTGAAATTAAGTATGTTTGGCTTTACGACTGATATATATTAAGAAATAACTTTCACTTTTGAGTGCTGTAGAACAAAGTAGTAAGATAGCCAGAGTATCTCACTGTAACATTGTTGAGCCTACAGCCCATGCATGTCAGTAGTCATCTTCAATAACGGATGACGTCACTATAATCCATTAGACAACACTAGACCGGCTCTTTTTCAATACGATAGGGACGAGGAAGAAGGCTACAGTAGCAAGTACAGTCAGACCACCAAGAACACAGACAAATATCGCCATGACTAGCAGGGGGTAGGGTAAGCAGTCTGTGTTGGCCAGCTTATGATGATCTACGTGGAATCGAGAGAAATATCTTTGTTAATATAAATGAGAGAGTGATCGAAAAAATCGGTCTTTTACTGACATTGGATATTTATCATTTTATTAGCTATGATGTCAGAGACGATAGTTTCGTAACGAAGTCAGCTATCGTAAATTCTTTCATCCTTGCCGCTCTTCAAATGAAAAATAAATAAAGATGATTAGGTTTGTGGTTTTTACAACCAGAGACCAAAGCTTGGTTCGGTATAGTTTGTGAAAATGTAGTTTTTATTGACGTGACAAACGTCTTACCTGATGTTATGGGGTCACCTTCCTTATGTACTTGTAATGGTGTAGTGTTTTGTTGATATGTTATACTTCCATGGTGTGTTGGTTTGTTGTTGTAAGGTGTATTGGTACTTGAGTCAATGACGAAGTCATTCGTTATTGTTGTTGTTTCTGTTTTTGATATCGTCATCGCTTTGGGAGTTACGGAATTAATGCACCTTTTCACTTGACTATTGCTGCAATCTGTTTTTTTTTAAGTAATGAAGAGTTATTACTATAATTATTTATCTGGGAGAGAAACACGCAAAAGATATAATGTATTCGTCTTACCATTCTTTTTATATTCACATATCCATCCTCTCAATAAATCACATACAGCATCATTGAATAACCCATACGTGTTTGTAGGATAATTCTTTGCCATGAGACAACACTTTTCGTTCTCTGTGTTACCAGGTTCGTGTGGTTGCCACCTGTTGTATGTCAGGGTTTGGTTACTCAACCATTCCCATCTACCATCTCTCTTCTCAAGACCAATCCACCATTCATCAATCTTCCCTACTGTTCTATTCTGGATCTGTGCATTGATGAAATCCCATTCTTCTAATGTTTCCATAGAAACCAGGTCTCCTCCTTGTGTCCTACACTGCTGTCTGCCATACGACCAGGGCTTAGATCCTCCATCAAATGTATAGCAGGAACACTGGGAATTACCTGAACCTAAATTAATCATGTTTGATCAATAGGTCGAAATGAACGATTTTCCTGGAGGATCCTTTCATGTTGTCACACCTGATTCAAATATTTCGGTCACTGGAAAAATTATTCAGATTCTCAAAAAAAGTCGATGTTTTCTCGCAAGAGAGGTGTGACTCAGACTGACATTTGACGAGAGTTCAACGACAGAAATATTTGAGAAAGCAAAAAGAAAGACCCCTCCAGGAGATCCGCTATACCGAACCGCTCAATTTTGATGACCGGTTCTTGAGTACACACGATACTTGAGTATGACTTACCAGAAGAAGCCAATAATCCCTTGGTCAGACTCATTGATATAAGAAAGTGCACCTTAATCCAAGTAGATAACGTACCACGGTCCATTGTTAATATACCTTGATACGATAGTGACTAAAGGTCTAGTATATGTGGTAACTGATCTCTCATGATCGAAAAGTGAAACAAGTGAAGATTCGCTTCCTTGCATCGTGTTGATACGGGATATTACGTTATTATCTACTCTGGTTTATAGATGGTCGTCTATTTTTACATGCTAAAAAATGTTAGATTCTGCTACAAAACCTTTCTAGCTCAATGATTTAACGTGGTTTTACACTCGTCTGACCGTATAATCAGATTAGTTTAGATAAGATAAAATACGATTTGACAGAGATTCATTGTTTTTCAGCTTTGAAAGTGAAACCATTAAACCACTGAGGCAGTTCCTATGGATATTGATTTTTTTTCATTGATCTTAAATTTAGTTTGTTTTCGGATTTTATTTCCTCAACAGATAGACCTGAAACTATACCCATTATTCATGATGCATAATTATATACATATTATATACGACAGTTGCTGGTTGCACTGGGCCACAAGTGCATGTCAACATAACATCAAAGTACCTCTTTCCAGTCTGAATTAAGACAAACATGCCACTTATCATCCACCTCAGTTATAATCTTAACCTGCTTGAAAATTAAAACTTGGTTAGGTTTATATACATATATTTTTCACAAATGGGAAATTAATTAAGTTCCGTTTCAGTACGTTTTGTCAAATCAATTAAGAGGCGATTCCTGTTTCCTTCCCCAAGCACATCAATCAAATATTGTATAAATCTGTCTAGCAATTTTGTTACCTATTATCAGTACATATACTCGATTTTTTTCTGTTATTATCGTGACAAATAGGCTAAACCGTAAACTAATTGATAAAATCTTGTGATCAGTATTATGAAAGACTGGTTGTAAGGAAGTGCCGTTGAAATTAAGTATGTTTGGCTTTACGACTGATATACATTAAGAAATAACTTTCACTTTTGAGTGCTGTAGAACAAAGTAGTAAACATAGCCAGAGTATCTCACTGTAACATTGTTGAGCCTAAAGTCCATGCATGTCAGTAGTCATCTTGATTAACGGATGACGTCACTATAATCCATTAGACAACACTAGACCGGCTCTTTTTCAATACGATAGGGACGAGGAAGAAGGCTACAGTAGCAAGTACAGTCAGACCACCAAGAACACAGACAAATATCGCCGTGACTAGCAGGGAGTAGGGTAAGCAGTCTGTGTTGGCCAGCTTATGATGATCTACGTGGAATCGAGAGAAATATCTTTGTTAATATAAATGAGAAAGTGATCGAAAAAATCGGTCTTTTACTGACATTGGATATTTATCATTTTATTAGCTATGATGTCAGAGACGATAGTTTCGTAACGAAATCAGCTATCGTAAATTCTTTCTGTCCTTGCTCTTCAAATGAAAAATAAATAAAGATGATTAGGTTTGTGGTTTTTACAACTAGAGACCAAAGCTTGGTTCGGTATAGTTTGTGAAAATGTAGTTTTTACTGACGTTACAAACGTCTTACCTGATGTTATGGAGTCACCTTCCTTATGTACTTGTAATGGTGTAGTGTTTTGTTGATATGTTATACTTCCATGGTGTGTTGGTTTGTTGTTGTAAGGTGTATTGGTAGCTGTTTTCACCACAGGCCTCTTGGTGACGGGGTGTTGTGTTGTTATAGTGGTTGACGATGTTGGGCTGCACCATGTCACTTGATGTCCAGAACAAACTGTGTTGTTATGAATGATTAGCGTGAACCATTTTTAAAAAGCTTCTTATCTTTTATTTTGTATACACAAATCCTTCCCCTCGAAAAAACATATGGAGCATCATTGATTTTCCGAACTAGTGATGCACCATATGGAATTGCAAGGTGTGAGTTAGTGCATGCATGTATCTCTAATTTATCTTTTAGTCTCCTTGAGCGCTTTTTAATAAGTAAGGAGGCGTTGGTAATCATGTGGATAGTTGTAGTTAAATAGTGGGCATAGAAAAAGTAAATATTCAGTTACCTGCTCCTTTGTATTCACATATCGTTCCTTTTTGCAAATAACTTCTTTTGTTGTGGAATAGCCCATAGGTACCTTGATGGATAATTCTTTGCCATTATTACATGAATGATTTCTTTAGTCGAATCAGGTTTATCGTTTTGCCACTTGTTGTATGTCAGGGAGTGGTTACTCAGCCATTCCCATCTTTTATCTCTCTTCTCAAGACCAATCCACCATTCATCGTAACCACCCTTTTCTGTCATCCTATTTTGTATCTGTGTTTTGATAAACTCCCATTCTTCTAATGTTTCCATAGAAACCAGTTCTCCACTATTATCCCTACACAGTGTATCGAGCTTCAGACCACGATTTGAGAGGCGTTCCATTAAACGTGTAGCAAGAACACTGGGCTGAACCTGAATGTGCAACACAAGCACAATAACTAATGATAAAGCATTTGAATATAGATGTCATATTATTACTTACTCACCTCCAGATATCCAAACCAAACAAAGTACAGTCACGATATAGAAACATATTGCATTACGATACATCATGGTTGTGGTCTTAAGTAAGAATTCTCTTGCACTACTACATAATAACTGAGCAGATGTTTAATAAAGACGGTGTTAACCAGCTCATCTACATACAAACATAGTCATTCCATAACGATACAGCATGTGGCATGTGATGTGGTTTGTCACATTTCGGTTTCGTATCGGTTAATATTCACCATGTCAAAATACCTGTCAAACAATTGCTAAGGTTCTTAACCACATGCTGAAATGCTGAAGGATTTCTTAAGGTATTGACGTCATCGCTGAACTTCTGCTGATGACAAAAAAAGGAATCTATGGGCCAACAGCAGGACAAACCGTGCATATATTCAGTCGACAATTTTTGTTGGATGATATCCAAGACAAAATACTAAAGCAATCGTAATGAAGTTTGAATAAATTAGAAAAACCGCGATTCGATATATTGCTCCAACGCACAGCATTCGGGTTGTGCGGAGTTTTGGCCCATTCAGTTGACGCTGACCAAAAGAAATGAGGCTCAAAACGAGGCACATTTCTCGAAGATTCTTGGGTTTAATCAGTTATTCAAGAGTATTTTATGATAAAGGACAAGAACAAAATATAAATAAAATAAAATTTGAATGCCTTTAATTTTGACATTGAGACATCCGTAACACACTCCAAATACAAACATGAGTTTTTACAATACGACGACTGTTAGTGTTAAACTAAAATACTGAACACATTGTAGTTAAACTATATGGTTTGTATGTAGTTTTTTCCCATCCCACACCACGTGTCATTCCCTTGAGACGTATGCTTTTTCTAGTCAGCCTCCGTCCATTATCAAATATATCCAGAAAGGAATGAAAATAAGGGCATATGGCTACTGAAGTAGAAAAAATCTATCCAAGCTAAGCTATTATAACAATTAAAACGATTTAAAGACAAAACCCATGTTAGAAAATACAGATGAAAATTAACAAACGACATTACGTCATGGAGAATGTGTGTTTGTAATGCGCATGCGTATTGCCATGAAATATTTTCAGTCTTAGCAATTAGAGATATATTTATATACATGTGATACTTATTGATAACAGTTTCAACTGCAAAGGATAAGATCTAGTTGTTAAAAGCCGGCATTCATATGTTATGGGACTGCGTGCATGCTTTATGTGTGTGTGTTACAACTAAAGAGCGGTAAATAGCTCTCTCTGTCAAGCAGTCAGTGAAGTCAACGATGACAGATTACCGGGACTAAACTGAGACCATTTGAAACACTGTTTTCTTTACTGGACAGTTCCAGCTCACAAAGTCCTAGATGTTGTTGATCTTATAGCGGATCAAAGATGGTTTTCATATTCCCCTACCGCCATTTCAATTTTTTCACTGCAAAAAAAAAAAAAAAAAAAAAAAAAAAAAGAGAGAAAGAGCAGCATAATTAGTACACACAAAAAAGACCGATAATAATAATTTTGAGTGAATAAAAACGTGAAAAGTGAAAATTAAATTTAAAATAACACTTCTCTTTAAGAGTATGATACAAATCAAGTAAGTGTGAATTATTAGATAGAACATTACATACTAATGCGAATTAATATTAATAAGCCATGATTAGAGTGCACGCGCTAAAACCGTGAACATTAAATAGTACTAATTAGTACTATTTCATACAGAATCCTTTGTTTTCTATTGTTTAATTATCACTATATTTAGTGATAAAAAATTAGTATTTGTTTCACGGATTTAGTGCGAGCACTCTATGAATATTATAACCGTGACTGTCGAATCAATTACCTCCAGGCTTTAAATCTCACTGGCTGTAATACCTCATTATAGTACACTATATAAAATTACTCGAGTCTGATCGGTTATGACCAGCACAATTAGTAATCCTAAATTCTGATAAATGCATTCGCTTTGACCAATTCGATATGTAATATCAATGAAAAATCGCACAAACTCGAGTATAATTCATGTATATTATCAGTGATGTTTTGTAATTGCACGAGCCTTTTCTATACTTACACTGATTGTTGTGGTTTTAAACATTTCTTTCTACAAACGACGAAAAGAAACAAATTAATGAAGAAAACTACAGTAGCGAGACCAACCACGCTTACAGATATGGCAAGGATTAGATACAGGTCAGGTAGACATTCATGTACTTGGGATGCAGTGGTCGTTAGGAAACCTGCGATGAATTGAAAAAAATACCAATCAAAAACACCGAGCAAAGATAGCTTGGGAGAGACTGACTTCCGTCTAAATAGCTATGACTCGTACCAATAAAGGGAGGTCTTCTTCGTGTCATTGCAGAAGTTGTAGTAGCTGTTGTTGGTGCTGCTGATGTAAATTTTGCTGTTTTTGGTGTAGCCGTTATTTTGGATTTTGTTGTCGATTTTGTCATTGTTGTTTTTATTTTTGTAGTTGCTGCTGCTGCTGCTGCTGTTGATGGTGTTGTTGTTGTTGGTGGTGTTGTTGTTGTTGTTGGTGTTGTTGTTGTTGGTGGTGTTGTTGTTGGTGGTGTGTGGTGGTGGTGTTGTTGTTGGTGTTGTTGTTGTTGGTGGTGGTGTTGTTGTTGGCGTTATTGGTTTTGTTGTTGATGCTGTTGTACTTGTTATCCTAGTTGTTGTTGCTGGTTCGTTGGTTGTACTATAAGTGTTTGTAGTAGTGGTAGTAATAGTAGTCATGACCAGCACTTGTTTACAGACATTGCCTCCTCTAACGTTGCAATCTTTAAGAAATGACAGAACAAATTAAGACAATACGTATATCAACGTTAATCACCTTTAATTATTTAAAATAGCACAAAATCACAAGATAGTGATAAAATCTGTACTGCCTTGTTATACCTTCAATCTTGTATTCACAAATCCATCCTTTGCCGACGGTATCATTAAAAATGACATTAAAGTGGACTAGGGAAGCATATGATGCGTTGTTCGCTATAGTGACAAATGCTTGTCCTTCACTTTCTGACTGCAGCAAGCTCTCATCAATTGGCAGATCAGTGTGGTTACTCAGCCATTTCCATTTTCCATTTTCCTTCTCAAGTCCAATCCACCATTCATTATCTCCATTTTTAGTTGTTTCGTTCTGAAGCTGTTTTTGGATGAAATTCAATTCTTCTTTAGCTTCTATAGAAACCAAATCACCCTTTGCGTGTTTGCAGTGCTGACGTGCTTCTTGTCGTGAGCTTGAGTTTCCATGGAACGAGTAACAAGAACACATGTCCACATTCGAAGCTGATAAAAAAAAGGAGTCCTCAAAACTGGCGTCAAAACTAATTGCATAGGGAGGGGACCCTAAGGGACCTTTTTGCTACCTCCTCACTATTTTTTAGATACTTTTAAAGTTATGCAACCTATAAGGCACCTATAAGGAAATATAAATTATTTTCGCATGTACTTCCTTAGAAAAAAAGGAGCAAGAGAGGTGATAAAATCCCAGGGTATTAGTAAAAGTGTCTGGTCAAATCTATATTTCTCTTTCACCCAAAAGTTCATGCGAACACGAGAACTGATGCACATCAAAAGATAAAAACGTTGGTTTAAATTATTTTCATTTCTTTTAAAGATTTTAAAGTTTGACGACTTTTGTACGACCTCGCGTAAACCTTGCTACAGCAAACATCTCAAGTACTGACACACATGTGTTAAGGCATAAACTTACCCGTAAAATCTGGTAATATCCAAAACACCACGACAACTAGGAAGACAATTTTGGCGCCAAAAACATTCATAGTGCATAGAGTATTACTTCACGAGCTAGGAACAAACATTTACTATAACTAGAATAGAAATAAGAGTTTTTTTCAGATGTAAAGCGGGGAAGTTCTAAGACAAGACGCAAGTTGTTCAAGTCTGGTACTGTCTTGTTGGTTGGTAACTCGGTTGACAGTGACTGTAAGCTTCGAAACAGCAAAGTGAAACCAAACTGACGGTTGTATAAATTTCTTTAAGATGCCTAGCGTTCATTAAGCTTTTAATCTCAAACGGTTTTGCGTGAATCAGGATAAAAACGTTTTAGATTAAGGCCGGTAAGACTTGAACAAAAAGGGGAATTACTAAGATAATACAGAGTGTTGACCGGCCATATGCTGGTCAAAGATGCAAAACGAAAGAGTTTCAACAGGATATGACAAAAATAAAATGTTGAAAATAGCTCAAGGTCATTAAAGCTCAATTGTAAATATCAAGCATTTAAAACTGTTTGAAATATTAAATTCAGGGCTTTAAACTTATTTGCGTACAAAGCGAGGAACTTAATTTTTTGTTGATAAAATTCATAATATATTCGTTTTTTGCCTTAGCAATTTGTAGTATTTAACTAGCTACTTCCAAAATGATAAAGCTGTCAGTTCTTCAGTTCTCTCATTGATGTCACACTTTGAGAAATTGTCATTAAAAAGTTACGGAAAAACACTAAATAAAAATAATAAAAACAATATTTTTAATAAGCACTGGTTATTCGTACGGTATCCTGTGAATATTAACTTTTTTTTAAATGTTATAATATCTAAAAAAGTAACACTATAGGTGGGGTAAAAAAGTTGAAATAATACCACGAGTTTGTGTTCGCGCGCGTGCGTCACATTTGGCGGGAAATGTAAACTTAATCTGTCCCAAGACGCTACGTCGCCAACAGCAGTCGCCATGTTGTTTGTCCTGCAAAAAAACCCTGAATATTCTATAAACCTCTGGAGGAAAAAACCTAAAGGAAAACAAGTCGAGAAATTTACTTCTAATGACAACACACAGCTTTAATGAAGACTGAAATACACAGCTCAGTAATGATATTTTGAAGCAATTTTGAAGTACTGTAGGAGGTAAGTAAACTCGTGTAGTGGAAATTTAAGTGGTGCCTTGTAAACTTGTAGCTTCAGCGTTCAATTCAGCGTTGTTTAAACTAAAAACAACTGAAACTAGCTGACTTTATTATGTCTATTTTATTTCCAGAATGATATATTACAATATCTTGTCATTATTTTATTGATTTTTAGTAATGTTTGAGCATTATTCACAATGAATAATTATGTACATTGAACTCTTAAGAAGGTTCGAGTTTATAAATAATTAGTTATCATCAAAAAGCTTATTTAGTAAGACTCATTAATATCCCTTTTTTCTTCCTCTGGTTTTGAACTTTCTTGCTGATTTTATGTGTTTTTAGTTAATGTAATTTTTAATTTTTATGTATTTATGTTGGCGTGTCATCTGGCTTCCACTCCACCACCCCCTGGGGGTATATGTCACAAGTATTGTTTACTTCATGATTGCGATTATCATTCAATACTCATTGTTTTCCATAATTTCCGACTATTGCAACCAGAAATATGCTATTAAAATGTTATCCCATTTTCTTTCAATACTCCATTTTAAAGTTCCGTTCCAATCCGAGGATGGAGTTTCCGCGCATGATAAAAACTATAGTTTTGCTATGCGCGGAAACTGCAGCCTTCGAGTTGCAACTATTATTCGTGGTCACTCGAACGGAACTGTAAAATGAAGTATTCATCACTTTAAACCAAACGTTCGTAGCTATATTGCAGTTATGTTCTCATTGGATTTGGTACGGTTGCATAAGATGGGTCTCATGATAGCAGCATATTCTGTGGCCTTGTAAGGAGATGGCATCTTTGTTGAGCTCTGCCGCTGCTCACTATTATCCTTGAATTCTGCAAGCTCTGCATAGACTAATCTGTTATCCTGAAAATATATCAAAGGACATATTTAATAGGTAATAAAATATTAAAATAATTTATGATAAATAGCAATAAATTAGCTTGCATATTTTTTCTTCAAGTGACAAAATCAACCTAAAACAGCCTATTTTGATAAGAATACAAAAAATGCACAAACAGGAGGTTCTGAATAACTAGGTTAATGACTAGCAATGATCTTATAAATAGGATATTTTTGTTCACTTTTTTGGTCGATAAGTTGCAACAACAAGCTTATAACACCTTCTCACATAACATATACACATGCAAGAGAATGTACCTTGGTCAGGTCATCCATTGTATTTATTTCATTGTCATAACTGACGCTATCTGATTCTTCGTTTCCATGGCAACTGTTATGATTGACAGTTCTTTGTGCCTCATTTAATTCAGCATATATAACGTGTGATGTAGATTGGTTAGCCTGGTTTGTTGTTTGGTGTGGCCATGTTTTGTTTTTATGCACGGAAGCATAGACTGATACAGCTTCTTTACTTGTCCCATCAGTAACGTTGACTTCAGTCTTCTTATCACTTATAGAAGCATAAGCAGGTTCTGGTTGCGAGGCGTTGTCACTGACAATATTGACGTCACTTGTAGCAATGAAGTCGTTGATATTGGATGATACACTGCTTTCAAGCTTTACTGGCACCCGAGACTTCTTGTTTAAGCTAAAAGAGATGAAAAAAGACATCGTTTTGTAAGGTGCCATATAGTCACGTGGATTTAATGACGTAAGGTCATTCAATGTTAGCAAAAGATTCCCACTCTGTTATATCTTCCTCTTTTAATGTGAGCAAAGAGGTTTCAGGGGGCCCGTTGACTGCTTTCCGGACCTGTATCTAACTGTCAGACGCTGCGATGTCAAAGATTGCGTTATTTATACTAAAATAAAACTTTTGTGCAATTTTTGTAAAATTTTGAATCATATGCTACCCCAACATAGAAGTAAACCTGCTCTAACAGCGGTTCTATTTTTAAACCTCATAATTACTGACTGTTCTTTCTATTTTTTTTCATAATTACTGACTGTTCGTTCAAGGGACGCTAATTTGCTAAAACCATGTAAATTTACTAACTTACTGAACGTTTTCCCTTGGCTTTCGTTCTGGAAGATCATAAAAATATAGGTCAGTTAAGTAACTGTTCAGTTTTTCAGGATTAAAAATGTGATGAACAAATGGTTGATTATATCATATGATATGAAGAAAATAATGCGGATGATGACGATGATGAAAGTGATGGTAACAGTGATGACATTGATGAATAACCACGGGAAAATATTTACAATGAAATAAGTACATTTTGAGAGTTATCCTTGGCTTCTCACCTTGTTTCTTTTGCCTCCATATACACGCAAGAATCACGAGACAAATAGAGAGCAAAAGAACACCAATAACACTGGCTACTATTGCTGTAGGGAAAGATGGTCTGGAATCTTCCGCGGCCACGGGACCGTCGGTAGCAAAAGTAGAGTGGTGTGTTACCGGAGAATAATTTCCTAGTTTTGAGAAACAAATTAAATTAGTGATGAGCAGGATGTTGATGGTGAAATCTCGCTGAAGTTGCCATAGTTACTGTTGCTAAGACATACGCATACCATAGTTACCGGTTGTCAAGTCATACTCATACCATAGTTACTGTTGCCAAGTGATACTCATACCATAGTTACCGTTGTCAAGTCATGCTCATACCATAGTTACCGTTGCCAAGTGATACTCATACCATAGTTACTGTTGCCAAGTGATACTCATACCATAGTTACCGTTGTCAAGTCATACTCATACCATAGTTACTGTTGCCAAGTGATACTCATACCATAGTTACCGTTGTCAAGTCATACTCATACCATAGTTACCGTTGCCAAGTGATACTCATACCATAGTTATTGTTGCCAAGTGATACTCATACCATAGTTATCGTTGTCAAATCATACTCATACCATAGTTACCGTTGCCAAGTGATACACATAACATAATCACTGTTAAGTACTAAGGACTAAGTACTAAGTACTCACTGCTAAGTAATACACATACTATGTGGAAAAGGGACAAAGAATGGAGACTTAGAATAGACTTACCCGCTATATCTGTGATACTCATCTTTGCAGTTTGAGATGGAGTGTTAGTCATTGCCATTGTGCTTCTGCTGGGAGGTTCTGTCGTTGGATAACACCAGCTCAATTTGTCTGAACTGCGTACACAGTTTTCTGAATAATCATTAATAATTTGAAAATTAATTAATTTTATTTAATTAACTTACCTCAAAAATAAAATAATTACAAAATCAAGAAGGGGAAAAGAGAAGGAAATAATAGACAATAAGGGAAAATGGCGGGAAAAAGACGGAATTTGCGTCCCACTCCTCCATAGGTACATTCTGTACCCTTTTGAAACGAATTAATACAGTTTGTATTCATTGATAGCAGCATAAACCGTAACAATAGAGAAATAAAATTAAGGGTGGTTTCAGGGGAAGTGAACTCGCCTCTCACCTCTGGGGTCTCTGGAAGTACCCTTAGGACTCAGGTTAGATTGTTGTACTCGGCATCACAAGTAAGTAGAGTTTGTTAGGTCTCTCCCTTGATTCAAGGGTTTTTCTCCTGGGTCTAAATTGGGTTTGATTCCTGGACTCAGCATCACATGTGAGTAGAGTTTGTTAGGTTACTCCCTTGATTCAAGGGTTTTTCTCCTGGGTCTAAATTGGGTTTGATTCCTAGACTCAGCATCACATGTGAGTAGAGTTTGTTAGGTCTTTTCCTTGATTCAAGGGTTTTTCTCCTGGGTCTAAATTGGGTTTGATTCCTGGACTCAGCATCACATGTGAGTAGAGTTTGTTAGGTCTCACCCTTGATTCAAGGGTTTTTCTCCTGGGTCTAAATTGGGTTTGATTCCTAGACTCAGCATCACAAGTAAGTAGAGTTCGTTAGCTCTCCCCCTTGATTCGAGGTTTTTTTCCAGAGTTTTCCGATTACCTAACCCCCCTCCCCCCCTTCTAAGGTTTGAATTGGAAGAAACCAAACGAAGCTTATATAATTCTTTAAAGCTTTCTACTTTAAAACGTCCTTAGTCCTTAGGGTCGTCCCGAAACACTGCGTGACGATCATATACCTGCGTAGGATTCTAGGTAGACAGTAGTCGAAATTAAAGTGTTTCACAATTCTCCACAAACAGGTTTTGGTCGTAGGGATTTGTAATGTGTGAGTTAGTGCATGCCTGTATCTCTAATTTCTCTTTTAGTCTTCACGTTGCTTTTGTTGCATTTCCTTTTTGCGCCTTTTTAATAAGTAAGGAGGCGTTGGTAATCATGTGGATAGTTGTAGTTAGATAGTGGGCAGAGAAAAAGTAAATATTCAGTTACCTGTTCCTTTGTATTCACATATCGTTCCTTTAAGCAAATTACTTCTTTTGTTGCGGAATAGCCCATAGGTACCTGGTGGATAACTCTTTGCTATTATTACATGAATGATTTCTTTAGTCGGATCAGGTTTATCTTTTTGCCACTTGTTGTATGTCAGGGAGTGGTTACTCAGCCATTCCCATCTTTTATCTCTCTTCTCAAGACCAATCCACCATTCATTGTCACCATCATTATCTCTCAAGCTATTTTGTATCTGTGTTTTGATAAACTCCCATTCTTCTAATGTTTCCATAGAAACCAGTTCTCCACCATTATCCGTACACAGTTTTTGAGCTCCAAACCACGATTTGAGAGGCGTTCCATCAAACGTGTAGCAAGAACACTGGGCTGAACCTGAATGTGCAACACATAAGGCAATTATTATCATCATTGTTATCTATTAATTTATTACGGTTATGCATAATCTTATAATGACATCTTAGATGTAGGGTCATACATTTATTATTATTTATTATTTATTGATCTATAAATAACCTCATACTACATTTATTATTATTATCTATTAATCTATAAGTACCTTATACTCGAAGTAAAATGAGCAAACCTAAAAAATTGAGGTCACCGACTTCGTTTAGCCGTCAAACTGCTTGAAAGTTTTCTCCAGTAAAAACACGCGAACAACTATTAAATGGAAAGCTGTCATAAACAAGCCATTTTTACTGAAAAATCAATTGATCGTCCACATTTTTTACAGAACTCTAGAAATGGACCCAATGAAATATGAAATGCTATTGGGCAGAGTAAATATTATTAGCGCATTTGAAAACGTATGTTGGATTTGCGCTTTACAAATGAATTTATTATTATTATTATTAGTAGTAGTGGTAGTAGTAGTAGCAGCAGCAGCAGCAACAGCAGTGGTAGTGGTGGTAGTAGTAGTAGTAGTAGTAGTAGTAGTAGCACTAGAATATGTTATTACAATTTGATACCAAGGCAAAAAAATTTTTCTGGCTGGGTATCATAAAGTACTTCCAAAAGACGAACTAAAAAAAAGGGGGTAAACCAACTTATCTCAGAGTTTATGAGAGTACGAAGAAGTGAAATACTAGTTTTCTTTATACCAGCCGGTATTTCGTCCATGGAAACATTCTAATGACGTCATCACATTTGACCACACAAAACTCGTGCGTAGAAAAGGATTCGCACGAACGATGCCCATGAACGTCCATAAGTTCATTGCAGTTCAGAGTAAATATTATTATCTAGTAATTCAGCTAAGGCAATTGGGACACTTATTTTGATTTTATTTTTCGCCAATATCGATTCGCATGACTAGTTCGTCAGAGAGAGTCGAGTCATGCCTCGTGTAACAGCATCTTGGAATAACAGCATCTTGGAACAATTATTTGCCCTGATAGTATTTTGAAATAAATTTACTGTAGACACAGCTAGAACATTATATAAGTTAATTTTGACTATCATATAAAAATTTAACAGTATATTGACTTAAGAAAGCGTTTTCGTCAGATCTTTGAAGGGTCAAAGCATTACTGAACTCGAACACGGCATTCAAGTGGATAAATAATGGTTATTTTCGGTGAAGGAAACTTGATTTCTAAGTCCAATAAATAACACCAAAGGACAAACAGTTTCTAGTTAAGTTATACGGTTAAGTTAGCGGTGAATATGGGCTGACTTTACTCACCGGAATCAATCAAGGTCATCCAAATCAGAATCAGTTGTATGCTGACTGCTTTCAGGCAGATTCGTGTCATGATCAGTCACTAATCCGCTGTTGTATTTCACTGCTCCTTTATCTATAAAATGGAATTAGGATTTGAAGCATAAAAACGTATAGGGTATTATTCATATAGCCGTGTATCCTTCTCTGAACTTGAACGTTACAGCTTCTTCTCGTGTATTTTGCTTTTTCCTGGCGGAAATGACGCCAAAAACAGGAAACGAATTCTTAAATATTTGTGGGAAAGGCACGAAGTGTACCTAATGTGACAGGCATCTGTAGTTTTGTGAGGCAAATAAGGTGATGGTAGTCCCTGTGATACAGGCACGTAGCCACCATCTGGAACGAGTGGTCCGGCCGGTTTTCAGTTAAAGTAAAGTGGTCCAGTTATATTTTCAATTAACTTGTGAAAAAAAAATCTTTTTAAGAGGGGGACTGAAAGTAGTCCCGAAGGTAAAAGTTGTCTGGTTAATACAGTGCCAAAAGGATCCTGTGATAGTAGTTTCACTCACATCCACCTTGGGAATTATTTGTTTGGTAAGTACTGCTACGACGACGCAGCCAAAAAGATCTTCAGAGCTGTCAAAAAGTGAACTTTTTGTTTCATTTTACAACAAAAACATAAAAAGTTTTTTCTTTTGCAATATTGTATTTAAAAGATACGGATATGAAAATATTGTCTTAGACTAATCATACATTTCAACAGCAAATAGTTGATATTTACGGTTCTATCGTGGTATGAAGGAGCAAACATGTGCCAGCCTTATATGTCACTCATGGTTTATGGGAGTGAACGGATATTGATATTTTAGTGGTGGTTGGGCCCGATAGGAAGTTTTTCTTATAAGGAAGTTGAATCGTTCTGATAGACGAAAGACAATGAAATGTCAAGTAGAGTTCAGCTCTTGAGGAAGTGGTCGAAAGATGGAGGGAAAAGACGTCGTCAAAAAAGCGATTACTATGAATAAAGTTTGGTGGAGTGTTCGCTCCATAAGAATAAGATAGAACCATCATGATCATGGGTTATTGTTATACGCTCTCACTTTCTGGCAGACACATTCTGTCATAACATTCAGCCATGCAGGTATTCTATCAGTGAAACTGAAATGAGCCATTTATTTATTTGATTGACTTGTGGTATTTAGTCAAATGATATTGAACTTTGAAAACAATTAAGCTCACTTTTATTTTCGTTTATTTCCTTTTTTAAATACATTTCATTAACGTCTTCTTTTCTACGACATGCATTGTCTTTTTCTTATTCTCATATTTTCAGTAATTTTACAATATAAATCGGCAAATCCACACACAGCCGCACCCTCCCCTCCTTTTCCGTTTTAGTGCCGGTATAAAAATTCCTCCTTGGATGAAGCATATTGATGAGTTGCAAGCATTCCCAAGAGAGGTAAGGACTGTGTTTACTTTGACTGGTGGTAAACAAAGAAATAATAATCAAGGTGTAACAAATGAATTGGACTTGATTTTTGAAAGGAAAACAGGATGTATGAAACCATAAAAACAGTTTAACATAAACATAAGTGGACATGATTGCTAGTCTCTTACCTCTTTCCTCTCAGGTAAGGTCAGGACCAATTCATTTGTTACACCTTGATTATTATTTCTTTGTCTACCACCAGTCAAAGTAAACACCGGTCCTCCATGTTCAATCACGTCAATCTACAGTTCTTTCGAAAACTTGTCATTTAACTTCAAACTGAAATTCCAGTACGAGACCGGAAATGACGTCTCTATTGATAGCAAATTGCCATATTCGTTCATTTCCGCTCAAGTAAGGGAGGTAATGACGTTACTGTAACGTTGAACATTCTAGATTTTCTAAGTTAACTGAGTGAAGTCATTGTTAGTTCCTAGTCCCACTCAATAGGTATTTCCACCTCTGTGTATCTGGTGGGCTGGTAACGAGGTGGCATTTTCGTATACAGCGCTGCATTTTTGTCGAAATCTGCTAATTCTACGTAGTTCATTCGTACATTAGAATATGCTGCTTTCTGTGAATGAGAAAAAGAAAATTCTTATAACTGAGAGGTCTTTGTACCCCATCGTGTCCCATAACCCATTGCGCACAAAATGTTCGAACACATAGAACTGAATAGATATGGCATGTATTCTATCAGTATTAAGGTATCTGTACTGCTGTTCTATTCGTGACAGGGAACATAATACTTGTGTTTAAAGGGCATTAACGGAGAATTAGATTTTATTTTAAAAGATTATAGAGATTTGTCAAAGATCAGGATTTTGCCACGAAAAACTGGAATACAAAATCTTTTCAATGAGTGCAGTGTTCGGGGCCGGGTTGTTCAAAGCTGGATAAGCGCTAATCCAGGATTAACTCTTTAGGTCTTATTAAGAGTTAACCCAGGACTAGCACTAATTGGGCTTTGAACAACTGGGCCCGGAATATCAAACGCGATGTAGCTCGTCCCGAGTTCACTATTCTCAGATTCAACCTTACCTTGTTAGTTTTCTTACTCTTGTCTACTACAGCATAGACCGCTTCATGAGGTCGAGTATGCTTGTTCTGGACCGATTTATCAACGGACGTATATAAGTCTCTTTCATCACAGTTTCTTCCATTCTGCTCACACTGGTCAAAGATTCTACCATTTTGTTCATAATGTTCAAAATCTCTGCTATATTGTTCGTTATTCGTTTCATTCTGTTCATATCCTTCAAAGTTTCTTACATTCTGATGACGATAACCATTAACCGGCGCAAACGTTTTCAGGAAGGGTTTTTTGTTTATAATGGAGTCGTGTTCGTGTGCGTGAATCTCAACTATACTCGCGTACTGGGCTTCTTTCGCTGGAATGGCTATGTCTAATTTCACGATCTCCATATGATTCTCTTCTTGTTGTTCTCTTTCCACGGTTTGTGGTTCATTGTTTTCGTTTATTTTTAACAGTCCTTTTAGCTTTTTGTAGTTTACTGTTGGTGGACTCGTTGTCTCTGGGCTCCCATTTTTCTTATTTCCATGATGTTTCTTACAGTTTTCTACTAAATAGTTCCCATTTGAGTTGTAACCCTCGTTCGTTGAATGGTTTCTTTTCCCGTTTCTAATGCTTTCATTTTTCAGTCTTTCATTTTCATCGCAATCGAACCTCACTCTATGTTTAGCCCTCTCTCTTCCGTCACATTCATCACCACCACCGTTATCGTCATCTTTAATAATCATAATTTCGGCGTATTCATGTCTCAGTGGTACGGCTGTATAATCGTCGCGTGAGTTTGTATAACTTATGGCAACGTTGGATTCGTTTAGACAATTCGACAAATCTTTCTCCCTTGCCTCTTGCTGAGAATCGTCAAACTCATCTGAGTCGCTACTTCTTGCTGAAGAGTCGTGCGTTTTGATTGCTGCTTCATTATTTGTTCTATTAAAACGTATAATATAAGTAGTATCAATATCAATTAGGACTAAACTATTATTGATGAAATAAAAATAATTATTATTATACTATTATATCAATGATAATTATTATACATATAATACTTTTTTTTAAACGCTTTTTGGGGAATTTTGGGGAATTTTGGGGAAACTTAACTTACTTGTCATCTTCTTTGCTTTTCTCTGGAAAAAAAATAATTTATTGAAATGCGTTCTTGTCTGTCTTGTTTAGTTATTTTAATAATACGAAAAGAACGATGTCACTACGAAATCGATGACACTCTCCAAGGACAAGCTTAAAACCCAAATAAGCCGTATGGATAAGTACTTCAAGGCTATTACGACCAAAAAACAATGGAGCAAGACTTTCACTGGAGCCCACCCACTAAGGGCAGCCTATCTCAGGGTAATCACTTGTGGAGGGAAAAGGTAGAAAAAAAATGAGTAACTGAATGAGTTTATTATATTACCTTTTTTTCGTTTTTTCTTCCGTCTAAAAGCGACGATAACGATACAACAGCAGCAGAAGATAAGTGCGCCCAGGATGATTATGACCACGACAATATAAAAAGGTGTTTTTTCTTTTGCTTTTGAGTTTGGTTTACTGGTTGGGTTTTCGCCATTTAAAACTTGAATAAACAAGATTAGAATTACACGTTACAGAGCGTAATGGTCCACATACACTAGCGCTGCCCTTTTTTACCATCTCTTAGGTATTAAAATCTGATTTCCGGTTTCCATTCTCTTTCGTTCTCATCCTCTAGTCGTCTTGCCTCCTTCGCAGCCGTTCTTAGGGAAACGTTGCGTGACGACCTACAGAACGACTGCGAAGGAGGCTACTAGTCGTCACGATCGTGTACTTCTTTAATGCTCCATCCTTCATAATATATTTCCCACCCTCCTTCCTATTGACATCTATCCCACTCTCCACTTCCTACCCCTTTTCCCACTCCGCAGCTACCCCTATGTTCCTTCTTCACCACTCTTTCCCTGAACGAGCAAAAAGAAAAAACCCTAGCTGAGTTTCTATCATAAGATACCAATCATATGACTATCATATGACTATTTACCGTTCAAGACTTAGAATTTTTTCTGTGTCTTTCAATTTGCAGCTGCATAAGTTGCTTCATATACTGCGAGGATCAGCTCAAATTGATACATTACAACCCGCACTACAATCATGTATTTTATATATATTCTCATACACTATTTACTAACCAGGATCGGTCCTGTACTGGGGAGTGGTTCGTTTCGTCATGTATGTCGAAAACGAAGCTAAAAATCATAAATCAAAAATTGATCATTTTATCAGTTTCATATTTCTACGTTTGTTACACCCTGCATGCATACCTGTGGATAAGCGCATTGTTTTTGGAGTGGTAACCGCAAATCCTGCAGTTCTTGCTGTCAGTTTCCTACAAGTTTCTTTAATTGAAACGCAACCTTAAACAAATAAATAAAACTTTATTTAGTGTTTATTGACACAAGTTTACAAAGTACTTTATTAGTTTCAGATGCTAAGCATTTTTTATTTTAAATCAACATCGTTAGAGCGAATAAGTGTAACTTCTTGTACATAGATTTGAGACTTGTAGAATACGGTGCACAACGTCAGTAGGATCGCATATAACTTTATTTTATATTACCTTTTCTCTTTCGCGCATGACGTTGAGATAAGCAAGCGCTACTTGTCTCGCAATTGCGCAAGTCCTACAGATTTGAAAAAGAAAACTGCCATGTTTGGAAATTGAAATTACTAAAGCACCTTACTTTTGCCTTTTTACACAGGATTTAATGCGCACGCGCAGAGGGCTCATTTTTCGATGTTGATTTTAAAGTTTATTAATCAAGAATTTTCTAGTTCGTAACTTACTTCTTTTATATTCACAAATTCGCGCTCTAGGAATATCCTCCCTCAAGCTATTGAATAATCCCTGTGTTCCTTTTGGCCAATCCTTTGCCATGACAACGAATGGCTTATTTGTAACGAATTCAGGTTCCCCATCCTGCCATCGATCGTATGTCAGCGTTTTATTATTAACCCATCTCCACACGCCTGTTCGGTTTGTTAACCCAATATGCCATTCATTGTCGCCAAGCCTATCTGTAGTCTTGTGCTGTATCTCATCATTGATTTCTGACCATTCC
The DNA here is from genome assembly GCA_011057435.1 of Actinia equina. Taxonomy (NCBI): domain Eukaryota; kingdom Metazoa; phylum Cnidaria; class Anthozoa; order Actiniaria; family Actiniidae; genus Actinia; species Actinia equina. The sequence continues at coordinate 321,850 of WHPX01001457.1, forward strand.
TCTGTCGTTTCCAGGGAGACCAGGTCACCACCATTATCCAGGCAATGCTGTCGGCTCAGATACCATGGACGAAGATCACCATGGAAAGAATAACAAGAACACGCTTTTTTACCTTTAAGAAACGAAAACAACATTAATATGAATCAGGTATGGAATAGAATTAACTGTTGGCGTTGTTCTACTTGATGTTCGGATACTAAACGTGGCTCACATGTTCCAGAAATGAATATTTATGCCCACCCACGCTTCATTTAAAGCTTTGGACACAAAAATTCAGATCTTAGATCAATTTAATAGTTTTTATCAGATTTTTAATCCTTTTAGTCGCATCCTGGAGTAACTGAATCTAAGGGCTCGCTGTGGGAGTTGCGCTGTGGGGGCAAAATAAAATTAAGGCGGAGCCTTTCTTGGGGAGTAGAACTCCATTAAATTCATCATAATCTTTAAACAGTGTATATTAACTTGTTGGCGGAGTCAGATAAATCAAGTGATCATACTTGAATATAGTGCCTTTGATCTTGACGGCTTTAAAAAAGATGCATACTTTTTTCATCAATTCTTTAATTTGTTGGTGAATATTTTATTTGGCGATTATTATTTTGACTCCTTTTTGTCTGCGCTCGAGTTTGATATCTCCGTGTAGCTTATCGTACTGTGCATCAGAACATTCCAGGGGGTCGAGTAGAGGCAAGGCAAAGTTGGCACCGTTAATATAATTTATTGTCTACTCATAATCATATCTACATACTATCCGATAACCTGACAAAGGTATTTTAGTAGTCCGACTTTTATCTAGTATGGTGGTATGTGGTATTCTATTTGGAAATGGTGGTATTCCATAGTATACGGTCTTGTATATAGAAGTATGCACTGACATTTTGTACCATCCGAAAATAGCAGTATATGTAGGATTTATTTCTATCGGCATGAAATTTTGTAGAGGGAAAGAGGAGAGCAGATGATGAGACTGAAGGCGGAAAAAAGAGAAGGAAGGAAGGAAGGAAGGAAGGAAGGAAGGAGAATACTGAGATCTTTATCTTAATTTAACAGAGTTTCTATGCGTTTGATTATATTCTATGTTAATTTAGTGCGCATGATAAATAATAAATACTGTTATTAAAACAAACCAAACTCCTTCAAGTGAGGAGTCATTTAGAATGAAACACCTTGACACAAGTTGCGCAGCATCAAGTACCGGCATGCATTTTCCGTGCATTATATTTAAATAACTGCACGAACCGGGCATTTAACTAATTGTCCATATAGCTTTATGTTACTAGCAGTAAGAAAAATGTTACCAATTGTTCTCTAAGCTGAGCATAAATAGTGCGATGTAAACCTTACTTTTAGCACCGCATTATATAATATGTCTTTAACAAGGCATTCGATGCTAACGATGAAAAATTCAGTATGAATAAAAAGAACTCATATTATCACTGATATGCACCAGCATCTTCAATGCTACTCCAATAATCATTTCTCCTTTATCAACGTACTGCACAGAGCGGTGAGTTTAAACATAGTTAACTATGGTTTAAAGTACTGTGAAGAACCATCACAGGAAGAATAAGATAATGAAGAAATTGGATTTTCAACTCATCTTTCCTACGCCGGGGAAAAGAACGACAAAACCCAGCTCTCATATTAAGATCCTTTAAGATGAATTCATAGTTAACTCTGATAAAACTTGAATAAATAAGGTACTCATCTCATGTGCTTTGGTCAAAGAACCGGCGTCCATCTCTCTTCATACTCAATAAACTAGAGAATAGATTAAGCATGATTTGCGTCCCTCGACTTTTACCACCGCGGATCGAGATCAAGATTGTGGATTTTTGGCCGTGCCTTTTGTCGGCTTTTTAATAGTAACCAGTCTAATGACAATTCTTAGGAGCTCTTTTTATCATTCATATAACGTGTACTTTGCCCAAGGCTTTTTTCTAGTAATGCCAAAAGACTGTCAATCGAATCATAGGCTTATTAGACAGCCACGTTTATTCACGCTACTTTTTATCGACCAATATCCGAAAGATAAATAGAAATCCTTCAAAATCTTGGAATATTTGGTTCCGTTTTCAAAGACACCTTACCCACAAGAAATATGTAAATCA